>JAFEMH010002622.1:0-160000 GCA_022495995.1 Adenophora triphylla var. japonica
GGGGAGGCCGGATCGGGCTTCGAGCCTCTACCATGCCTCGGACAAAGTTCTCTCTGCGGGGAGCAGGAGAACACCTTGGCGATGCTTTTCTTTTGCTTTGGATGTAAGTTCCCGTCTTTTTCTCTTCCTTGTCTCATTTTTGTACTCGTATGTATCTCGCTCCGTAGCCGACATAACTTTCCATGTGTTTGACAGTGGCCTGAGGTGTTCCGCCCGCAGAGACGGGAGATCAAGGAGGCGTATCGCCCTTGTTTCCTCGCCATGTTGATTTGGCGTAAGGAGGCGAAGAAGCCGATGTCATCGAGGGAGGGTACCTGGCCGGGACATACGAGGAGGTATCTCCGGCCCCGAGCCGAGAGTTTTCTGAGCGGATCCACCGACTTGGTGGAACCGGATTCATGCCTGTGTGGTCCAGTGGCTAGAGAGGTCACACGTCGGCGGAAGCCGCCGGTGGGACTTCACCGTGATGCGATGTATCCGGGGGGAGAGGGTGACCCGTCGCATGGTCCGGGGTCCCTTCCTATGGTGCGCGGACCCGCCTCCACACATGCAAAGATCCTTCGTCGATACCGATGGAGGAGCCGGAGCGGTATAGACAGTGGCGTGTTCTATACCGAGTTTGTCATGAGGGTGCCGACTATGACATCTTCTGAGGACGAGGCCGAGGAGCCCGCAGCAGTGCAAAGACAGGAGGGCGAGGGCCCCGGATATCCCCGAGACTACCCGCTCCCACGCGCTAGGCCTGGCGTATGAGGGGCCGGATGGTTCCCGTAGGCGCCGGTGATCCCTATTCCTGAGGAGACGAGGCCTCTGTGACATGATTGGACCCCAATGCTTCGGTGAGTGCTTTTGATTTTCTCGCATTTGATAGTAGCATTCTCGCAAATGTTGCATCTCAGACTTTCTGCTTGTCTCTCGACGACTTTCCCGGTTTGCAGTGTGTCCGGCCGTACGTACAATCCGTGCCGTGAGACAGCTTGGATCTGGGCCAACTACGCTAGGAGGCTCATGGAGTTCCCGCGGTGCAATTCCTGAGGAGTGGCCGTTCATGAGCCGAGGCCGTCTAGGCCGAGAGGTTCGTCTCGCTCCACTACCGGTGGAGCGGACTTTACGCAGGATTTGGCCGCCCTGCGAGACGGCGGGGTTCTGAGCTCGTCACTCTTCGCACTCTGGGCACGAACAGGAGAGTCCTCGAGTTCGCAGCGCAGAGGAGGCCTTTCTCGTATTCCCGCCCGGGAGGAATTTGGAGATTACTTGTTCTCGACGGATCCGCTGCCGCGGGCAAGACATCGAGTGCTCTGATGACGAGCAGACTCGAGTAGTCCTCTTTTGTTGCTTTTTTTAGACAAAATGTGTGTATTGTCCAAAATAATTTGACTTGTATTTGAAAAGGCGCACTTGAGGCGGAACCTGTATTTTGTACATTTATTTAGTGATTACCTTCTTTTATTTTGGCAAATAAGTAAGTAGGTTGATAAAAAATAAATATAATGAAATATGCACAAAAGTTTGAACTGGTCAAAATTTATGCCTATATGTACTGTTTTTTTAATTAATTGCACTGTTGCACGAGCCCGAGGCGGAAGTGGTGTTGGCAGTGGTTGATTGAAACCATGGGAGCACGCAGTTTCAAGGAGGCTTGAACAGGGCTTGGTTTGGAAATGTTTCCAATTTGAAAGCAAATGCCGCAGAGTTGACCCAATCAACTTGAGAAAGAGTCCTACTGACTAAGATTCAATTTCCAGAATCTTTTAAATTGCAGTTCAGCTTTGCAATTTGTGAAGAACTGCGCATTTGCTTCGATTAATCAACAGATTTTCTCTCAAATTCCTGAAGGTTTTCTTTGCTTTTTTTCATGGCTCCATTTCCTAAGCTATCGTCTAAGATGCAAGAGCGATACCTGGACAATTTCCAATTGTGGGTACGGAAACACACGCGGCAAAACAAGGGTTTTTTCGAGGGTTGTTACGGATGAAATCTCGTTTGGGCTTTGAAGGAGCTCATGCCGATTGGGATCTTTCGAGAGCTGCGGCTCATTTCTGGGATGTACGGAGGCACGTGTACAACTTTTCATACAACGAAATCACTCCCACGTTCGAAGATTTTTGGGCCATTTTGGGAGGACCTGAGACGGAACAGCTAGTTCTTCCCTATGCAGGTGGCATGGCCACTGTTGAGAAGTTAGTGTCTCTGATTGGTATCTCGGCTGAAGAAGCATACGGGATGTTAATACGGAACACAGACTATATCGACATCTCGGGGCTGCCCGATAAATTTGCTGGTGTTGAGGGGAGCATTTTCGCGTGGGACGCGTTTGCTCTGTGCGAGATTGCTACTTTGTTCAAATTCACGTCCCCTAGGGTGTGTGCCATCACAACAGACCGGACCCGGTGAGGCAAAGGTTTTAACGGAGGAGACATCATGCCTTTGGTCCTGGGCGAGACGTTCCTGGGCATAGGTCGGATGGCGACCGGCAGCCGATACATGTGGGGAGGGAGTCCCGCTATGCTTACCATGTGGTTGAGGGAGAGGTTGCAGATGATGCTCGAGGTGCCAGTGTCTTGTGACGCTTGGTCCTTTTCTCGACGTCCTCTGGTGATAGGGGGCGATCAGCCGAACCGGAGCTCGATGGCCGCACTCCGCACGCATCACTTGCGATGGTGGGTTCCTCACCGGAAGCTACAGACTTGTCGGACCGCTCAGAGGGTCTTTTGGTTGTCGAGTACCGGTTGTCCTGCATCGCTTTCTACATTCCATCATTGGTGCCGCGACAAGACGGCCGGGAGCAGTGCCACTGACGGGTTTGGTTCATGCTGCTACCTTCGAGGTTGGATTTCTGCTGATGAAAGAGCCTTCGACATTATTGCTCCTCACACGTCTGTGGTAATACACGTCCTTTCATGCCAGGGTCCTCTTTCACCGGAAAGGGGGCACTGTTCTGTCTACGCAAAGATTCGAACCGGTACGAAGAGTGTATGGGGAGACATGATGGCCATCTTGTGGAGACGGAGGGAGCCGTTGGGTCTGATTACCTTGACGGCTCGACTTTGAGGAGGGCCGAAGCGGGAGCTAACCCTCGAATCGTACCGGGACGACATGGCCGACTATGAGGCCGGCCGATCGGGCGGCCGACCAAAGCACGGCCATGATGACTCAAGAGAGGCGGCTCAAGATAGAGCTAGGGAAAGGGCCGCATTGGCACGCCGGTTTGACGGAGGCGTCGGAAGGGTCCCCGAGCCAGTAGAAGGACTACGGGAATATTCCCCGTGAAGGTGAAGAATACTCGCCGCGGAAAAGGGAAGGGGAAGAAGGATGAAGGACCAAGTACGGAGACTAGGTTGACCTTGCCGTCCGTGAGTATCCACCCACCGTCATTGCACACATTAACCGATTAATGTATTATTGTTGTTTTGCTAGCGTGTAGCGAGTCAAGAGTCGACCGTGCTTGAACTCATCAAAGATTGTTTTAACCGTAATGAATTTGTAGGTTAATTGAAAAGAGTTTTTCAAACACAAGCAATTGATGCTTATTTGTTTTTTTTTTTGTTTTTTAGACCGAACCAATGATGGCCGCCACGTTCCCCTTTTACAATTGGACTAAGGGGCTCAGTCACCGTAGTTCGACACTTTAGGTGAATTTGAGAAAAACAAAGACAAAAGAAGTGCGACCTATTTTTTACCCGGATCATTGTCGGGAATGTATCCAAATGGGTATTACTCTTTAGCACTTTAATTTTACCGAGGGGTGGTGTATGGGGAAGGAGAGTTGACTCGTGCTCTTCCTCAAACGAAGTATCTCAAGGAGCTTGCTTCCGTTCACGGGGTTAACGAAAGGGTTCCCGTCCAAATCTCGCTAACTTCATGGCTCCTCCGAGAAGATTCTTTGTACCACGAACGGTCCTATCCGTAGGCTCCCACTTTCCGAGGGGATTGGTCTCGCGTAGGAGGCTTTTCCTTTAGCACCAAGTCGCCTTCTCTCGATGTCTCGGATCTTGACTTTCTTATCAAATGCTCGGGCCATTCTCGCTTTGGTAGGCTCGAGCGTGTTCCATGGCTTTCAATCCGCGCTCGTCGAGTAGAGCAAGTTCGTCGTGACGGCTCAGAGCCATTCGACTTCATTGATCCCATTTTCCAAGAGGACTCCTGAGGGATGGAATTTCCAATTCCACGGCAACATTGCTTCCATTCCGTAGGTAAGTGCGAACGGAGTCTCCCCGTGGCGGTTCTCGACCGATGTTCTCGTATCCCTGCAGGGCTAGATGTAGCTTTTCGGGCTCCCGACCTCCGGTGGTCATCTTTCCGATTATCATTGCAAGAGTCTTGTTTGCCGCCTCTACCGCACCATTGGTTTATGGTCCGTAGGAGAAGACTTGTGACGTGTGACTCGAATTCGGCCGCAGCTGGTCACAATCTCCTTCGAAGTGGGTCCCATTGTCTGATATGATCTCGCTGGGCACTCCGTATCGGCACATGATGTTCTCTTTGATGAACTCGGCCACCTTCTTAGAATTCGCACCTCAGACGATCTCGGCTTCTACCCATTTGGTGAAGTAGTCGATCGCGACTAGTATGAACTCGTGACCATCTGCTCCCGACGGAGTGATTTTGCCGATGACGTCGATTCCCCATGTGGCGAAAGGCCATGGCGTAGTCATGCAATAGAGTTCGTGAGGAGGGATGTGATTGAGGTTGGAGAACCGTTGACATTTGTCGCAGCCTTCTGACGAACCGGATGCACCGTTTCCATTGATATCCAATAGTATCCCATACGGAGGATGATCTCGTGTCAATGCTCACGTTCATGTGCGGACCGCAGTTCCGTTGTGAACTTCGCTCATTAGCTCGCCGGCTTTTTCTTTATTTACACACCGAAGGAGTGGCCCTTGGTGGCGCTTCTTGTACAACATACCCCCGTAATGACGAAATGGGATGCCGCATTTTAATGCCATCATGTTTTTGGCTTTGATCCCTTCTTTGTATTTTCCATCTTCATTTGTGAAGGAAGCTTCTCCATTTTGGAGGTACCGGTAGATTTGATTGTACTGTGGTTCGTCGATCGTTTCATTTTTTATTTCGATCTCACAAAGCAATAAGCGGGTGTTTCCCGTCCGCCTATTCTCGAGGGGTTTTACCGATTTCCCATCGGGAATTTCGACAAGAGAGGCGAGGGTTGCTGTGGCATCTCGCGGCGGTTCCCGTCTCTTGGCAAATAATGAAAAGAGATGTCCTTGAACCGAGCAATGAGCTCCTCCATGTACGTGTGGTACTTCGGGAGGCCGAATCTATCGTCTTCCATTTGTTGGACACTTGATTGATGATCAATGCCGAGTCTCCGTATACTTCCAGCTTCGAGATGTTGCGCCGAGAGCGGCTCCTGACCGGCCGCACAAAGCTTCATATTCTCGCCGCATTGTTGGTTGTTTCAAAATTCACTTGACGGCTATGGAGCGTGCTCGCCCTGGGATCGACAAGGAGCATTCCGATACCATTTCCTTCTTGTTGGCCGCCCCATCGAAGAAGAGTTGCCAACGGCTTTGCGCCGTCGAGCGAGAAGATTCCGTCATCCGAAACCGCGGATCGTGACCCTGGGTTCACCGCTTGGGAAGTCTCGCCACTGATCTCGCCATTACTCGCCCTTTGTTGATTTTCTCGACCATGTACTTGATGTCGAACTCACCAGAAGAATGACCACTGCTAGTCGCATTGACAGGATGGCTTGTCAAAGAGATATCTGACGGGTCCATCTTGGAGACCAGAGCACCGAATGTGACCGCATGTAGTGTTTCAGCTTTCCCGACTACCCATACCAAGGCGGTACAAGTTTTCTCTAATGCCGAGTAGCCGAGTTCACTTCCTTGAAGCTTCCGCTTACGAAGTAGATTGCATGCTCAACTTTGGAATCTTTCTCGTTCTTGTGCGCATTGCTCCGATTGACGTGTCTCATCGTCAGTACAGGAGGAGGAGTGGCTTGTCTTCATGTGGCGGGCACAGAATTGGGGGATTCACCAAGTATGTCTTGATTTTCTCGAAAGCCGTCTCGGCACTCTGAGTCCCATTTGATGTCGGCATTCTTCTTCATCGCCTTGAACATTGGCTCGCAGAGAGATGTCAACCGGTTGATGAAGCGACCGATGTACCGAAGTCTTCCCATGAAACTTTTCACTTCGTCAGTGGTCTCGAGGCGGCTTCATGTCGATGATGGCCTTGATTTTCTTGGGATCGGCTTCGATACCTCTTTCTCGTAACCATGTACCCCAAGACTTTGCCTCGCTTGACGCCGAAGGTGCACTTCGCAGGTTCAATCTCATGGAGTGTTTTCGAGTCCGTTGAAGAACTTTCTCGGATCCGTCATGTGCCGCATGTCCGATCCTCCGGAGTGGATGATCATGTCGTCGACATATACTTCGATTTCTTTGTGAATCATGTCATGGAAGAGGGTTGCAGCTCGCCGGTAAGTAGCCCCAGCCGTTTCTTCAAACCGAACGGCATGACCGTGTAACAGCATGTCCCCCACTGAGTGGTGAAAGCAAGCCTTGGCTTGATCTTCCTGACATTTTGATCTCGATTGTATCCGGCAAACCCATCCACGAAGGACTTTACCTCGAAATTTGTCGTGGTGTCGACTAGCATGTCGATGTCTGGGCAAATGGGAAATCATCTTTAGGGCCGGCCTTGTTGAGATCCCGAAAATCCACACAAAGATCTCGACCTTTCCATTGGCCTTGGTGACCGTCACGATGTTGGAGAGCCATGTCGGGTACTCAATCACTCGATGAAACCAACTCTAGCATTTTCTCAATCTCTTCTTTCACTTGCAAGGACCACTCGCTTGATCTTGCGCAATTTCGTTTGACAGGCTTCGATTCTCGATCCAGGGAATTCTCGTGCTCCACGATCGAGGGATCGAGTCCCGGCATGTCCCGGTATGACCAGCGAACACGTCAACATACTCCCCGAGGAGGTTTATCGTGGCTTCTTTCTCTCGCATCGGCGAAGAAACCGCCCACTTCAGGTCTCTTTAGGCTCTCAGACCGACCCCAGATTTACTTTGGTCATAACCTCTTCGGCAGCTTGGGCCCGGTTGTCCTCTCGGTCTACTACACGCTTGAGAACTTCTTTAATGTATTGTTCATTTAATGTGTCTGCTTCTTTATCAAGTGATTCGTTATTAACGTTTTTTAAGTTGTTTGTTAACTTATCGCTTGTTAAAGTGGCAATGAGGGGATACTCCGAAAGGTCAGATTTTTCATTAGATGCGAACAGCAATACATTTTTGGCTACACTCTCATAGTCTTCCAGCGTAAGGCCGTTGGATGACTCGCAGGACTGGACTTTAACAAGGACTCGACTGCGAGGGTTCGAGACCGGGTTTAGTGGAGATGCGGTGCAGCCCAGCCTTGTCTTCCAATTTCGCCCGGCTTGCCCTTGGTCCGGTGAAAGTTACCCAGCTTCTTCAAAGGGCATTGCTGATGCTTGATGAGGGTTCGGGGTCGAGAGGCTTGGCTTCGCTATCCCAATCATGGCGATCATGCTATTTTCTGAGCCTGTGTCAATCAGTGTTTGGCACCTCCATGACTTCTTCAAAAAGACTCTCAGAGCCGGTCCACCGAGAGCGTCTTCTATGAATTCTGGTTCCTTCGCTTTGGAGTTACTGTCTCGAATGTGGCCTCGCGGCCGACCCGAACAAAGCTGCTTCCCATGGAGAGTGCCTCGAGTTGCTCTTCCAAGTCTCGGGATTCCTTGAATGTGTACTCATGCTGGACTCGTGGTGGCAATTGGTCCAGTAGAGTTGTGATGTCGAGGAACGCTCCCCTTATCGGATTAGCCTCGAGTCCTTTGAAACGCTTGAGGTCCCGTGCTAGCTTTTCCATCCTTTCGTAGTCTCGTGCCGACTATCCTCGCTTCTTTCTCATCTTCATCAGCTTCCACCGTCGGCCCCGCCCGCTTGCTTTCCGCCTCGCTTGCTGTCCCCCCTCGCTCTCGCCGTTCGGTGAAGTAATGAGCGAGGTCGAAACCGTAAGGCCGGAGGTTGGGTGTGCCGTAGGAGGTTCCCTTGCGGCCGCCGCTGTGCGGCGAGCCTTTTGTCTTCCCCGATGTCACCGGTGTTGGCACATAACCGAGCCCCCGGACCGTGGTGTGGTCCTTGACTTCGATGACTTGGTGTTGGCCTTGTAACCTTTTGCCGAGCCCCACCCCGGGATGAAGTTCATGAGTTTCATCATCTTCATGGCGGGAGGAATCTTGTCTTGAAATAGTGGAAGGTCCACGCCGCATATTTGGATTTTCGAGGTCTCCAAAGTGAATCCAGCTAATGCCATGTCGTCATCATGCTTGATTTCTAACACCGGAATGCCGTTGGTGCCGGTCCCCTGCGGTGACGCTGTCGCCGTAGATCGTGGTTAGCTCGTTGCCTTGCATGAACTTGATACACCGGTGAAGGGTGGATGCCACGCCATTTATCTCGATGCAGCCAGTGGTCGCCCCCAGATGGCCGTGGAAGGTGATTGGAATGTCCAACACTTGGAATTCTGGGGATCATCCGCTTGCCGAACCGTATATTTAGAGTAGCAACCCCGAGAACCGTACGGAAGTAGAGTCATAGGCCTCGACAGGTGGATCAAGGCTTCAGATCTCGCGGGCTTGATGTCAAGCAGGTCCATCATCTTGGCGGGCAAGACATTCATTCCGGAACCTCCGTCCACCAACACACGTGGAAGGCGACGCTCGTCCAGCTGGACAGTGATGTACAGCGGTTCATTGTGATCAGCCCAAACTTTGGAAGGTCCAAATCTGTGAAGGTGATGATGTTTCCATAGTGGATGTTGCCGATCATCTGAATTACTTGCTCGGGGTTGCGCCCACGGGGACCATGGTACGGGCCGACTTTCCTCTAGCTTGAGCTTGTGAGGATACGAAGATGTGAGCAGGGACCAAAGGGAAATGTTCGCCCGGGTCTCGCTTGAGCCGAGCGAGGATCGGGTCCTCTTTCACGGAACTTGTGTCTTCGGGCAGCCGGGTTGCGGTTCTGCTCCGTCGGCTTTTTGGTGGCCTTAGGTGGTAATGCATGGATTTGACCCGATCGGGTCAGACGCCGACATCGTGCTTGGTTCCTTCGAACAGTCGCTCCGAGCCGAGCCATAGTCGAGGAGGACTCCTCGAAGCATAGGGCCATAAGTCTTCCTCACTTCGCTGATCAGATGCATTCCCTGGGGCTTCGGCCTTTCCGGATTCTCGTCCCAGATACCGGGCTTCGGGTGCCTCCGCGGGAGGTAGTTTATGGATTGCCGCAGCTGCTCGAACGTCGCTGCGCAATGCTGGTTGCCGTGATCGAACCGTGCCGCCGACCCTCCGGGAGGTTGGAGAGTTCTTGGTTCATGCGAACCGTCTCCTTGATCTCTTCACGGTATACCGCGCTCCTTTCCTTCTTGCCGAGCATGCCTGTGGCATTCTCGAGTTGGGTTTGGCGATACTCATGGTTTGCTAATTTTCCTCCACTCTTAGCCCGCATCAACTTTCTTGCAAGCAGAGCTCGCGCCGAGAGTTAGCGCCCGCGTTTCTTCCCATGTGAGAATAGCCAGTGCTTCCTTGAACCGCGTGCGGCGCCTAGATATACTTCCATCGGGGAGAGCTTTCCTTCTTCTTTATCTCGAGTGGCGGGTATGTCGGAAGGTGAGTACACGGCTTCCCGAACATCTCGCCCATGTAACCGGTTGCCGTCCCAGCTGATCGTTTCGTAAACGAATGCCGCAGCCTGTGGAATCTCCCCGAGTAGTTGCCGGAGATGTATTCCCATCTTTCTTTATTTTTGAATAGACCTTCCTCCCTCGCTGGCCTTTTAATTTTGAGAGCGGAAATGATCCGTCCCCATCCTCCCAGACCCTCGGGATTCCGGTTTTGTTGACCTCATGCTCGGCTTGGAAGAGAATGGTTTCCTCGTCTTCGTTGTCGCTTTCATAGAGAACTTGCTTTCCTCGAGGAGGTAAGCGCTGGTACTCGTCCTGCTGTGTCATTCCATATCCTAGGTCGTCGGGACCGTTAACCGCTCTCGCTGCCCGAAGGGGGTTGGATGAGAAAAGACGGTAGTCCAGGAAGTTGCCGTGAGCAAAACCCTTGAGGTCGAACTGGTCTAGAGTGGCCTCTAGCTTTCTCGTCCGAAGCCGCTTGTGACACTTTAAGGGCTTGGTCCCTGTGGGTCTTTTGAGCTTGGTTATGTCCCAGAGACGGTTCTCTTGAGCGGCTAGTTCCATGAGGGATTTCCTTGCGAGAGCTAAACAGTCTCCGTGGGTGCGTGCCGTCTGACTAGTGTCCAGAACTGTGATCACATCCAAATCCCCGAATGGCGGAAACACTTGGATTATATTGACGAAGGAAGTCGGGCTGGGACATTCCATGCGGCCTTCCTTGATCTCGGTTACCAAGAAGTTCACCCATATCTGCTTAATCGAACCCACGGGGGTGTTGAATTCTGCGATGTTGATAGTCTCGTGATCCCACTGGATTGCCAAGTCTATCAAAGCTAGCAGTTTTCTGGCGGGATGCCTGGATCCGTGGCCGTAACGAATGGGAGCAGGATCGAACTGGAGCATGTTGATGCTAAGGTGATCATTCCCTTCGTCGGAAGATTGATTTGTCTTGCAGGGAAGACTTTTACAGATGTTTTCAGGGTGGCTACTGGAAGCGTTCCTGAGGTTGATCTGATTAGTGACAGGGTGAGGAGCTTTGTCTTCTTTGATATTACCCTTGGCCTTGGCGGCGCTTGTGGCTGTAAGCTTGACTGATGGTACGGGCTGGTAGCCGGAAGTGATGATGAGCTCTGAGCTCGATTGGCCAGGGCCTCGTTTACCATGAGCAGGCAGTCGTCGAGGGTAACTTTGGCATTGCAGAATCTGATAATAAGGACCGAATCCTTGGTATTATCGGGATATCTGGAAAATATGATGTTGACGAAGTCGTCGTCAGTCACTTGATCAGAGGGGTTCTTTGTCGTGTCAACCAGTTGTTTCCATTCGCCGGATAACCGCCTGTACGGGATGTTGAGCTTGACAATTTCCATGGTATTGGAGCCATGGTCGTAGGTGACATCATCGAAACTGGTGCCGTCCTCGAAACTGAGCATATGTATGTAGGGATCTTCCCGCGGATCTGCCGCGTCCTCGACTCCGGAGAGTCCTGATTCGTTGTCGTCTGACGGCTCAACCCAGACGTAAGGACGCCTCGCGTCCTGCTGCGCTGCTAGAAAACATCATGCCCTTCGCTCGAGAAGAGGGGCTCGGCGGGCAATTCCTCGTAGAGGACATCCCATACGACTGCCATACATTCATCACGAGTGTGACGATGCTTGTTAACCTTTATCACGAAGATTTCCTCGCCTGGCGGGGCCAGAGAGTAGGTTTGAAGGATGCTGACAAATCTCCGATCGGAGACAGGGGGTTTACGTGCCCGCATCATGGCGATGCTCAGTGTTTCTTTCCAATCTGCTTCCAAGTGTCGGAAACGGCAGTTGAACTTGATGTATCGGACTGCTTCAGGGTCTGCCTGCTCGAGGACGTTGACATAGTTAGCATCTCCGGACTCTGAGGGATTCTGATGAGATTTGCCCCGATAGTCCCTTGGTCGGTTTGAAGGAGGTAGCCCCGGTGCCTGGCTGCGGGCACGCTTAGCTGTTGTCTCGGCTTCGTTCCTTATGAGGAAACTGTCCCCTCTGATGACCTCAAGATCTCCCTGGCGGTTAATGAACTTGACGCATTTATGGAGAGTGGAAGCTATGGCTTTCATGTGATATAGCCAAGGGCGTCCCTACAGAGCTGTGAATTCGGACGGAATGACCATCACGTGGAATTTTTCTGGAACCATTTGGGTTTCAAATTAGAGCTCCAGAGTCACCGTCCCCAGGATGGGATGAGACGTGCTGTCATAGGCTTTGATAGTCCGGGCGGATGGAATCATGTGGCCTTCGTCGATGCGTAGGGCTCGCATCATGTTGAGAGGGAGGACATTGACTGCTGATCCGTTGTCTACCAATACTCCTGGGAGATATATGGTGTTGAGCTTGAGAGTGATGTACAAGGCTTCATTGTGCCCTGAGGCGTCTCTCGGCAGGTCTTCGTCACAGAAAGTGAGCATACTGCCATACAGTCGGGAATCGTAGATCTGGTCTCTATTCGGAAAAGGAGAGTCATCAAGTCATCCGTTTCCTGTCTTCCTCTTGCGAGGTAAAGCCTTTGGTGGTGCCTCGGGATTGTGTTGAGGCTATTTGTGGCGGTGTCCGCCCTTGGTTAGCACGTTGATTGAGTGCGAGAGCCAAGCTGACTTTGATTTTCCTTTACCGGCCCGTGCTCTGAAGCTGGGCAAATTGAACCTTGGCTGATCCCGCGGGGGGTTAAGCTTCTGACTGGCAGTAAGATTACGAAGATCTGAGGTATTCCGGAGCCCCGAGGCCTCGAACTCGGTGTCGCAGGACTTTTCGGCTTTCCCACCCCCGTCTCGCTCTAAAGCAGCATGGCCTGGAGGAAGGGAGGACTGGCTGGAGTAGAGTACGTAGTAATCGAACCTCCCGAATGGCTCTCCGAGTGTTCCCACACTGGTGTCTCCAGATTCATATCTTTCTCTCAATTTCTGTTGAGAATACTTCTTCTTCTGCTTTCTTGGGGAATTACCCCTGATCATGTCTTGGGACTCGTACTCCAGGCATGCGGAGCAGTCACAAACATCGTAACTGATGTGGACATTTGATGAGGACCCGGCTGGAAGAGGCGGAGGAACTGGCTCTGCGGCAATCTTCTTGGGCACCCACTCAATGGAATTCACACTGTTGTTGTTCGGAAAGGGATTTCCAACTGTATTGGGTCCACGGGGACGCTCCAACTTTCCCTCCTCTATCAAATTCTGAATTTCGTACCGTAACCCCACGCAGTTGTCGGTGGTATGGCCATGATACTGATGGAAGGCGCAGTACTTGCTCTTGTCAGCGTTGACTACGGGATTCTAGGATTTGTAGTTTGCAACGGGTTTGAGGAGGCCTTCCCTGATTAACCCTTCGTGCATCTTACTCAGCGGCATGCCCAACTTGTCGAAGTGTACGGAAGGCTGCTTCGAAGTGGAGTTGTTGCTTTGTGGGACGGGGTTTCTGTTGGCCGACTGTTGTCCCTGATGGATGTAGTTGACAGATGTATCTTTCCCTTTGCCAGGGGTCGGTGCGGGATTGAATGCAACTGTTGATCGGTATCTGTATGGCTGTGCAGTAGCCAATTTTTCTTTGAGATCCTTCTCGAACTGTGAGCCGGCATTGACCATGGCCTGGAGATCTGGGAAGAAGTGATGACCGATGAGAGTTCTCGATGGACGGTCTTAAGCAGACTTCAAGATCCGCATCTGTTCATCCTTCGGGAGAGCGGCTCCATGATCTCGGAGAGTTTCCAACTCCACCTTTTGTAGAATTCTCCGACGCTTTCATCTCGCTTTCGCTCGGTGGTGATTAAGTCCTCACGACTTGTTTCCCACTCTAAGTTAGATCTGCACCGCTCTAGGAAGATGTTACCGATCTCGATCCTGTGTATGGCGATCTCGCAGCTTGACCCTTAGGAACCATCGTAACGCCGAACTCTTGAGCGTATGCCGGAAGTGATCGGCCATTTGGCCGGAGGGTTGCTCCTTTCGCTCTCATGCCGAGAACGTAGGTGTCGACATGCGTTTGAGGACATTCGGTTTCGTCGAATCGGTCCATCTCTCGGCATTCTCGAACTTGGCAGGAGAGGCGTGACCATTCCCTGATCTCGCGGATTTGAGCGTTTCTTGCTTTGAGCCGCTCATGGTGGCTTTCTGTGTCTTTCATCCGTTCGACCATCCAGCTAAGGTTGGGTCCAGTGGTGGACTTTGAGGCTCGGCGCCGGTGCTACCATGTGAGCGGTAGTAATTGGAGGTGGAAGGCTTGATATATGGGGATATATGGGGGCCTTTTCTCGGATCAGATCGGGGTTTGTCCCCGGTGTTTTGGGATTCGTGTATAGGCAATGGGATGAACCTGTGAGGGTATTGGAGGATATTGGCATCTGTTTGAGATGGTCCACGGTGCGCCGGTGGTACCGAGTGATGGGAGTAGCACCGGCTTGGCCGTATATGGCAGGTTGCCCCGAGAGGTGGCAACGTGAAGCCTAGGCCTACTGCTTCCTTGGTTCGAAGGCATCCCGTAAGTTGGCGGGAGGAACCCGGTTGAAGGTTTGAGGAACCGGCTTCGGGGAATCGTCGTCCTCGACCAGACGAAAGTACCGTCCGACCGGGGATAGCCGCTATACCTCGCTCATTCGTAAGTTGTACCACGAAATTCCGCCGATCTTCTTCTCGCCTCTTGTGAACCTCACAAGCCCTGATGGCTTCTTCCAATGTCATATCTCGCACGGTGGCGGGGGTCCGTCCCCGTCACGATTTCTCGGTGAGCTAGACATGTCGGATATTCTGGCCGAGGGAACTGATGGAACCGAAAAACTGTCTGACGCTGCCGTAAATGTGATTCTGGCGAGGCGCTGACCCGGAATTTTGAACCACTTTCTGCTCGCTGCAGGGAAGGAAAGGCAGGGTTTAGGCTTCGAAAAAGGGTATTTGTCTCAGGGTTTCGGGCTTGTGCAATGTGCAGTTACCGATTAATGTTCACTTAAAATACGTTTTCTCAGAGTCCTAATTGGTTGGAAAAGATTGTGTCTTCTTTTTCGCAACTAACCTAAGGCTCTAATCAGTGGATCTCGTCACTACGTTTATAAGCCCCTCGTTTTCATTTGTAGATCATCTTCTCGGGACGGACAATCCCGAGCGAGGGTCCTATAAGGCAAGCGAGTTCCACCGACAAAGGAAAAAGTGAACTTAAGGCTAGCTGATAACGCAAACTTCCAACGTATGTGACGCACGGGCCACGGTCGAAGTCAACGTCCTTAAGTTAAGGCGGGGATCGTGCCAAAATTTCGGCATGACCTCTCTTGACTCGCTTGCGCGAGGGGCCTTAGCTTTTGGCGTTGGCCAAGTTGTGGCTGTCACGGTGCATACAGTGAGGGTTTGGTGACACGGTGTTACATTAAACCTTCGGGTATATTTTTCGGCAGAGCTCCGCATCAAGGTCAAGGCTGAAAAGCGCAAGACTTCGGGTCGGGAATGACCTTTGGTCTCAATCTTTCGAGCTTGACTCGTAACGGAACCCGGCGTAAAAACATACACTTGGACTTTATGACATGTACTAAGCCAAAAATCAATCGGGGACTTGGACGAAGTGTTACACAAAAAGTGCATGGCTTACACGGGCTAGGATGGGCTGTTTGGGACGACCCCGTGCGCGCTCGAAAGGTGTTTGACAGACCAACCGAGCTGCAACTGAACGGTCATCCCGGATTACGGGTCGTAGTGTGCAGTGTACCGAGGCAGCAAGTGCACGTGAAGTGCGGTGTACCGAGGCAGCAAGTGCGAGTAGTTTGCGGTCACTAAAATTCTTTTTTTTTTCTGAGTAAAACAGAAATTTTTCAGAATGTGTCTTAAAGAATTTTATGTGCAGTTCAAAAATGTAGCATGAAAATCAAGTATGAACGGGAATGCACGAACATGTTATGATTTTGAAAAAAAGATCCAAATGTAATGCCCTTTTGAAAAAACCGTTCGAGGTTTAAAGTAACGTACGCACACATGAACGAGGAAGGGTAAACGAAAGTTTGACCCACGGAAGGCTTTTTTGAAAACAACGGTAGTTTTGAAAAAAGTATCCAAGTCCCCAGCGGAGTCGCCAACTGAAATTACCCGAATTCGCGCGAGCGAAGCGGTTATCTTTCGCGGGGTTGGTGTCTGAGACCTCGCTTTCGGGAAGGAGAGGAGTCGCCACGCGGTTTTTATATTTTGAGCCCAAACGTTGAGAAACGGCTTTTGGTTGAAAACGGTGTCGTTTTTATTGGCAGCAAAAACTTAGGAAACAACTTTGAAAAGGGGGGGTCATTTTTATTGGTAGCAAAAACGAGTAAAAAGCTTTTTTTGGTACCAGAGATTGTTAGGTTCGGAGGTCACGTTACGTTTCGGGAAGAGTATTACGAGATCACCCGAAACGCCTCGTATGACGAGTCTTTCTACCTTTCTCGAAAACGTGTGCGTGTGTGTGTGCGTTTGCATTTTGAAATGGGGGCTTGAATGACAAGCTTAATCTTGGTTTGAATGTCAAACGTTGATTAGGTGACTTGTTTTGAAAAGGCGAGCGTTTGAATGACAAACGTCGATTTTGGAAGTTTTTAGGAAAAGTGGCGCGAATGCTGATTTTAACTGTTTATCTTAAGTGTCAAATGTTGACTTTTAAGAAAAGAGCGTTTGAATGTCAAACGTCGAATTTTGAGTTTGAAGATGAGCGTTTGGATGCCAAACGTCATTTCGCGCGTTTTAAAAGAGAGTTCGAAGGTCGAACTCCGATTTTGAACCGGGCGTGTCATTGTTAACGATTTTACGGGAAAAACGTATTAAATGATTTTGAATGTCAAAAGTCGGCTTTTAAGTTTGAAGATGAGCGTTTGGATGCCAAACGTCACTTCGCGCGTTTTGAAAGAGAGTTCGAAGGTCGAACTCCGGTTTTGAACCGGGCATTACATTGTTAGCGATTTTACGGGAAAAAGGCATTAAATGATATGCGATCAACGAATCGTTTTGCGACTCGGACTTTTGATAAGTAAATACTATCACGATCCAAATGGCTCGAACTTGTAAATGACATTATTTAAAAAGCGGTATCGACAGAATCAAACGACCCGAAATTGTAAAGTGCGTTCGACGAGCCAAACGGCTCGGAATTGTAAAGTTGCGTAAAAGTAAATGACGATCGACGGATCAAACGATCCGAAATTTGTAAATGACATAAAAAGTAACGGAACGGGGCCGGAACGCCGTTTTAACCCGATATTACTTCTCTTACGGGAAGAGAAGAGGATCGAGGACTAAAACGTATCGGACCCCGTTAGACGGAGACGTCTACATTTCAACAACGTTCGTTCGAAACGGTTGTAGCGACTGGCGCGTAAACTGAGATGGAACGAGAGTTTAGAGAGAGAGAGCGCTACCTATGGCTAGGGTCAGCTCCGTTCGTTGATTCATCACAAGATTTTGAACAAGGTAGAAGAAGATCCGTTTCGATATCAAAATTTCAAGGGTTGATATTTTGTGATCTACTTTGTTAAACCTCATCGCATTCAAGGTATGTAAATTCTATCTCATATTAATTTCTAATTTCTTCATGCTAGACGAATCTTAGGGCTAGAGTTTTGATGTTCAAATTAAATCTTTCGCTGCGTTTGTAAACCGAAAACCCAACAGAATCTACATTGCACGGTTGTGTTTTTTGTCTTGCCCGATTGTACTAAGATTACCACACAATTCCGCATAGTCGGATTCTCTTACCACCGACGTGTCCCTAAGTGGCACGGGCGTTCTAGTTGAAAACTCCTTTTACGTAGTTGTTTAAGACTTTGGCCAGTCGTGCTTTGTTCCTTCTACAGTCGTGTCAAAGAACCAGTCTCCAGATTGGCTACGATCTCTTATTGGTTTCATTCTTCAATCTGATGTCTATAATTCAAAAACATAAAACCCAACATCCTCCATACCATTTATACCACAAGGCCATCCCCTTAAAAAATGCACATATATGTAAGTGGTATTATGTTCAAAATGACACGATATTAACATTTGCTGGCGTTTAGAAAATGACCGCATTAGATAAATTTAATTTACTGACATTTAATAATTACAGTGGCATTGTAAATTGCACCATATCGTCATTGAATAGAATGTCGTTAATTGGCATTATGCTAATGTCATTGCCTTAAAAAAAACACTTCTTATGATTTTATATTAAGAGTACTAGCCCGGTGAAGAGCTAGATTTGCCTCGAATCTGCACATTTATTAAAAAAAATATTAATAAATAAAAAACCAATTGCAAGTAAATTGAAGATATAATTGTCTAAAACAATACTACTCCGTCCCAATAAGAGCTGTCTATTTTTTGGGCAGCACGCAAATAAAGAAATTGGGGGAAAGTAAAAATGATGTGAGTGTAATTTGAAAATAGGAGAGAGAATGAGTGGAGAGAATAGTAAATTATAATGATGTTGTGAGTATTAAAATAATGGAGGAGAGAAAATGAGTGGAGGTAATAGTGAAGATTCCTTTGCCAAAAAAGGAAAGTGTAAGCTATTAACGGGACACCCAAAATGGCAAAATGGGAAGCTACTATTGGGACGGAGGGAGTATTGATGATTCAAGTTGATAAAAAGTAACATTGGGTTTTTTGTAATTTGAAAAAAATAGAAAAAATATAAATGTCTAAAATACTTTTTATTATTTGTCAATTTGAGAATAATTCAAATTAGAACCTTTATTTTTAAACGTACCAAAAAGAAAAGTATCACTTTTAGTATGAAACAGAAAAAATACAACTTTATTGAAATTAAGTTAAATTATTATTGAGTAACTTTAAATCTCATTTCTCTTGTATTTGAAACATATATAAGGACATGGCCATTTTAACTGTATAGAATCAAAGGACCTTAGGCCACCGATTCTAGACCCGAGATATCAAATTTTAAAAAATTGGGCGAAATGCAAAATTTTACAGAAATTTACTTTAATACATTACTCCTGTTGTGCTCGGTACGATTTGGCTCGATTTTAGGCTAAAACCGTTATCGGATCAAAAATATTCGATTTCTAATTTTAACAAACCGCCACCACTCGCTTTTAGCTCGGTTCGGTGTAGTCGGTTTTCGCCTTCGATAAGTGTCGGTTCGATAATATTCGGTCTTGACACCTTTACTTTATATGGCCGCTGAGTTCAGGCCAAAATTGGACCAAACAAAAACATTTTATCATAAAAGTACAAATCTCCTATTAATTGGATCCTCTAGTGCTGCTCCAAGTAATAACCTCTCGGCTTCAATCATATTGGACTCACCCCAGCCAACCTGCAACATTACTACTTAAAACCAATCCATCAAAACAACACACACAAGACACAACCAACCATGAGTCATCTTTTGTAAAGCATAACCAGTTATTCAAGGTCACTAGTTTTATATCAATTAAAAATTCATCTTTTGTAAAGGATATTTGGCTTCAACAAGATTTACTAAATCTTGTAAATTTGAGTAAAAAATTAGTGATATATAATATTTCTTATGAATATAATTTTTATTTATTTAATATATATAGAAATTGAATAGATGAAAAACTATAGTAAATATTAGGAATATTTATTATTTAGAAGAACTAGTTTAACTCCCGTGCGATGCACGGACAGTTACTAACGAATAAATGATCGAAATCAAAATAAATATAAATGAAAATAGAGATATTTGTATACATTGTAACAAAATTCTTTAAAAATTATATTGTCAGTAAAAATATCAGATAAAAGGTTAGTAAAATAAATCTAGTGTTACAAACGTGCGATGCACGAAAAGTTATTGATGCTTAAAAAGACGAAAATTTTATAAATAAAGAAAATTATCAAATAACTTGAAAAATTGAGAATGCAAAAAAATATAATTGAGAATGCCAATAGGAGGATGTCAAGTGTCCAACAAAAAAAAAAAAAGTCATCAGCCTTGAACATCCTCACGCGGCCTTGTCGGCGCGTGCCACCTACGCGCCATTGAAATGTCCAAAATGCCCTTCACCCAAATTGCGACACATGGCCAAATTTTCCAAAAAAAATAATAATTAAATGTAGCCCAATAACAGCTTGACACGTTTTATTTGAGCCGAGTTATTGTCCAATTTGCCACCATGTGAAATGACGAAAATTAAAATCCTAAAATTACGAACATTTGTGTTAAATGAAATAAATGCCCCAAACCATCCACTCCCTAATAAAACCCAACCCACTTCTTCCTCACCCTCTTTTAAAATACCAATTTATACTATCTATATTTCTTAAAATATTGACATGCACTTCAATCAAAATTTTAAAAATGATGATCATCTTTCCCAATATTCGTCTTTATTATTACTTTATTTACTATGATTTATTTTTTTAAAATAAAATAAATAAAATGTTTGATGTAACAAACTAAAATCAACTCAATAACCGTATTACCATTTCCAAATCATTATCCTATACTCCTTCACTTTTATTTTATATTTTTTATTTTTATAATTAGTAAAATTATTATTATTATCATTATCATTTATAATAAAAAAAAAACTTGACACTTAAATAATTTTGAAAAAAAAACATATTGTAAAATTAAAAAAGAAAATTAACAAAGGATAATTTAGCAATTTATATTTAAAAATAAAGGTTTTTTTTTCTGTGTCCAAATCAAATGAAAATAGTCTCTATTTAAAGATAATTTTTTTTTATGAATTTTGGTGTAAATTTTTTTTTTTTTAAAAATAATTTATTATAAAATATTTTAGGTAAAAGAAATGGGTGAAAAAAATAAAACCAAAAACAAACAAACCAATAAGAAGCCGCCAAGTGTCCAAACCAAATAAAAAAAAAACAACAAACTTCAGCTTCCTTCTGGTCTTCACGCGGCATTTTTGGCGCGTGTTGCACACGCGTCATTGAATTGTCTAAAATGCCCTTCACCCAAATGACGACACATGTCCAAAATTCCAAAAAAAAAAAATTTTAATTATCCCTCAATCACAGCTTGCCACGTGTTGTTTCAGCCCATTTTTTTGCAAATCTGCCACCGTGTGAAATGACCAAAATGCCCCTCAAACTCTCTTTTATTACCAAAACCTTGTTATTATATATTTATAGATATCGGTACGGTTCGGTGTGAGTAATCGGCATGAAATCATGTATCCCAAACCGAACCGATAGATTCGGTTTTCCAATATTTCATAAACCGTCCCTACCCAATTAACCGTTCTACGGTTTATCGGCATTGATTTTTTCGATTTTATTCGGCTATTTCGATTTTTCGATTTTTCTGCTCACTCCTAGATCTTATACTCAAAAGTATAAGACTAAAACTACTATTATATCTTAAGATATAAGAGTATTTATTTCACAAATTTTTACTTTTTCTTAAAAATAATAAAAAAGTCTCATATTTTATTAAGCAATACACTCTCATATCCAAAGGTATAACATTAAAATAACTCTTATACCTCCTAGGTATAAAAATAGTTTTTCATATTTTTTTCACATCTTTCTAAAAAATAATAAAATCCATAGATGTATATTTGTCCATTGAATTGAGATCTTGAGCTAATTGGGAAAAAGTTGATATCAAGATTATATACCAATTTTTTGGAATTGGCATCTAGAAATTTTTGGGTAATGGGTCGGGAGTGAGAGGCAGCGTATTGACAGTACGTGGGAGTATATCTGAGCTTGATAAGGAAATTTGGGTTTAGAATTTTTTTTAATCTTTATCTTTTAAATAGTTTTAAATAGTGTGTACTTTTGATAACACTAAGATTATTACTTCCTCCGTCCCTAAAAGTTTGTCTCATTTGATTTTTTTGTTGAACTTTGACCACGAATTTATGAGAGATTAATCATGTTCATGAAATTCTAAAGGTTGTTGTTGATAATATTATTAATGGTGAATCAATAGAAATTTTTAAAATTTCATGAACATAATTAAATTGTCATATATTTGTGATCAAAGTACAACTAAAAAGTCAAATGAGACAAACTTTTAAAAACGGAGGGAGTATAATGAATGAATTGGATTGAGGGGCCTTATGAAATTAATTCTAGAATCATATTTTTGAATTATATTTTTGATATATTTGTGATCAAAGTACTAAACAAACAAGAAAGAAATGTATCAAAAATTAAATTATAGAGTGGGGGAGTTGGTGCTCTCGCACTTTAACTAGTGGCTTTCGTAGTCACATTTTCTCATTTTTTTTATTTCTTGGTCAAGATTAATTTGGTAGTTGTGAATTTCATTAAAATTAAAAATTATATTATTCGTTGATAACAAAATAAAAATATGTGACTTGATTGAACACCATTTGTAAAAATTTTATATATATTGTTGAGTCCCGATTTGATTTAACGAATTAAGTTTTAGATCAAGTTAGAAGAAGAAAGATGAGGTTTGGTGAGTGATGCCAAATTTTAAAGTGGGTGATCAAATCAAAGCAAAGAGAGGTAAATTTTAAATGAAAAATCCAAGGAAAATGACATATCAACATTATGATAAAAGGGTACGATGAATGCGGGCGTTTGATAAACACTTATCATCATTATCTTTTCACTGTTTTTTCCTACCCCACCGCTCTCATACGTTGATTAAAGTTACTACCTCTATATATGCATATGCATATGTATGTATTTACACACAATACAAATATATTTAGTGAGAGAAAATGACTTGAGAGAGAGAAAGTGATAGTGTCTTGTGTTCATCAAACAGTAAAATTGTGGCAGCAGAAACAAAAGTTGCCGGCATGACTCGAGAGGGATATCCTCATCTTAATTCCTGTAGGGAATAAATATAGTATGTGTATACTTCCTCCGTCCCCCTCGATTTAGGACATTTTTTTATTTTGGGTGTCTCATCCGACTTAGGACAATCCCAAAATGGAAAGTACTTTATTAATGGGATCCACATTTACACTTACAACAAATTTTCACTCATTACTCTCTACCCCACTTTTTCTCACCTACATCACTTTTCATACTCACAACATCCACCCACTTACACTTTTTCCTTAATCCCCGTGCCCAACCTAAACGTCCTAAGTCGGGCGGGACGGAGGGAGTATATATATATATATATATATATATATACTTTCTCCGTTCTATCAAAACTTATATCAAATTTCTGAGCACGTGGATTAAGAAAAAGTAAGAGAGAGAAAAAGTGAAAAAAAATGTTGTGAGTATGAAGAATTAAATAGGAAAGAGAATGAATGGGAGGAATAGTTAGGAGAGAGAATGTTGTGAGTGTAAAAGTGAAATAAGAGAGAGAATGATTGAGATAAATAGTAAAGATTCCCTTCCATTTTGGAAAGTATCAGTTTGATTGGGACGAAGCAAAAAATAAATAAATATCAATTTGGATGGGACGAAGGGAGTATATATGTAATATTTTCTATTATATTTTGACACGGTTATATTTTTTCACTACATGAAAGATGAGATTTAGTTAGGTGGTGTCTTCGGTTATGTTTGATTCGGTTTAAGGTTAAATTGAGTAGACATGTTAAAACGGTTTCGGTTTTGGTTCTCGGTTTTGGAACTGTCGGATTTCGATTTTCAAATAGTCGGAATCGTATTCGAACCATATTAATTCGGTTTTTGATTTTCGGTTCTATCCGCCGGTTTCGGTTTCGGTTTCACCGGTTCCATCACCATCTAACTTTTTTTTTTTTTTTAAATCCAAACCTCTTAAAAGACAGTAAAGACGCTAAATATTACAACATTTATCTAAATTCTAGTCTAATTTAAATAAAACAACACTACACTACAAGTACAAATACTAAATAAATGCTAAATATTATATTTAACTTACCTTGATCAATCGCCGGTTCTCGGTTCCCGGTTTCGCCGGTTCCTCGGTTCCCAATATGGTGGATTCATATTCGAACCGTTTCAATCCGGTTCCCGGTTGCGTTCAGTTCCCGATTTTGGCGGTTCCCGGTTCTCGCTGGTTCCCGATTCTGGTTCTATCCGCCGGTTCCGTCGGTTTCAGATTTTATTTGAACATGTCTAAAATTGAGATCAATTCGAAAAATATTGGTTTTTGTGTTATTTTAGAAATATAAATTTTGATTTATTAATTATTTTGTTTTGTCCAATTTCAATTTGGTATCGGTTTAATTCGGTGTCATTTGACCAATGAAAGTATATTTCCATATTCATCATTATGATAAAAAGGGTACGATGTATGCTAATAATGTTGACACATTCAATCTAAACCTAATCGCTTCAGACGCTTTGTCAATCTAAATGAACCGTGTATAACTTTAAGCTAATGGTCCAGTTTTTCGATCTAGAATTTTTTTTATTTTTTCAATTTTTCTGCTAACCCCAAGATTTAGTTACTTAACAACAATTTCGTTGACTCAAAATAATTGTGCCTTCTCCGCTCTTGTTGCATAGTTTAATTAGCATCATATTTGTTTTGGTCAAATTTCAACAAGTCTTTTCAAGGATAAGAAAAATGACTAAAGTGATATGAATCTAGGTACAATGATTATCAAGTTGAATAGAAATGGACACAAGATGTTTGTTAACTAGGGAAAGCCCTTGAACAACTTGTTCGCCGGCATAAAACCCCGGGAGGTTTTGGTACCTGCCTTGACCGAAAGTTTACTAAGTGTTTTTGTGGTTATAAAGCTAAGAGCGTATTCAAAGGGAGCTTAGGCTAGAGTGAACGTGTGTGCAAAAATACAGTGTTTGATCCCTTTTATACCTCAACTAACGGCTAATTCACAAAGAGAAAAGATAGGCCTAAAATCTCGGAAGTAATGCTGATCTTGTTGAGATATATTCGCATTTGCCGTTGAGGGAGGTGATAACGATTTGTTGCTGAAGAAACGTCTTTGAATCAGTCTTTGCTTCCTTTGACACGTTCCCTGAAAAATACACTACAAGAAAAACGGCAGTTAGTGACGGACAAATCCGTCACTAAATGCCAAATATCCGTCACTAAATTGATTTAATGACGGATTTTAGACGTAAAAAATCCGATGTTAAAACGTGCGTCACTAAATTTTTTGACGGATTAGTGACGGTTCTTAATCAGATTTAGTGACGGAAATTTCCGTCGTTAACTTTTAAAAATCCGTCGGTAATTTGGTAAAATAAACGACCAATTTAAAGCATTATGTCGACGGATTAGTGACGGATTTTCCGTCGCTATTTAAATGGACGTTTTATTTTTTGGACCAATTTAGTGACGGATTAGCGACAGATTTTTCGTCGCTATTTAAATGGTCGTTTTATTTTTTGGACCATTTTAGTGACGGATTATCGACGGATCATTCCGTTGCTATTATTTATGATGCTGTAATTTTTATTTTTATTATTAATATTACTGACGGAATATTCCGTCGCTATTTTTATCTTTGTAATAGTAATTTTTATTATTTAATATTATCGACAAATTATTTCGTCACTAAATTTATCAAAAAAAATCAATATTTATTCGTTTTTTTATATGCCAAATTATTGAGGGGTTTCCCGACGAATATTTCCGTCGCTAAATTTGCATTTTATATTAAAAAATTAAAATTTTAACTAGACATGAAAATGAAGGTTAGTTTGGTCAATATGTTATTACAAATCAAGAAAATGCTAAAATTTTATCATACTATTATTTCTTAGTTATTGCCCAAAATTTTAACTAGGTAAAATAATACTCCCTCCGTCCCACCTTAGTGTAGACTAAGGTGGTGGGCACAATAACTAAGAAATATTATTAAGATAATAAAAATGTGTGGTAGAAAATGAAGAGAGAGAATGAGTGGAGTGAATAGTAGGTTGGTTGAATAAATTGTATGGTGAAAAATGAAGAGAGAGAATGAGTGGGTGGGGTAGGGAAAATAAAAAATAATAAAAAACTTTCTAATTTTGGCAGTCTACACTAAGGTGGGACGGACGAAAAAGGAAAGAAGTCTACACTAAGGTGGGACGGAGGGAGTATATAATTGGCTTAAAGTCTAAAGAAAATCAATACCACAGATAATAAATAAAGTATGTATCACCAGCTCTAAGGATATCAAAGGCATCAGAGCCAAATCCATCCAACTTTTGGTACCAACACACTTCATTTAAACAAAGGCTTATATCAACTAGTTCTTTCCACCGATATCCTTGAGGCCACAAATCTGTTCTTCTCCCATAGCCGCCATGGCCCGACACAACCAGGTTCTTTCCTTCAAAGAACCCATCTTTAAGGCTGGGTAAAGCAGAGTGTCATCGGTGGGAAGCCTCAAATCATCCTTGGTGCCACCACTTTCGGTTAGAAGGCTCACAAAACCATCTTCGAAATATCAATCGGTTGATAGTCCATACGGTTAACATGAGGAACATCACAATTGTGAGATTATGGGACAATATCTTCAAGCTTCTTGCCGTTGAAGATATGAATTGCCACAAAATGACACTTAGCGTGTCCGTGCTTGCCTGTTTTGGAGGTAGAAACTTCAACTACCTTGCAAGGACGGTTCTTGATGACGATATAGCCACTCTTACAGATAGTACCGTGCTTGGTCCAGTTTTCACTCTCCTTGCACTTAGTAATGGTGGGCTCAGATTTCTTTCCCATGTTGTCAGAGAATACCTGCATGAAACCAAAGGAACCATTAAATAGACAGGCCTCTAGTTTGCCAGAAAGGTTAACATAGATGAATCAGCTACTACAAACTTCTGCTCATCAACTCACTAATCCTATTTTACAGTTCATCAGTTCTAACATAGATACAGCTTAACATAACAAGAAATTCGACAAACACTTCCAGCGAGTATATTAATTGGGAAAAAAAAATAACTTATGTTGTTATGTGAAATAACAAATGAAACCCCAAAATTGTAAATCTTCAACTAATCCTCAAAGATGAAACCAGAAAACTGTCATTAATCAGAAGTACAAAAACTCAAATCTGCTCATATTAAGTGGCGGTGTAGACATGATGATGCTTAAATTATGCTAAAACAAAACATCAACAATTTTCTTCTTCCAGGGACCTGAACTCTTAGAAGATTACTGTACCTGCTAGATTTGAGGTAATGAGGGCGTGATTGAGAGAGAATGAGGGAGGCGAAGGTGATGGCAGTGAAGGGGAGAAGGGGCGCCGGTGATAGCAGTGAAGGGGAGAGGGGCCGCCGGTGATGCCGTGAAGGGGAGAGAATGAGGGAGGCGATCGGTGATTGAGAGAAATTGAGGGAGGCGGCTGGAATGGAGGTAGGGTAACCGGCGATGATGGCAGTGAAGGGGAGAGGGGGCGTCGGTGATGGCAGTGAAGGGGAGAGAGGCCACCGGTGACGGTGGTGGTGGTGGTTGGATCGGATGGTGAAGGACCGTGTGAAGAGAGAGAGAAGATGCGAGGCGGATGGTGAAGGAAGGTGAAGAGAGAGAAGAAGTGGTAGGGTTTTATTTAGTAAATGAGTGAAAAAGTATGAGAAAGAATTTTGGCCATTGATTTAAATTGAATGGAGGGTTGAGATGATGATCCAAGTGAAATAGTTTATTAAAATGTGAGCCATTGGATCCATGTCAAATGTGTTATTATAGATGGCTAAGATGGTGATCCATGTCAAAGATAAAAATTTAATAAAATAAATGTCAAATAGTTAATAATGCTTATTATTTTTATTACTTTTTATTTTTTATTTACTAGGAAAAAATATTTTAGAATTTTTTTATTACTGAAATTTACAAAAAATTATCTAAAATATTTACATGTTTTTATTTGATTTACCCAAAATTTTAGTTAAAGTAGTATGTCTAATATAAATTTTTTTTAAAAAAAAATTATATAAAAAAGGTTAAGAATTTTAATGAAAAGAAAGTATATAATAGAAAAAAGAGAGACGGACAATAGCATTTACTTTTTTGATTATTTTTAATTTTTTTTTTTTGGAAAAAATAAAACTATTTGAGATGTTGTTTAGTAGTGAATTTTTTTTTACAAAAATTTATATAAAAAAAGTTAAGAATTTTTAAAGAAATAAAAGTATATAATAGAAGAGGGACAGACAATAACATATATACTTTTTTAATTTTTTTTTATTTTCTTTTGATAAATAAAATTATTTGAGATGTTGGTTAGTAGTAGATTTAAAAAAAAAAAACTTTACATTTACAAATAAAAAAATTAAAAAATTTTACCCGTCCCTGATTTCTTTATTATACTTTCATATGTTTATTTTTTTTCTAACTTTATTTTATATAACTTTTTGAAAAAAAATACTAAAAATGTCCAAAAAATTTATTTATATTCATAAAAAATTAAAAAAACTATACCCTATAGG
The DNA here is from genome assembly GCA_022495995.1 of Adenophora triphylla var. japonica. Taxonomy (NCBI): domain Eukaryota; kingdom Viridiplantae; phylum Streptophyta; class Magnoliopsida; order Asterales; family Campanulaceae; genus Adenophora; species Adenophora triphylla. The sequence continues at coordinate 27,955 of JAFEMH010002622.1, forward strand.
GTATAGGACATGGGGTATAGGGTATACCCTATAGGACATAGGATATAGGGTATACCCTATACCCTATAGGGTATAGGGTACTATAGGACATAGGATATAGGGTATACCCCCTACCCCCTATAGGGTATACCCTATAGGGTATACCCTATGCCCAATACCCTATAGGGTATACCCTATACCCCATGCCTTGTACCCTATACCCTATGTCTTATAGGGCATACCCTATAGGTATGTCCTATACCCTATAGGGTATAGGGTATACCCTATGCCTTCAGACCACTACTATGCCCTATAGGGTATACCCTATGCCTTGTATCCTATACCTTATGTCCTATAGGGTATACCCTATCTCCTATAGGGTATACCCTATGCCTTGTACCCTATACCCCATGCCATGTACCCTATATCCTATGCCTTGTACCCTATACCCTATGTCCTATAGGGTATACCCTATAGGGTATAGGGTATACCCTATGCCTTATACCTTATACCATATGCCTTGTACCCTATACCCTATCGGGTATAGGGTATAGGGTATACCCTATAGGATATAGGGTATATGGTATAGGATATACCCTATAGGGTATAGGGTATACCCTATAGGGTATAAGGAATAGGGTATAGGGTATAGGGTATACCCTATAGGATATAGGGTATATGGTATAGGATATACCCTATAGGGTATAGGGTATACGGTATAGGATATACCCTATAGGATATAGGGTATATGGTATAGGATATACCCTATCGGGTATAGGTATACCCTATATGGTATAGGATATACCCTATAGGATATAGGGTATATGGTATAGGATATACCCTATAGGATATAGGGTATATGGTATAGGATATACCCTATCGGGTATAGGGTATACCCTATAGGATATAGGGTATACCATATACCCTATACCCTATAGGGTATAGGGTATAGGGTATAGGGTATAGGATATAGGGTATACCCTATAGGTTATAGAGTATAGGGTATAGAGTATAGGGTATAGGGTATACGGTATAGGGTATACCCTATAGGATATAGGGTATATGGTATAGGATATACCCTATAGGGTATAGGGTATACCCTATAGGGTATAAGGTATAGGGTATAGGGTATACCCTATACCCTATAGGGTATATCCTATACCATATACCCTATACCCTATATCCTATACCATATACCCTATACCCTATACCATATACCCTATATTATATACCCTATACCTTACACCCTATACCCTATATACTATACATTATACCCTATACACTATATACTATACCATATACACTATATACTATACCCTATACCCTAAATGTATAGTTTTTTTTATTTTTTATGAATATAAATAATTATTTTGGACCTTTTTTAGTATTGAAGTTTTTTTTCAAAAAGTTATATAAAAAAACTTAGAAAAAATAAACAAATGAAAGTATAATAAAGAAATCAGAGACGGGTAAAATTCTTTAATTTTTTATTTATTAATGTATTGAAAGTATAATAAAGAAATCAGAGACGGGTAAAATTCTTTAATTTTTTATTTATAAATGTATAGTTTTTTTATTTGTAAAAAAATCCACTACTAACCAACATCTCAAATAATTTTATTTATCAAAAAAAAATATAAAAAATTAAAAAAGTTTATATGTTATTGTCCGTCCCTCTTCTATTATATACTTTTATTTCTTTAAAAATTTAACTTTTTTTATATAAAAAATCTGTCACTAATCCGTCGCTAACTTAAATTATAAATTTAATAATTATTTTGAATAATTTAGTAACGACTGAAATCCGTCGGTAATAATATGTAATTAATTTACCGACGGATTATAATCCGTCGGTAATTAAATCCGTCACTAATCCGTCGCTAACCTAAAATATAAATTTAATAATTATTTTAAATAATTTAGCAACGACTCAAATCCGTCAGTAATAATATGTAATTGATTTACCGACGGATTTTAATCCGTCGGTAATCAAATCCGTCACTAATCCGTCGCTAACCTAAAATATAAATTTAATAATTATTTTAAATAATTTACCGACGGATTTTAATCCGTCGGTAATTAATTCCGTCACTAATCCGTCACTAACCTAAAATGTAAATTTAATGTTTATTTTAAATAATTTAGCAACGACTCAAATCCGTCGGTAATAATATGTAATTAATTTACCGACGGATTTTAATCCGTCGGTAATTAAATCCGTCACTAATCCGTCGCTATCCTAAAATATAAATTTAATATTTGTTTTAAATAATTTAGCAACGACTCAAATCCGTCAGTAAAAATATCCGTCGCCATTCCGTCACAAATTCGTCGCTAAAAAGTGCGCAAATTTTTGGCGTCAAAATGGTGACGGATTAGAGACGAAATGGAATCCGTCGGCATATCCTTCACTAAATCCGTCGGTAATCTCGTCCTAATTTCGTTTTTTGTTTTTCACCCCAGGTCGTTGCTATTTCGTCGCTAATCCGTCGGTATTAGTGACCAATTTATTTCCGTCACTAATTTCCGTCAGTATCTGTCAGTTTTCTTGTAGTGATAGGGTTAACGCAACTATGTTCCAACCTGCAGAAGTTCAAGTTGTGATAGAATAAATTAAGTTCGTTAGTACCAAGTTGTTTGATGCAAGTTGTAAACAAGTTGAAAAAACGTAGGGCCCAACAATTGCCCCCAAACTTTTTGAATTTTAAATGGGGAATATAAAGAGACAAAAAGATTCAAAAAGTTTGCTAAAAACGAATGAAAGGAACGGCAATTTTTCTAAATGAAAAGGGACGTGATGGGACGGTTTAAGTAGCTTCCAAAGCAAAAAGGCATAATTGTTTTAAAGTCCCAATCGCTTTCAATCTCTCCACAAATAAATACACTCCTTTTCCAACTCTCCCTTTCACCAAATCAAAACAGTGACTTTAACGGAGGTTTCTAGAGGAAGAGTCAAGGAAGAAGACCGGAGAGAAAACCAAGTAAAAATTTTCGGTGAGTTTCTCGTTTTCTTTTCAATTTCCTCTCTGATTTCTTTGCTTAAGTTGAAAAAATGGGGAGGAAGAAGGTGGCGAATATAATCGAGAGTAGTGAAGGTTTACCGGAGGGTTTCGTAACCCAGAACATGTTGAAAAATCCGGACAAAGAAAAGTGTGCAATTCCTGCTACCAACTTAGAGATCATCAAGAAAAATCACGCTATGGCGTACGAAACTGAATTTTTCACACATCCTGACCTAACTTCGGAATGCTACTCTCTCGAATGGGTATGCTTCCCTGAATACCCCTTTGTTATCGGCTTGAAATTCCCTTTTCCAATTTTAATCACCAAGTTTTTTGTTTCTTCAAAACTTAACTACGCCCAAATCATGCCACAAGGTTGGAGATGCCTTCAAACCCTAGTTAGGTTAAGTGCAGAAACATAATTGGAAGTTGGTTTAGAGGAATTTGCTTATACAACCGAGTTTAGGGGTTTTGGCTTAGGGAGATTTTGTTTTAGGGTTAGGTCTGGCAGAGGGCCTCTCTCGAATGATAACAGCGATCCCGCTGATAAAGGGTGGAAGAATAAGTTCTTTTTTGCGAGGAGTACTCTGGTGTCGCAGGAGGGTGCCAATTTCAAGTGGAGGTCTCAAGGTAGCATAGACATTTTTATTATTCTAATAATGTTTCTTAATAATTTGCTAACTAACTCCCTGAATTTCCCTTGACTTAGTGGCTAAGTTGGATGTGCTTTTCCCTTACAAAGATAAAACAGATGAGAACGTGGGAAGGATTTACGAGTTGGAACCAGTAGTGAGGTCTTTCAGAGCATTGCCGGTTTTGTTTGTTGCGAGATCCGGTAAGGAGAGATCAATCCCGAAGAAGCTCAAGAAACCATCCCCGAAGAAGCTTTATCTCGAACCTTTCAAGATGTCTACAATGTTAATCTAGCATCTTAGAGTTTTGCCTATCTTCAACTTGTTCTAACTCCTTTAAAATTGTTCTAATTCTACACCCTTTTTGCGGCTACTCGATCCAAGGATACCGTGAGTCTTTGCACTTACTAGCAGAGGCTAGGGCAAAGAGTTTTGCAAGGAAAGGTAGCAAGCCTCCCACTCCCAAGTCTGTGGCATCAAGCTCCAATGTGGATGTGTCCAAGAAGAAGGAAGAATCGAAGAAGAGGAAATTGGTGGAGACTGAGGCCACGGACTCAAGTGATGACATGGTGAAGACAAGGGAGAAATTCAAAGCTGCAATAGCAAGATTTGTTACTAAGGTAAAACGAAGTGACTTTGAATCTTTTTCAAAGAGTTGATAGAGTATTAACATTTCTTTTGCACAGGTTTCGGAGATTATGAGTCCGGTGATGGACCAAGTTGATGATATGAAGATCAAGGCGGCAAAATGCAGTTACGAAGCTGCGGAGTCAAAGAAGGAGGCTGCCAAAAGTGCTGAAGAAGTAAAGAGGTTGAAGAAGGAAGCGGACAAGTACGTTGGTGAAGTGGATAATTTGAAGAAGGATTTTGAGAAGTTGGGGAAGGAAGTGGAAGCTATCCGTGCTGAGAACGAAGCTCACATGAAGGAGCTTGAGGCCGCGAGAGGGGAATTCAAATTCAATGCTACCAAGACTTTGCTAGAGTCCAGAATTCAGATGATGGAGGAATACAAAAATGGACAGGCTTTCACTTGGAACTTGGAGGAGGAGAGAAGGGTTTTAGAAGACCACAATGAAGAGCCAGCGGATGCAGAGGAGGTAAACTCGATGGCCCTCGAAACTTTGATTGATGACACTGATAAGGCTCTGAGTACCATAGTGGTAGCTCAAGTCGAAGATAATGATCATGGGAAGGACTCAAGCGGACTACCCGGCGGCGAGCCACAAAGTTTAAAAATAATTTGAAACTTTTTTGAGTGTTTTGAATGGGAGAACAAAAATAATTTCCTTTTTACTTTTATTTGTCATACCTCTGTTGGTATGTACGAAAAATGGGGGGTCTGTCCCAAAGACAAATTTATTTTGGTATGTAATGGCTCATAAGAGCCCAAAACAATTTATTTGGGGGGGGGGTACTAGGTTGGGCTAGTACTCCAAGCTTTCTTAGGTTTTTAGGAATTGGTTGGCTTACCCAACTCGTTCTCTAGTTGCAAAAATTTTTTGAAAACACTTTTAAGGTTTTTAAAGAAGTATTTTGGGGTTTTCAACAATACTTGCTTGTTCATTTGATAACATGTTGATGTTATATGCCGTAGGTAACATGATAATGTTACAACCAATAGTTCACAACTTGTATAAGTGTGAAATCGTGCGCCCAGGCGAAGGTGTCAAAACCTTAATTCGTAAGAAAAGATGAATATCTTTTAACCATATGTAAATTGTACCTTTGATAGAGGTATCCGTTTGAAGAGATAGAACAAGTATCAGCCGTCCTGGCGTGTCAACAAGTTCTATCCCTCTCCAGCTAGAATTTCAACAAGTATCAGCCGTACTGGCGTGTCAACATGTTGAAATTCTTCTTCCTAGATCCAAACATGTTGAAGCCGTACTGGCGTGTTAACATGCTTAGACCTACTCCAACTTTAGGTCCCAACAAGTATCAGCCGTACTGGCGTGTCAACATGTTGAGCCTACTTCGTTTGCTCAAGTTGCACCTTGCAAAACAAATTCATGTTAGGGTTGGGCGTTAGCGTAGCTAACGCCCCTCCGATGCTTAAGTTAGTAAGGATTCTCAATAAAACTTGATAACTTGAAATATATGAATGAACTTGACAACTAAAAATAAATCGTACCTGAGAAGTCTAGTTGTAAATAACTGGACTTACATAAAATAAAGTTTTAAGTGGATGGCATTCCAACTTCTAGGGATTCTGTCTCCACTTGGGGTTGATAACCAATATGCACCTTTGCCAGCTTCAGCATCGATGAGATATGGTCCTTCCCACTTGGGAGCTAACTTACCTGCATTCAATTCTCTTGTATTTTGAAATACTTTTCTCAAAACTAAGTCACCAACCTGGAACCTCCTGACTCTGACATTTTTGTTGTAAGACCTCGCAATTCTTTGTTGATAAGCTGCCATCCTTATCTTGGCTAAATCCCTGATCTCATCAATAGTATCTAAATCTTGGGTTAGCAAGAGATTATTTTCATCTTGAGTTAATAAGCCATACCTTGCTGTTGGGATTGTCACCTCGACTGGAATTACAGCTTCCGCTCCATACACCAAAGAATATGGAGTTCTACCTGTGGCTCCTTTTGTAGTGGTCCTATCTGCCCAAAGTACAAGTGGTAACTCTTCAGTCCACTTTCCCTTCTTTTGATCTAGACGCTTCTTCAAGTTGTTGATGATCAACTTGTTCCTTGACTTAGCTTGACCATTAGCTTGGGGGTGGACAGGTGTAGACATGATCAACTTGATGCTCCAGCGAGTACAAAAATCTCTGGTCTTCTTACTTATGAATTGTGACCCGTTGTCACATATAATCTATGATGGCACGCCAAACCTGCTAATTATGTTTTTCTTTAGAAATGAGATTACCTCCTTATCTCTTACCTGCACATAAGCTTCTGCCTCGATCCATTTTGAAAAATAATCGGTTAATGCCAACATGAACACTCTGCCTCCGGGAGCTTTAGGCAACTTGCCCACAATGTCCATGCCCCACTGCATGAAAGGCCAAGATGAAACAATAGGGTGTAGAGGCTCAGCAGGTTGATGCAAGATGTTGCTGTGTCTTTGGCAGGCATCACATTTCTGCACATAGCTCATGGCATCCTGACGCATGGTTGGCCAATAATATCCTGTCTTGAGGGCCTTTGACGCTAACGCCTTTCCGCCAGAATGATTCCCACATATTCCTTCATGGATTTCTTTAAGTACCAGTTTGACTTGCTCATTATCGACACATCTCAAATAGTGTCCTGCAAAAGACTTCTTGAATAGCACATTATCTATCAAAACGAAAGTTGAAGTACGAATCTTAAAAGATCTAACATTCTTAATATTTGGTGGAATAGTTCCAAGTTGAAGGAACTCAATTACAGGTTGGGTCCAAGAAGGTTTAGCATCTTGTTCCCTAGTAGGTTGAATAACCGCTTGAGTTTCTTCAACTTGGTCTATTGCCGGGTACTTAACATAAATAATGGGAATATTAGTGTGCAACATTGATTTGCAAGTTGAACCCAAGTTGGCCAAGGCGTCTGCTTCTGTGTTCTCCTCTCTAAGGACCTGTTCCAAAGAGAAAGATAGGAATTTTGAAGCTAAAGCCTTAACATGTTGGAGATACAGAGTCATCTTGGAATGCTTCGCCATATAACTGCCATTAAAATGGTTAGCTAGCAATTGAGAGTCAACAAATACATTTATATGTGTAATATTTAAACTTAAAGCTGTAGTTAAACCCATGATTAAAGCTTCATACTCAGCTTCATTATTTGTTGCACTGAATTCACAAGATACAGCTTGAGGTATGATATCACCTTGAGGGGATTTTAGGACTATTCCCAAGCCAATTCCTTTGGAATTTGAAGCTCCATCTGTAAACAGTGTCCAAAATCTAGGAATAGTTTTACCTTCAAGTTGTTGCACTTCCAGCTCCACCTCGGGTTGCAAACTTGGACTGAAGTCAGCTACGAAATCGGCTAGGGCCTGAGATTTGATGGCTGTTCTTGGCTCATACGAAATATCATAGGTGCTCAACTTGACCGACCACTTGGCCAATCTGCCCGACATCTCTGGAGTTCTCAACACATTCCTTATAGGATAATTAGTTCTAACAGTTATAGAATGCGTTTCGAAATAATGACGCAGTTTTGTAGCAGCAGTAGTTAAGGCTAATATTAATTTTTCAAGATGAGAGTACCTTGTTTCAGCGTCTAATAGAGACTTACTTACATAGTAAACAGGATGCTGTTCACCTTGGATTTCCTTCACCAATACTGCACTAACAGCATTTTCAGATACAGCCAAATATAAATAAAGGTGCTCACCATGCTCTGGTTTGGCAAGTAGGGGTGACGTCACCAAATATTCTTTAAGTTGCTTAAAAGCTGCCTCATGTTGGTCAGTCCATTGAAAGAGTTTATTCTTTCTTAATACTTCGTAGAATAACCTGCACTTATCAGATGATTTAGATATAAATCTATTCAAAGCAGCTACTCTACCTGTTAACCTTTGGACGTCTTTGATATTCTTGGGAGATTCCAAGTTGAGAATGGCTTTGATCTGCTCGGGACTGGCTTCAATTCCCCTTTTGGTCACCATATATCCCAAGAATTTACCTGCTCTAACACCAAAGTTGCACTTTGCTGGATTGAGCTTCATGTTGAAAGCTTTCAAGATGTTGAACGCCTCAGCAAGATGCTCTACATGATCTTCAATATGCTTGGACTTTACCACCATATCATCTATGTAGACTTCCATCGTCTTGCCAAGTTGATCTTTGAACATCTTGTTCACCAGCCTCTGATAAGTTGCCCCTGCATTTTTAAGACCAAATGGCATAGAAATATAACAATATATACCTTCCGGAGTCATGAATGCCGTATCTTCTTGGTCCGAGGGCTCCATTTGAATTTGTTGATACCCTGAAGACGCATCCATGAACGTCAAGATATCATGGCCAGCTGTCTCATCAACTAGAGAATCAATATGAGGAAGAGGGAATGGGTCTTTCGGACAGGCTTTGTTCAAGTCTGTGAAGTCCACGCACACTCGCCACTTGCCATTCCTCTTCTCTACCACCACAACATTAGCTAACCACCTTGGATATTGAACTTCCCTGATCATCTTGGACTTCAAAAGCCTCTCAACTTCATCCTTTATGATCTGGTTCCGCTCCTGGGCAAACTTTCTTCTTTTCTGGTGGACAGGTCGGATGGTGGGATCTATGTTCAACTTGTGAGTAATGATGTCCTTGCTTATTCCTGTCATGTCCTCGTGCTTCCATGCAAAACAACATTTCTGACTTTTCAAGAACTCAATCAGCTCCTCTTCAATTTCGGATGGGAGGTCTACCCCAACTTGCACTTGGGCCTCAGGATTCGATGCATCAACAGGCACGCTCTTCGTCTCATGCTCTACTGCTTCAAGAACATCCTGGGCCTTTTTCTTTAATTGCTATGCTTGCCGAGGGGCTGAACTTGCTTTCATGTTGACCTTGTAGCATTCTTTGGAGACTTGTTGGTTTCCCTTCAACTTGGCCACGCCCCAGGGTGTTGGAAACTTGACGCACTGGTGATAAGTTGACGGCACGGCCTTCATGTTGTGTATCCAAGGTCTTCCCAAAATGACATTGTACGAGGAAGAGCATTCGATCACACAGAACCTTTCCATAGCATTCATACCCTCCAAATAGATAGGCAACTTAATTTCCCCGACTGTTTGCTTTATCTCACCACTGAACCCTACCAGCACGGATGAATTCTTCACAACTTCAGACAAAGGAATACCCATATCTTCAAGAGCATGAGTGAAGATTATGTTGACTGAGCTCCCGCCATCAATCAGAATTCTCTTGACCACACAATTGGCGATCTGCACTTGAACAACTAGACCATCGTGATGAGGATCCAACGTGTTGTCCTTATCTTCATCTTCAAAGGAAATAATATGACCATCTGTGAAGTCACGACGCCTTGAAGGCAATTCTGATTGATCCTCCTTAGAACTTTTGGCATGACGTTTGGCTGCAGAGTAAGTTGTTCCACAAATATGAGATCCACCTGAAATGACATTTACTACCTTGGTGGCTGGGGGCGGTGCAACTTTCTCGGGTCTGGACTGCTCCCCTGAATCAGGCTCTTTAGACTCACTTCTGACCCTCTTCTTGCCCAACAAATCCTTAAGAAGACCCTTGGACAATAAATGAGCAATTTCCTTCCTCAAGGCAAAACAATTCTCGGTGGTATGCCCAAAATCCTCATGAAATGCACACCACTTGGACTTGTCCTTCCAAGTTGTTGATCGTCGTTCTTCTTGGGCCACCTTGCTTTATCTCCAAGATTTCCCATGGCGCACGGGATTCTGCAATGTCCACGTAAAAGCGATTCGAAATTTTTGGATAATCATTATCATCTCCCTCTTGATCATCATCTACAACATGAATTCTAGAAGATTCGGATTTAACAGGGGTTTGCCTGTTGGACTTATAGTGATGGGAATCCGATTTTACGTCGAAGGCTCAAATAGAGGAGTAGGAGTCCTCCCGGTTGACTTCCCCATCGCCAAGCTGTCTTCCTCCAATCGATGAAAGGCAAGGCCCCAGTTACGATTTCTTCAAGTTGTTTTGCAGGGGTCATCACCAACTCGTTATAGAACAATGAGCTCTTCTTCAAGCCTATACGGAATGCTTCCGTAGCGGTGGATACATCCAAGTTGGGTATAGTCACTGCCTCCTTGTTAAACCTGTGCAAATATTCTTTAAGATTTTCGTTAGTACATGCACAATTCTATAAAGATCACTAGTCAACTTGTCAAATGCCCTATTGCATGAAAATTGATTAATGAACATATTGACAAGTTGAGCATAAGAAGAAATAGAGTTTAGAGGAAGCCCTGTTAGCCATTTTAAGGCCGGTCCTGACAAGGTTGAGCCAAAGCCCCTGCAAAAACATGCTTCTTTAAAAATAGGGGGGATACTTATGATATCCATTGATTCCTGATACAAAGAATACATGCTCTGTAGGTCGATTACTCCCATTATACTTCTTCATATGAGGGACTGAAAATTTCTTTGGGATCTCCACACTAGCTATTGCTGGAACAAAACGAGATTCATTATAGCAAGTTGGAGAAACTTGGTGATATGGCAAGTTGACTCCAGGTACGCTTCGAAGCAACTCCTTAATGGTTTGCATTTCTTTAACAAGTTGATTCTCTGCGAAAAGAGGAACATTATTAAACTGAGGTGCGAAAGTATCGAAAGTATTAAAGAAACTCCCTGTTTGCCCCATTGAGGGTGTAGCATAGGTGTAGCAAGATGACAACGCAGGTTGGCTAGCTGGTAGGCTGAATCTTGGTTGCTCGATTGGAATGGACGCCACGATCGTGCTTTCTGCTGGCAAGGTGTTGGACATAGGGATATCCCCAGCATGGCTTGGTCCTGTACCTGCACCAAACAGAGATCTGGGAAGTAAAGGTGAAAACGGAGTAGATACTTGGTTTTCGACTTGCTTCCCTTTACGCAAGGCATTGATGACATTGATCATCATGGTGTTTGTATGCTCCTGAGCATCCAATCGGTCATTCACTTTCTTCAACATATCGGCCATGTTGGACAGTATCTCCAAATTGACAGCTTCTGCATTCGGAGGTGGATTACCTTGGATGCCGGAAGCAGGAAGTGACCGACTCCTCTCAGCTTGACTGCCGGACGATGGATTAACCATTTCTACGCAAATAATCAAAGTTTCCCACAGACGGCGCCAAATTGTTTTGGTCAAATTTCAACAAGTATCTTCAAGGATAAGAAAAATGACTAAAGTGATATGAATCTAGGTACAATGATTATCAAGTTGAATAGAAATGGACACAAGATGTTTGTTAACTAGGGAAAGCCCTTGAACAACTTGTTCGCCGGCATAAAACCCCGGGAGGTTTTGGTACCTGCCTTGACCGAAAGTTTACTAAGTGTTTTTGTGGTTACAAAGCTAAGAGCGTATTCAAAGGGAGCTTAGGCTAGAGTGAACGTGTGTGCAAAAATACAGTGTTTGATCCCTTTTATACCTCAACTAACGGCTAATTCACAAAGAGAAAAGGTAGGCCTAAAATCTCGGAAGTAATGCTGATCTTGTTGAGATATATTCGCCATTTGCCGTTGAGGGAGGTGATAACGATTTGTTGCTGAAGAAACGTCTTTGAATCGGTCTTTGCTTCCTTTGACACGTTCCCTGAAAAATAGGGTTAACGTAACTATGTTCCAACCTGCAGAAGTTCAAGTTGTGATAGAATAACTTAAGTTCGTTAGTACCAAGTTGTTTGATGCAAGTTGTAAACAAGTTGAAAAAACGTAGGGCCCAACAATATTTTTATTTTATATACTCCCTCCTTACCATTTAAGTAAATGAGAGACCAAATTTATGATTCGGTTCAATAGGGATTGAGTGGTTATCTCATTTACTAAGAAATACTAATATGATAAAAGAAGAGAGAATGAGTGGATAAGGTATATATTTTGAGTATAAAAAGTAAAATAGAAGAGAGAATAATTGTGAGAAATATTAATGGAATTGTTTTTCAGAGTATAACAATTGGGTCTCATTAAATTTAAAATTGTCATTTTGATACGTTATAAGTCGAGTTTGACACCCAAAATTACAGATTGTCCTAAATCGGGTGGGAGGGAGTATAGTTTAATTTTATTAAATTTGACTTTTTAAAATATGACAAAATGTGAACTTTAAAAAAAAGATGGAAGGATTTTTTATTAAAATTCAACTAAATTAATAAAATTAAAATCATTAAATACAAATGAACGGTATAAACCGAGATACGAACGTGGATTATAACCGGGCAAGGCACAATAGATTGGACCCAAAATATAATTCATACAAGTTTCAAATACGACATAGGGAGTGGGCTTTCCTACTTATGCTCGTCATGCCTACTCGTCATATCCCACTATGTCGACCTAGGCGTAAAAGAGTGAATAATGACCAATGCCACAATGCGCATATATGCCGACGAGGCACCATTATATGCCGACCAAGGCATTTACAAAGCCGAGGAGGGCTTCATGCAGATTACCTTTCAACTGCAGATTCCTGGAGTTCTACTCGACCAAGCATTATAGGTCGAGGAGCATGCCTCCTATGCATACGGATAGAAGGAAATTTTAATCCTAATCAAACATGGACTGTGGTAAGTTATAATCCCAATAGAATTATAACCCTGTTCTCACACAACTAAATATTCAAAGATAGACTCTATATCCTATACCTATAAATACAATTCATAATTCACATAATTCAGGTGAACGCATCTTTTGACTCTCAACTTTTGTCAATTGATTTGCTCCCTATATCACACAAATTCTTTCTCTCACGCCGGAGGGCTTTTGTCGGTGAAGCCCCGTCTTAGTTTACGTGTTTTTCCTTCTTTTTTCAGGCTATTCAAACATTCAGGATACAATCTGCCGCTGGATTTAGCCTGATTTGAACGTTTTTGGACATCATAAGTTTAGTTCCATTGCTGGGAAACGATCGTTTTAACCTTTGAATAACCGAAAAAAATTCTGCTCCGTTCTCATAATCCTAATAGAAGAACACACACTGCTAACATCACTCCTGATCAGGAGAATCCTCTTGTGTAGGAGACTCATGAAAACACTAGAACAAGTTTTCCTCTTGCCAATGGGGAACTGCCACATCCTCTGCCTTTAAACGACGGACTGCCCCCGCTAAGAATGAATCTACGTTTTAGTGGGCAACCAGTAACCGAGGTAATATTGCTAAACCCTCCTCATCGTCGGCACCGAGGGGGCCTACTGATAGTTAGACTAGGAGGAATGGCGCCCAGAGGGCACTGGGGCTTCCCCCATGGATTGATCTCATAACTCTCTTTCATCAACAGATGTAAACTTTGTAACGCATTTATAAACACACAAAATGCCTTGCTGCAACTGGATCCTGAGCACTCTCTGGCTGAATTCATAAGGCCTAAGAGGACTGGAAATTATCTTGTAGGGGAGAATCATCTTGAGAGGCGTGGTAGTCGGAGAAATAGAGAAAGTCTTCCTCCTGGCCAAAATCCACCTTATCATGACCCTGCTAGTAGACCTAAGCAGAAACCTCTTCAAGATGTTCCTCCTCGTCTTAAGGCTCCTGGACATGGAAATACACGAAACAATGAAGATTTGAGAAATCATCTAAGCAATCAGAGGGACCAGGAGGTTAATTCTGTTGACTTGAAAGCAAGGCTTAGTCATGCTTGACAAAAATCCCCTTCACGTCATAACCCTTCTCCTCGACATATGAGTCATGTTAGACCTAGGAGTCCTCCTCGGCGTAGGGGCTCTCCTCGTCACAAATCTCCTCCCCATTCCAGAAATGGCTCCTAGAAGGGACAAAACACCTACTCGGCATTTCAGGCCAATGAATGGCAGAGCACCATCTGAACACGGGGACAATCACCAGGAACATGAGTAACAAATTAGAGTGAATGGGCACAGAAAAAAAAAGAAAGGACTCATCATAGTTCTCATTATAGCTCGGGGATCGATGATAGGGATATCCTCCTCTTGAAAAAGAGGGTTGATGAAATGAAAATGGTGAGGAAGGAAGTGGATGATTATGATACCAGTGCCACTCATCTTTTCTCCCAGGGGATTAATGATCTACCTCCCAATCCTGCCATTAAAATCCCAAGTTTTGAAAAATATGCGGGAACCACAGACGCACGGGATTATGTGCAAAGTTTTGAATCCACCATGGCCCTCATCACTAAGGCATATGATATTCTCTGCAAGGATTTCGCGAGTACCTTCTCCGGAACAGCTTTTGTCCTGGTTTCATGAGCAAAAGAAGGGAAGCATCGATAGCTAGAAAATCATAAGGAGGAGGTTCCTGGACCACTTTGCAATAGTGGGAAAGAGAAAGAAAAGACTGACAGATCTTGCCAATATTGACCAAGGGAAAAACGAAAGAACCCTGAGTTACTACAATCGGTTCAGAGCTATGGCTGACTAGGCAGATGAAAGCCTAACTGACCAGGAGGTAATCATTTTCTTCATCTCCGGACTGAGGTTCAGACAGTTAATTTATGAACTTTCTGCCAGGGAGCCTAAGTCGAAGTCTGATCTATATAATGTGGCATACGCTATAGCTATGGCAGAAGAAAAAAGTAAGAAGAGGTCCGAGAAACCAGAGGCAGATGCAATTGGCACCAACCAGGCTTCGAATGGAAGTAACTACAATGGGAAGAATAGAACTCAGGCTACTGAAAAGGTCGAGGTTTTCACCCCCCTCACCAAACCTATAACAGAGATTATGCAGTTGGTGAATCTGCCAAGTCCCCGACCACTTGATGAAAGAACAAAGTATACCCGTAACAACTCCAAGTATTGTGCATTTCACAAGGACCACGGGCACGACACCAAAAATTGCATCTCCCTCAAAAGAATGATCCAGAGATGGGTAGACGAGGGAAAACATGATTGCTATGTTCTGAGAAAGGATAACAAGCAAAGAAGAAAGGATGATGATGACGATGATAAGGATTATGAAAGGGAAGACCGACCTCATAGGGCTAAACTCCATGTTATAAGGGAGAAGACTGTTTCCTATAAGAAATTGAAAGACCTGATACATGAGCTAAGCAAAGTCTACCACATCCCCGCCTGGATCCATAAGGAGGAGGGAGTCATCATCTTCTCCCCTAATGAGCTAGCTGGAAGTCGCGCAACTTGTGGACAACCTTTGGTGATCAAAGGAAGAATTGATAACTTTGAATCCGAGAGACTCCTCATAGACTCGGGGGGTCTACAGGGATATTTTATACTATTCTACTTTCCAGAAGATGAACCTGAAAGATAGCATGTTGGAGCCATACTCTATAAGACTAGAAGGCTTAACCAACCATAAAGTTAGCGCCATGGGGACTATTGGCTTATTGCTGGAAGTGGGAGAACATCCCTTCCAAGCCGAGGCCAAAGTAACATTCGTGGTCATGGACCTGGCAAGTGACTATCACGCCATCCTAGGCATTCCAAGTCAAGGAAAACTTGGGTTGGTCGCCTCCCTCCCTCACCAACGAGTTAAATTCCCCACTCATGCTGGAATCGGATGCGTGAGGGCAACCCTAAGGACTTCTTGGAGCATGTGATGAGGAGCAAAAAAACTGCTAGAATGGTAGAGGTAGACACACAAGACGAAAATCTGAAAATCTCTAAGTCTGTAAAGACTACCAGCACCAGTTCTAGGCTGATTTTTTTTAAGTAGAGGAGGAGGAACGTATGATTCTTATTATCCATAAAGACAATGACACACTTCTATCCGTCCTGATTATAGCCCCTCATCTCGTCATCAACCAGAACTCAGGGGCTAACCCTGACTTGAGACAAGGAGAGCTGACAGACGTAGATGAACTAGTTGAGATGAAAGACCTAAACATAAACGGTGAGGAAGGTAGAAGGCTTAGAGAGATAATCATTGAAATCTTGTAATTTCGGGATGGTATAAAAATGGAGCCCGCTGATGAACCGGAGGAAATCATACTCAATCCTTACTACCCAGAGCAGAAAATAAAAATCGGGGGCAGCTCTCCCCGGAAGAAAGGGAGGAAATCATCACCCTTCTGAAAAACAATCTAGATGTCTTTGCTTGTAAGGTCGAGGATATGAGAGGAATAAAGGAAGAAGTAGATGTACAGAAGTTGGAAGTCGATCTGTCTGCTAAGCCTATCAGGCAGACAAGGAAAATTTTTGCAAACGATATGGAAGATGCAATCAATGAGGAAGTACAGAAACTGCTAAGTGAGGGAATCATCAAAGAGGCAACCTATCCTGTTTGGTTGGCCAATGTTGTGATGGTCAGAAAACAAAACGGGAAGTGGCGAATGTGTGTAGACTTCACAGATTTCAACAAAGCCTGTATGAAAGACAGTTACCCTCTCCTTAGAATTGACAAGCTAGTAGACTCCATTGCTGGACATAAAACTCTCTACTTTCTAGATGCCTACTCCGGCTATCACCAGATAAAAATGGCAGAGGTAGATATTGAGAAGACAGCCTTTCAGGCAGCTGGAGGATTTTATTGTTACACTATGATGCCCTTCAAGATTAAAAATGCGGGCACAACCTACCAGCGCATGATCAATAAAGTCTTTGTAAAGCAGATATGCTGTAACATGGAAGCCTACATAAACGAAATGGTCATCAAGACTAGGAGTGAAAGTCACACCTCAGACTTGGGGGAAAATTTTGACAACCTACGAGCAAACAACATGAAGTTGAATCCATGTAAGTGTGTGTTTGGGGTGACAGCCGGAAAATTCCTAGGTTTTATGGTATCACAAAGAGGAATTGAGGCGAATCTGGAGAAGATAAAGGCCATTAAATGAATTTGCAGTACAATAAAGCATATCATTTAAATAAATAGAAAATTTCTTATTCTCAATAAGAAACCTAAAACCTTCATTATCCAAACAAGAAACGGAAAAAATATTTCTACTCAAATCCGGAACATAGTATCAATTATTCAAAACTAGTACTAAGCCACTAGGTAATGTTATTTCATATGTCCCTACGGCTAATGCAGCAACTCTTGCTCCATTCCTCACATGTAGGTCAACTTCACCTTGTTTGAGTAGCTTTCTATTCCTTAGTCCCTGCACATTTAAACAAATGTGAGATCCACATCCGATATCCAATACACATGAACTAGAAATAGAAAGGAAAATATCTATCATATACATACCTGAATCAGAAGCAATTGTATTGCCCTTCTTCGCCTTTAGGCCTTTCTTATAAGCCTTGTAATTACGCTTCCAATGACCAACTTCTTGGCAATGGTATCAAACCGCATCCTTTTGAGACACTTTGGGAGCCTCTTCGGCAACAACAACTTTTGCCTTAGGTTTAGCAGCACTTGCTTTACCTTTGCCATCTTTTTTGAACCCTTTTCCTTTGTTAACCATTAACACATTTGTCATTCCGGGCTTCTTGATATTCTTCTCTGCGGTCTTAAGCATCGCATGCAATTCTGAGAGATTCTTATCCATTCCACTCATGTGATAGTGCATTATAAAATGACCATAACTTCAGGTAATGAATTCAATATCGTATCCGTGGCGAGTTCCAAACTCATCGGATTTCCAAGCCTTTTGAGACGCTCAATATGACCCTTCATCTTAAGGACATGAGCACCAACCGACTGCCCCTCTTGCATCTTGCATGCATTTAGGGCTTTAACCATATCATACCTCTCTTGTCTAGCTTGCACTTGGAACATTTCCTTTAAGTCCTCGGCTAGATCAAAAGCAGCTTCCATGTGTTCAAGGTCCTTCTGAAGAGCCTTACACATGATGGCAAGCATAAGGCATGTCACATCACTAGAATCATCAGTATGTTTCTTGTGAGCATCCTTATCTGCCCTTGAAGCATTTGCAGCAGGTGGAGGTGAAACGGGTTCGTCAAGAACGTACATTTTCTTCTCTTTCCTAAGAACAATTCTTAGGCTTCTGATCCAATCAGAATAGTTTGTACCATTCTCTTCGAGCTTGTCCTTCTCAAAGATGGATCGCGGTGACAGGGGCTGATTATTGTGAGTTGCAATTACTACAATAAAATATGCAAACAATAAACATATAAGTATCAACACATTTATCATCTAAGAGCAAATAATGTATTTCATAAATACTCCCACTAAATTATACACCTTCAAATACAAGCATGTATCATATAATCAAAGTAGGCTAAGATCCATATTTCACTTGATTTTGGTTTAACTGAGTCAATGCCCGAAATCAAGCTATTTAGGTAGAAAACATCAATCATATCATATATAACTCTTAGATCTTTTATGAGATTTTCTTAGACATCATATGTCAAAAACATATTTTAATCTCATATATGCCTTTGGTCAAATCTCATTTGAAAGCATCAATTAAGTCCAACCTTTTTCAAACATACGAGACATGGAACGATGCACCTAACTCACTCAAAACTACATCAACCATTATCTCATCTTGATCACAAATTAAGATATAATGATGCACCCAACTAACACTACAAGAAAACTGTCAAATAGCGACGGATTGTAGCGACGGACACAATTCCGTCGCTAATAGCGACGGAATAGTGAGGGATTAGCGACGGATAAGAAATAAAAAAATTAGTCTGAAAATGACAACTTTACCGACGGATTTAACGAAGGATTTAACGACGGACAAAATTCCGTCACTATTTCGTCGTAAAAGTGGCGCCAAAAAATTGCACCTCTTTTTACCGACGGTTTACCGACAGATTAGCGAGGGATTGCAATTTTTTTTACCGACGGATGTATTTCGTCGCTATAGAATTAATAAAATAAAAAAATATTATTTCATTTTCATTTAGCGAGGATTAGCGACGGAATTCTCAAAATAATATAACGACGGATAGATTCCGTCGCTATATAAAGTTAAAAAAAAATTCTTATTCAATTACTAACGGATTAACGAGGGATTGCAAAAAAAAAATTACCGACGGATGTATACAGTCGCTATATAATTGAAAATAAAAAAAAATTATTTCATTTTCATTTAGCGACGGAACAACGACGGAAATCTTAAAAATAATATAACGACGGATATTTTCCGTCACTATATAAAATTAAAAAAATAAATATTAATTTTTATTCAATTACCGACGGATTAACGATGGAATTTTTCAATAATATTTTTTATTTTTGAAATAGCGACGGATTACCGACGGATTTTTTTTTTTTTTTTGAATATATTCAGTCAAATGCATGTTTATTAATACCTAATTGTTAAATTTACCTCAAATGTAAATGAAGTAAGGCCAAATATGATAAAAATATGTGACATACTTAAAATGTTAATAAGTTAATTATATTATTTAATTGTAGTTTATATTATTAAAATGAATATACATCTTTTGAAGAGCGGATATCAAATATTAATTTTATAAAGTATAAAATTATTTGAATTCATATTTTATTTGGAATAGCAAATATTAATTTTACCCATCCCTGATTTCTTTATTATACTTTCATTTGTTTATTTTTTTAAAATTTTTTTATATAACTTTTTGAAAAAAACTTCAATACTAAAAAATGTCCAAAATATTTATTTAGGGTATATGGTATAGGGTATAGGGTATAGGGTATAGCGTATAGGGTATAGGGTATTGGACTGACTTTACTACCATCAAAGCTTCCGGTTCTATTCCTTTTTGTTTGAAGTAAAGGCTTGTTATTGATGAATAAAGAAGATCTTTCGACTTTGCCCTAAAAGCTCATCGTAACTAAGGAAAGCAGTTTTCAATCGAGAAGATAGCTTAAGTTATAGCAACTCATGAACGAAGTGCTCGACCATAAATAGGGAACGAGCGGAATCAAAGTAGCGAGTGTTAGGTTAGTTAAGTAGCAGAAAACTTAGGTATCTTCTACCAGGGTTATAGACTTATTGAAAATGGCACATAGCTTCCGCGCCCTTCTATCCTCTCATATTATGCCAAGCCTTTCTCGGCCAAATGATAAAGGCGCAGGAGAAAAGGTTTTTTTGTTTGAATCCTTTTAAGGAATCTCTTGGTCGTACAATAACAAGTATTTGAGTCGGAAAGATAGGACTGCCTTAAAGCTCTGGATACCTAAGTATGCAATCACCGGAGGATGAAGGAGCTTAACTCCAAAGAGAGTAGTTCTTCGGGTAGCGATTCACAGTACTTTCGTGTGAAACCACAGTACTTTCGTGCGAGAAGAAGCCTTTTTCTTCTAAAGATTGGGTAGGAAAGAAATGAGATAGAGTGCTTTCTTGTTCCTCTCCTTTCATAGCTTCCTCACTCTAGAGAGAACGGGAAGTCACAGCATCAAGGCTTAGCTGCCTTGTTAATGCAGAAAGATTATAGAGTATAGGGTATAGGGTATAGAGTATAGGATATAGGGTATAGGGTATAGGGTATAGGATATAGGGTATAGGGTATAGTGTATAGGGTATAGGGTATAGAGTATAGGGTATAGGGTATAGGGTATAGGGTATAGGGTATAGGGTATATGGTATAGATTATAGGGTATAGTGTATAGGGTATAGGGTATATGGTATAGGGTATAGAGTATAGGGTATAGAGTATAGGGTATAGGGTATAGGGTATAGTGTATAGGGTATATGGTATAGGGTATAGAGTATAGGGTATAGGGTATAGGGTATAGGGTATAGGGTATAGGGTATAGGGTATAGGGTATAGGGTATAGAGTATAGGGTATAGGGTATAGTGTATACGGTATAGTGTATATGGTATAGGGTATAGGGTATAAGGTATAGGGTATATGGTATATGGTATAGGGTATAGAGTATAGAGTATATGGTATAGGGTATAGGGTATAGGGTATAGGGTATAGGGTATATGGTATAGGGTATATGGTATAGGGTATATGGTATAGGGTATAGAGTATAGAGTATAGGGTATAGAGTATAGCATATAGGGTATATGGTATATGGTATAGGGTATAGGGTATAGGGTATATGGTATAGGGTATAGGGTATAGGGTATAGGGTATATAGTATAGGGTATATGATATAGGGTATATGGTATAGGGTATAGGGTATAGAGTATAGGGTATAGAGTATAGGGTATAAGGTATAGGATATATGGTATAGGGTATAGGGTATATGGTATAGGGTATAGGGTATAGGGTATAGGGTATACTCCCTTCGTGTCGGGTCAACGGACACCAAAAAATTGGGCACAATAACTAAAAGGAAAGAATCTTCACTATTTCCTCCACTCATTCTCTCTCCTACTTTATTTTAATACTCACAACACCATTATAATTTACTATTTCCTCTACTCATTCTCTCTCCTATTTTACTATTACACTCACAACATTCTTTCCATTTTGGGCAGTCTCCAATCACGTGAGACGACCCAAAAAGGAAATAAGTCTCCATTCACCCAACATGGAGGGAGTATGGTATATGGTATGGGGTATAGTGTATATGGTATATGTTATAAGGTATAGGGTATAGCGTATAGGGTATAGGGTATAGGGTATAGGGTATAGAGTATAGGGTATAGTGTATAGGGTATATGGTATAGGGTATAGGGTATAGGGTATAGGCTATAGAGTATATGGTATAGTGTATAGGGTATAGGATATATGGTATATGGTATATGGTATATGATATAGAGTATAGGGTATATGGTATAGGGTATAGGGTATAGAATATAGGGTATATGGTATTGGGTATAGGGTATAGAGTATAGGGTATATGGTATAGGGTATATGGTATAGAGTTAGGGTATAGGGTATATGGTATAGAGTTAGGGTATAGGGTATATGGTATAGGGTATAGTGTATATGGTATATGTTATAGGGTATAGGGTATAGCGTATAGGGTATAGGGTATAGGGTATAGAGTATAGGGTATAGTGTATAGGGTATAGGGTATAGGGTATAGGGTATAGGCTATAGAGTATATGGTATAGTGATAGGGTATAGGGTATAGGATATATGGTTTATGGTATAGGGTATATGATATAGAGTATATGGTATATGGTATAGGGTATAGGGTATAGAATATAGGGTATATGGTATAGGGTATAGGGTATAGAGTATAGGGTATATGGTATAGGGTATATGGTATAGAGTTAGGGTATAGGGTATATGGTATAGAGTTAGGGTATAGGGTATATGGTATAGGGTATAGAGTATAGGGTATAGTGTATAGGGTATAGGATATAAAGTATAGGGTATATGGTATAGGGTATAGGGTATATGGTATATGGTATAGTGTATATGGTATATGGTATAGGGTATATGGTATAGGGTATAGGGTATAGGGTATATGGTATAGGGTATATGGTATAGGGTTTAGGGTATATGAGGTTTAGGGTATGAGGCTATGTTAATAAGTATTATTAATATTTTAAAAGTATAATTATTTTTTTAAAATTTATTTTTGAATTGAGATAAATATTTTAGACTTTTTTTGGTAAGTAAGTTTTTTAAAAAATTTATATAAAATAAGTTTGAAATTAACTAAATAAATGAGGGACAGACAATATCCTTCACTATGAGTATTTTTTATTAATTTTTTTTAATAGAGATAAATGTTTTAGACTTTTTTTAGTAAGAAAGTTTTTTTCAAAAAAATTATTTAAAAAAATTGATATTAGACATACTACTTTAACTAAAATTTCGGGTAAATCAAATAAAAGCATGTAAATATTTTAGATAACTTTTTGTAAATTTCTGTAATTAAAAATATCTAAAATATTTTTTTATTTTTATCTTTATAATTAGGTTTTTTTTTAAATCAATTATACTTTCATTTGTTTAGTTTTTTTATAACTTTTTTTATATAACTTTTTGAAAAAAAACTTCAATACTAAAAAAGTTCAAAATATTTATTATATTCATAAAAGGTATTGGGTATAGTATATATAATATAATATTATTTTATATTTAATTATTATTGTTTTTTGAAAGATAAATTATAATTTTTGTTATTTATTATTTTTGCTAATTATTATAAACATAAAGAGAATTTTGATGATAAATAAATAAAAATAAGAGGTGGCAATAAGTCATTGAACCCAAATATTCACATGGATCATTAGGTTTAGTAAAATCTTAACCATTAAATATATAACAAATAATTAGATCTAATGGTCCAAATTCATCCAAGGAAACACACACACATTTTCACTTGATTGGTTGTTTTATGTTCACATGGATTGACATTTTAATCAATCTGAACCATTAATCACACACAATCCAATGGTCCAAATTCATCATAGCAAAACCCCATTTTTTTTTCTTTCTGTACTCTCCTGCGCCTCCCTCCCTCCCTCAAATCTCTCTCTCTACAACTCTCTCTTTCTTTCTCCCTTCTGTTCACTATTCACGCTCACATCCCCCAACTTCCCCTTCCTCCGTCTACACCACCACCACCACCCACCCCGCCTCTTTACTCCTCCTTTTCTTCGTCCATATGACTGAGGGGAAAACGATGGAACGCCCAAAATATTATTAACTTGCAACTGTATTGAGAGCTTCAAGGCAATCGTCAGTGACCCCCCTAACCCAGTCATCGAATTTCTTAAGCTCTGGTTCTTCTCCAACCATCTCCTCAAAGCATTGCTTGCAAGTATCAACATTGGTGGAAATGGAGCTAATGTCAAAGTTAGCCTTGTATAGGTCACCACTGTCAATGTCCATGAGGGAGTTCACTATGTCTTCCTTGGCTGATTCGTAAACCTCACTGCACTGCTGAATACATTCTTTGGCGATTGAAGATATCTCAGGATTATCAAGGCGTTTGTTGATCTCCACAGCCACTTCATCGATCTACTGCACGGTTGCTTGCATGGTGACTTCAATGTACCCGGTGATTGAGACGGTGGTTGGTGGTGGTTGATGGTGGTTGTGGTATAAGGGAAGTTTAAGGGACTGTTTTGACAATAATAGAACTTAAGGGACTGATTTGATAATAATAGAACTTAAGGGATTGATTTAAAAATATTTACAAAAAATTAATATATATATATATATATATATATATATATATATATATATATATATATATATATATATATATATATATATATATATATATATATATATATAATTTTTTTTAATAAAAAATATCAAATTAGCGACCGTCGGTAATTTGGTATATCAAAAATAAAAAATATTGAAAAAAGAAAATTTAAAAAAATTAATAAAATTGTGAAAATATGTAACAAATTTTAGCGACGGAAAATCCGTCGCTATATCCCTCATTATTTCGTCGTCCACAAATTACTAACTTTTCCATTTTTGCGACGGATTTTAAACAATAACGACGGATTATTCCATCGCAAAATATCATAAATTTGTCGTCCCATCCATGTTATTAGCGACGGTTTGGAATCGATTAGCGAGGGATTGGTCCGTCGTTAAATTATCGAGGGACATGAAATTCCGTCGTTAAACAATAGCGACGGAAAAAATCCGTCGGTAATCCTACGGTAAATCGTTTTAGCGACGAAATTTGGACTTTTAGCGACGGATTTTTCCGTCGCTAAAACCTGTTTTTCTTGTAGTGTAAGTCGAAACTACATCAAAATACCCTAAAATATCACAAGTGTTCTAATCAAGGAATGACATAAAACTTAAATATTTAAAAGGTTTTACGCATATCAACAAACATCGCATGGTTGTATCATGAAACATATGTGTACACAATTATGAACATATGGCTTCACAAAATATTTCAATCAAACAATTTGATACAATTTTGAGAAATTACAAATCTAAATAATCATATTAAACATATTAATAACCTATGTAAAGGATTAATCACATTAACCAATTATTAATCACAATTATGGCATATCACATATACTTGTTTTTATAAAACAATACACATAAAAACGTAGGTCTATTTCATATAGCATGTAAAGCATTTAATCAAATTAAATCTAGCATGCCAATTTCAATCATAATCATGATAAACATGACTTTGATACCACTGTTGGGTTTTGGGGTTACAAACGCAGCGGAAGAACTTCATAAAATAATAAAACCCTAGCCTAGAATCAGTCTAGCATGAAGAGATTAGAAACATATGAAATAGATTTTCATACCTTAATGCGATTTATGTTGCTCAAAACGAATCTCAAAGATTGAATCTTTAATCCGTTGATGAAACTTGGATCTTCTTCTTCCTTGTTCTACCTTGGTGATGAATCAACAATGGTGATCTTCAAGCTTTAGGAGATAAAGTAATCGCCCTCTAATGGTGATCCACACGCGAACGAACCAAGAACAATTCTTGTAGGATTGCTAGATGATCCTCCGATTATTGAATCGATATTCAATAATCAATAGCCGAAACAATGGAATTATTTGGGAGATTTTTTATATTTTGATTCTCAATTAATATCAAAATCTAGAGTTTCATAAACCTAGAATATCCATGTGTTTTTGGCTGACCAAAGGATTGTATTTATATCAAGATATACATTCTAACAATTAGGTAAGAATCCTTGTCCAAAACCAAAACCAATCCGCAGAAGGAAATGCGTACGGGCTGAAATTCGCTAAGGGCACGACTCGTGCTCCTGGGCATGACTCGTGCCACGAGTCATTCCAGCTAGTCACGAGTGGTTTGAGCCAAATTTTAGTTGTACCACGACTCGTGACAAAAAGTACACTCGTGCTGATCAGAGGCACGAGTCGTGCCAGAGAGCACGAGTCGTGCCTTAATCCCACAAGGCCAAAATCCTTCACTAGTCGTTGCTTTTGCCTTTGCAGTCGTACTGCCCAATGTCACGACTCATGACCAAGGTCACGAGTCGTGCCATTCACCAATTTCCAAGACTTTCAGCTAGAATCAAATTCCTTCTTTGTGTGTGACCCAATAGGAATTATATTTATGTTGGTAGTGAGTCGAAACATCGACCTCATAAGACATAAGTGGTTTCTAGCGAACCATTATATCCACCCAATTAATATAACATCAAAGCTTGATTCCTCGATAGATCAAATGTCACAATCTCTTTATCCGCGATGTCAAATTGAACATGAGTTATGGTCCATGTCAACTCACATGTTCAATGCTTTCTCGATTCCGAATATGTTGATAATTCAAGTGCATTTGATCTCTATCAAACCTCTTGAGTGTGGCCACACATTTCATCAACACTATTCATCGAGGGGCCCAAGCAAAAATCTCTCTCAACGAGATCGACAAATCCCATCTTGACTTGTCATTCTTCCCTACAAGAATCCAATCGTGCCAACATAGCCCTTATTGCTATCCTATTAAAGATAGTGTTAGACTACATCAAACATGATGTTCATCATGTGGAAGACGATGATAATCTCAGGTATAAAGGATTCAATGACATGACTATCATGAGATTTAATCACGACATATATGACTATAGACCATGTCATAAATCTCATCGGTAGGTCATGTCCAGTACTTGTTCTCTAGCAAGTACCCAAAAGTATAATGTGCATCTCATGCATATAATCATCTTCCATGATTATCCATTATCAACTTATACTAGTTATTCATATTAACTAGGGATGCATGTTATTATAATAAACATGCAAACATATAATAAGCAAAATAAACTTTCTCTATAATAAATGATAAAGACAATTACATAGCAGTTTAAGTTATAAGTCAAACATAACTAAACGCCTAGGGAATTACACCAACAATATCCCACTTGCACTAGGCTCCATCTATGTATTGTATACCCATGGACCTCACATGACCATCATGCTTTGCTTGTGTGAGGGGCTTTGTAAGCGGATCCCCAATGTTATCATCGGTTGATACTTTGCATATCTTAACGTCCCCCCTATCAATGAACTCTCGAATGAGATGGAAACGTCTAAGTATGTGTTTGGATCGCTGATGTGACCTTGATTCCTTTACTTGTGCAATGGCACCATTATTATCATAATAAAGTTCCACCAGATTAGTGATACTTGGAACAACTTCCAGATCACTAATGAACTTTTTGATCTAATCTGCCTCCTTAGCTGCATCGGATGCCGCTATATATTTGGCCTCGGTTGTAGAATCGGTAATATTACTCTGCTTGGAACTCTTCCAACATATCGCACCTCCGTTAAGCATAAACACAAATCCCGACTGCGATCGGAAATCATCCTTGTCGATTTGGAAGCTTGCATCTGTGTAACCTCTTACAACAAGATCATCTTCCATCCCTCCAAAGACCAAGAACACATCCTTAGTCCTTCTTAAGTACTTAAGGATTGTCTTAACTGCCATCCAATGGTTTTCACCAGGATCAGATTGGTATCGAATGTCATGGTTAGAGCATACGATGTTGGTGTAATGCCCTAGGCGTTTAGTTATGTTTGACTTATAATCTAAACCGCTATGTAATCGTCTTTATCATTTATTATAGAGAAAGTTTATTTGGTTCATTATATGTTTACATGTTTATTACATTGAACTGCATCCCTAGTTATTATGAATAACTAGTATAAGTTGGTAAGTGGATAATCATGAAGATGATTATATGCATGTGATGCATATTACACTTATGGATACTTGCTAGAGAACAAGTATTGGACATGACCTACCGATGAGATTTATGACATGGTCAATAGTCATATGTGTCATGAATAAATCTTATGATAGTCGTGTTATTGAATCCTTTAAACCTGAGATTAACATCGTGTTCCACACGATGAACATTGTGTTTGATATAGTTTAACACTATCTTTAATCCGATTGCAATAAGGGCTATGTTGGCATGATTGGACTCATGTAGGGAAGAATGATAAGTCAAGATGGGATTTGTCCCTCTCGTTGAGAGAGAGAGATGTTTGCTTGGGCCCCTCGATGAATGATGTTGATAAAATGTGTGGCCACACTCAAGTGAATTGATAGAGATAAAATGCATTTGGATTATCAACATATTCGGAATCGAGAAAGCATTGAACACGTGAGTTGACATGGACCATGACTCATGTTCAAATGGACATCGTGGACAAAGGTATTGTGACATTTGATCTATCAAGGAATCAAGCTTTGATATTATATTAATTGGGTGGATATAATGTTTTGCTAGAAACCACTTATGTCTTGTGAGGTCGATGTTTTGACTCACTACCAACATAATAAAATTCCTATTGGGTCACACACAAAGAACGAATTTGATCATTGGCTGAAAATTGGAGATTTTGGGTTCTGGTACGACTTGTGACTAGGAGCATGACTCGTGCCCTGGGTCACGACTCGTGCCTAAGGTCACGACTGGTGACAAGGTAGTACGACTGTGTTTTGAGCGTCAAAGGATTGACTCATTGACTTGTTAACTTTGTGGGATTGGGCACGACTCATGCCCATGGGCACGAGTCGTTACCTGAATCAGCACGAGTGACAAAAGTGTCACGAGTCGTGGTACGACTGGATTTTGGCTTAAGGCACTCGTGATTGCCTGGAATGACTCGTGGCATGAGTCGTGCCCAAGAGCACGAGTCGTGCCCAAGAGCACGAGTCGTGCCCTGAGCGAATTTTAGTCAGTTCGCGTTTCCTTGGCCGGATTGGTTTTAGTTTGGTTAAAGATTTACCCTAATTGTTAGGGATTTATATATTGATATAAATATAATCTTTTGAGCAGCCAAAAACACATCTAAGCCTAGGATTTATGAAACTCTAGAATTTTGATATTTATTGAGAATCAAAACATCAAAATCCCCAAAATCAATTCCATTGTTTTTGCCATTGATTATTGAAAGAAGTTTCAATAATCGGAAGGATCATCTAGCAATCCAATAAGAAGAGTTTTTGGTTCGTTCGCGTGTGGATCACTATTAGAGGGAGGTTACTTTATCTCCTAAGGCTTGAAGATCTCCGTCGTTGATTCGTCACTAAGGTTGAACAAGGAAGAAGAAGATCCGATTCGACATCAAAATTCTAAAGCTTGAATTTTTAGATCTGTTTTGAGTAACATAATCGCATTCAAGGTATGTAATTCTATTTCATGTTTCTAATCTCTTCATGCTAGACGGATTTAAGGGCTAGGGTTTTGTTTTTGTATAAATATTTTCCGCTGCATTTGTAACCCCAAAATCCAACAGTGGTATCAGAGCCTTGTCTTTTCATGATTAGGATTGAAATTGGAATGCTAGATTTAATTTGATTAATTGCTATCCATGCTATATGAAATAGATCTATATTTTATGTGTGTTATTTTTGATAAAAACAAGTATATGTGATATGCCATGGTCATGATTAATAATTGATTAATAGGATTAATTTTTTACATAGGTTGTTGATCTATTTAATGTGATTAAAAGTAGATTCATAATTTCTCAAAATTGTATCAAATTGTTTGATTGGAATATTTTGTGAAGCCCTATGTTCATGATTATGTACACATAAATTTCATGTTACAACCATGCGATGTTTGTTATTATGTGTAAAACCTTCTAAATATTTAAGTCTTATGTCATTCCTTGATTAGAACACTTGTGAAATTTTAGGGTATTTTGATGTAGTTTCGACTCAGTTGGGTGCATCATTATATCTTAATTTGTGATCAAGATGAGATAATGGTTGATGTAGTTTTGACTCAGTTAGGTGCATCGTTCCATGTCTCATACATTTGAAAAAGGTTTGACTTAATTGGTGCTTTCAAATGAGATTTGACCCAAGACATATATGAGATTTAAAACATGTTTTTGATATATGATGTCTAAGGAAATCTCATAAAAGATCTAAGAGTCATATATGATATGATTGATGTTTCTACCTAAATAGCTTGATTTTGGGCATTGACTCAGTTAAACCAAAATCAAGTGAAATATGGATCTTAGCCTACTATGATTATATATGATACATGCTTGTATTTGAAGGTGTATAATTTAGTGGGAGTATTTATGAAATACATTATTTGCTCTTAGATGAAAAATGTGTTGATACTTATGTGTTTCATTGTTTGCATATTTTTATTGTAGTAATGGCAACTCACAATAATCAACCCCTGTCGCTGCGATCAGTCCTTGAGAAGGACAAGCTCAAAGAGAACGGTACAAACTATTCTGATTGGATCAGAAGCCTAAGAATTGTTCTAAGGCAAGAGAAGAAAATGCACGTTCTTGACGAACCCGTTCCACCTCCACCTGCTGCCAATGCTTCAAGGGCAGATAAGGATGCTCACAAAAAATATGTTGATGATTATAATGATGTGACATGCTTTATGCTTACCACCTTGTCTAAGGCCTTTCAAAAGGACCATGAGCACATGGAAGCTACTTTTGATCTAGACGAGCGCTTAAAGGAAATATTCCAAGTGCAAGCTAGACAAGAGAGGTATGATGTGGTTAAATCCCTAACTGTATGCAAGATGCAAGAGGGGTAGTCGGTTGGTGCTCATGTCCTTAAGAAGAAGGGTCACATTGAGCATCTCAAAAGGCTTGGAAATCCGATGAGTTTGGAACTCGCCACGGATTTGATGTTGAATTCATTGCCTGAAAGTTATGGTCATTTTATAATGCACTATCACATGAGTGGCATGGATTAGAATCTCTCGGAATTGCATGGGATGCTTAAGACAGCAGAGAATAATATCAAGAAGCCCGGAACAACAAATGTGTTAATGATTAACAAAGGTAAAGGGTTCAAGAAATATGGCAAAGGTAAAGCAAGTGTTGCTAAACCTAAGGAAAAAGTTGCCATTGCCGGAGAGGCTCCCAAAGTGTCTCAAAAGGATGCAGTTTGCTACTATTGCCAAGAGGTTGGTCATTAGAAGCGTAACTGCTAGGCTTACAAGGAAGGCCTAAGGCGAAGAAGGGCAATACGATTGCTTCTGATTCAGGTATCTATATGATAGATATTTTCCTTTCTATTTCTAGTTCATGGGTATTGGATACCGGATGTGGATCTCACATGTTTTTAAATGTGCAGGGACTAAGGAATAGGAAGCTACTTAAACAAGGTGAAGTTGACCTACGTGTGGGGAATGGAGCGAGGGTTGCTGCATTAGCCGTAGGGACATATGATGTAACTTTACCTAGTGGCTTAGTACTTGTTTTGAACAATTGTTACTATGTTCCAAATTTGAGTAGGAATATTATTTCCGTTTCTTGTTTGGATAATGAAGGGTATAATTTTCTTATTAAGAATAAGAAGTTTTATATTTATTTAAATGATATGCTTTATGGTATTGCAAATTCATTTAATGGCCTTTATGTTCTTGATGTTGATGAGAAACAAAACAAAGGTTAAAATCTTTATCATGTAGAAAAGAAGTCTAAACGGAATGACGTGAACAACATGTTCATGTGGTATTGCCGGCTTGGTCATATAAACAAGAAACACATCTCTAAACTCCATAAGGATGGTATGTTAGACTCACATGATTATGAATCATATGAGATATGCGAATCTTGTTTATTGGGAAAAATGACCAAACCACCCTACACTAAGAGTAGTGAAAGGGCTAGTGACTTATTGGGCTTAATACATACTGATGTATGTGGATCAATGAGCAGCATTGCTAGGGGATGATTTCGGTATTTCATTACATTCACTGATGACTTATCTAGATATGGCTATGTCTATCTGATGAAGTCCAAAAGTGAATCGTTTGAGATGTTTAGAACATTTCAAAATGAAGTACAAAATCAACTTGGCAAAACTATTAAAGCACTTCGATCCGATCGTGGTGGAGAATATTTGAGCCAAGAGTTTGACAATCATCTCAAAAACTGTGGAATTGTTGCAGAGTTGACTCCACCCGGAATGCCACAATGGAATGGTGTTTTCGAGAGGAGGAATAGAACCCTATTAGATATGGTTCGTTCGATGATGAGTCAAGTTGACCTTCCTATACCCTTTTAGGGACATGCATTAGAGACTGCTGCATTCACACTAAATAGAGTCCCTACTAAATCGGCTCCTAAGACCCCACATGATATGTGGCATGGAAGAAAACCTAGTTTGTCTTTCATGAAGATTTGGGGTTGCGAAGCTTATGTGAAGATACTTGTCTCCGATAAGTTAGCACCTAAATCTGACAAGGTTATTTTCGTTGGTTATCCAAAGGAAACCAAAGGGTATTACTTTTACAACCGCAATGAGAACAAAGTGTTTGTTACTCAATATGGTACCTTTTTTGAGAAATAGTTTCTCAATAAAGGAACTAGTGGGAGTAAAGTTGATCTTGAAGAAATTCAAGAACCAGAAAATAACTTGGAATCGATAGTAGAGACTGAACCAAATCCACAAGGAGTTGTGGAACCGGTTCAAGATCCACAAGTCCATCGTAGATCGGATAGGTTACGATCCGCACTCGAGAGATATGGATTTCTTGTGTCGGAAAGTAACGAAGTGGAAGTCATTGAGAATGACAAACCTACTTCCTATCAAGAGGCGATGTCCACTCCTGATTCGGATAAATGGTTGGAGGTCATGGAATCCGAATTGCAATCCATGTCGGATAATCAAGTTTGGAACTTGATTGAGCCACCCGAAGGTGTAAAAACCATAGGGTGCAAGTGGGTCTTCAAGAAGAAGACTGACATGGATGGGAAGGTGCATAGTTACAAGGCTAGGCTTGTAGCTAAGGGATATAGGCAGATTCATGGTGTAGACTATGATGAAACCTTTTTGCCTGTTGCAATGCTTAAGTCTGTTAGAATTTTAATTGCCATAGCCGCGTATTATGACTACGAGATATGGCAAATGGATGTCAAAATGGCTTTCCTAAATGGGAAGTTACTCGAGGATGTGTACATGACACAACCCGAAGGTTTTGTCGATCCAAGAAATTCTAACAAAGTGTGCAAGTTGCAGAGATCTATATATGGGTTGAAGCAAGCTTCTAGGAGTTGGAATCTTCATTTTGACTAAAAGATCAAAGAGTTTGGTTTTGTCAAGAACGAAGATGAACCTTGTGTATACATGAAATTCAGTGGGAGCATAGTATTATTTCTCTTATTGTATGTCGATGATATCTTACTCATTGGAAACGACATTCCTGCACTTTATACTGTCAAGTCTTGGTTAGGGAAGTGTTTCTCAATGAAAGATATGGGTGAAGCCGCTTACATCCTTGGCATCAAGATCTATAGAGTTAGATCTAAAAGAATAATTGGTTTGAGTCAAAGTATCTACACTGACAAGGTTCTTAGAAGATTCAAAATGAAAAATACTAAGAGAGGCAACTTGCCAATGGGTCATGGTGTTACCCTTAGCAAGAATCAGTGTCCCAAGACAACTGATGAGCGAAAGAGGATGAATTAAGTTCCATACGCTTCGGCTATTGGATCTATCATGTACGTTATGATTTGTACTAGACCCGACGTTTCGTATGCTCTAAGCATGATGATTCGATACCAATCTGATCCTAGTGAAAACCATTGGATGGAAGTTAATTAAGACGATCCTTAAGTACTTAAGAAGGACTAAGGATGCATTTTTGGTCTTTCGAGGGATGGAAAAAGATCTTGTTGTAAGAGGTTACACATATGCTAGCTTCCAAACCGACAAGCATGATTTCCGATCGCAGTCGGGATTTGTGTTTATGCTTAACGAAGGTGCAATTTGTTGGAAGAGTTCCAAGAAGAGTACCATAGCCGATTCTACAACCGAGGCCGAATATATAGCGGCATTCGATGCAGCAAAGGAGGCAGTTTGGATCAAGAAGTTCATTAGTGCTTTGAAGTTGTTCCAAGTATAGCTAATCCGGTGGAACTTTATTGTGACAATAATGGTGCCATTGCACAAGCAAAGGAACCAAGGTCACATCAGCGATCCAAACACATACTTAGACATTTCCATCTCATTCGAGAGTTCATTGATATGAGAGACGCTAAGATATGCAAATTATCAACCGATGATAACATTGGGGATCCACTTACAAAGCCCCTCGCACAAGCAAAGCATGATGGTCATGTTAGGTCCATGGGTATACGATACATAGATGGATCCTAGTACAGGTGGGAGATTGTTGGTGTAATGCCCTAGGCGTTTAGTTATGTTTGACTTATAATCTAAACCGCTATGTAATCGTCTTTATCAGTTATTAAGGAGAAAGTTTATTTGGTTCATTATATGTTTACATGTTTATTATATTGAACTGCGTCCCTAGTTATTATGAATAACTAGTATAAGTTGGTAAGTGGATAATCATGGAGATGATTATATGTATGTGATTCACATTACACTTATGGATACTTGCTAGAGAACAAGTATTGGACATGACCTACCGATGAGATTTATGACATGGTCAATAGTCATATGTGTCATGAATAAATCTTATGATAGTCGTGTTATTGAATCCTCTGAACCTGAGATTATTATCGTCTTCCACAAGGTGAACATTGTGTTTGATATAGTCTAACACTATCTTTAATCGGATAGCAATAAGGGATATGTTGGCACGATTGGACTCATGTAGGGAAGAATGATAAGTCAAGATGGGATTTGTCCCTCTCGTTGAGAGAGAGATGTTTACTTGGGCCCCTCGATGAATGATGTTGATGAAATGTGTGGCCACACTCAAGAGATTTGATAGAGATCAAATGTATTTGGATTATCAGCATATTCGGAATCGAGAAAGCATTGAACACGTGAGTTGACATGGACCATGACTGATGTTCAAATGGACATCGTGGACAAGGGGATTGTGACATTTGATCTATCAAGGCATCAAGCTTTGATGTTTTATTAATTGGGTGGATATAATGGTTTGCTAGAAACCACTTATGTCTTGTGAGGTCGATGTTTTGACTCACTACCAACATAATATAATTCCTATTGGGTCACACACAAAGAACGAATTTGATCATTGGCTGAAAATTGGAGATTTTGGGTTCTGGCACGACTCGTGACCAGGAGCACGAATTATGCCCTGGGTCACGACTCGTGCCTAAGGTTACGACTGGTGATAAGGCAGTACGACTGTGTTTTGGACGTCAAAGGATTGACTCGTTGACTTGTTGACTTTATGGGATTGGGCACGAGTCGTTCCCTGAATCAGCACGAGTGACAAAAGTGTCACGAGTCGTGGTACGAATGGATTTTGGCTTAGGGCATTCGTGATTGCCTGGAATGACTCGTGGCACGAGTTGTGCCCAGGAGCACGAGTCATGCCCTGAGCGAATTTTAGTCAGTTCGCGTTTCCTTGGCCGGATTGATTTTGGTTTGGTGAAAGATTTACCCTAATAGTTAGGGATTTATATATTGACATAAATATAATCTTTTGAGTAGCCAAAAAATACATCTAAGCCTAAGGTTTATGAAACTTTAGAATTTTGATATTATTGAGAATCAAAACATCAAAAGCCCCAAAATCAATTCCATTGTTTTTGCCATTGATTATTGAAAGGAGTTTCAATAATCGGAAGGATCATCTAGCAATCTAACAAGATGAGTTCTTGGTTCGTTCGCGTGTGAATCATCATTAGAGGGTGGCTACTTTATCTCCTAAGGCTTGAAGATCTCCATCGTTGATTCGTCACCAAGGTTGAACAAGGAAGAAGAAGATCCGATTCGACATCAAAATTCTAAAGCTTGAATTTTGAGATCTGTTTTGTGTAACATAATCGCATTTAAGGTATGTAATTCTATTTCATGTTTCTAATCTCTTCATGTTAGATAGATTTAAGGGCTAGGTTTTTGTTGTTGTATAAATATTTTCTGCTGCGTTTGTAACCCCAAAACCCAACAAACAAACGAGACATCGGGTCTAGTACGAATCATGGCGTACATGATAGATCCAATAGCCGAAGCGTATGGAACTTAATTCATCCACTTTCGCTCATCAGTTGTCTTAGGACACTGATTTTTGCTAAGAGTTACACTATGAACCATTGGCAAGTTACCTCTCTTAGAATTTTCCATCTTAAATCTTCTAAGAACCTTGTCAATGTAGGTACTTTGACTCAAACCAATTATCCTTTTAGGTCTATCTCTATAGATCTTGATGCCAAGGATGTAAGCGGCTTCACCCATATTTTTCATTGAGAAACATTTCCCTAACCAAGACTTGACAGTCTGAAGTACAGGAATGTCGTTTCCAATGAGTAAGATATCATCGACATACAATAAGAGAAATAATAATACGCTCCTACTGAATTTCATGTATACACAAGGTTCATCTTCGTTCTTGACAAAACCAAACTCTTTGATATTTTCGTCAAAACAAAGATTCTAACTCCTAGAAGCTTTCTTCAATCCATATATGGGCCTTTCCAACTTGCACACTTTGTTAGAATTTCTTGGATCGACAAACCATCGGGTTGTGTCATATTGTGATGATGCCACGATTTTTACGTTTTTGAAAAAATCGAAACGGAGTCGCCACGCCGTTTTTATTTTAAGGGCCAAAACTTTGAAAAATGCCCAAATTGAGAGATTTGAGTTCGGAGGTCACGTTACACTCCGGGAAGAACGTTAGGGTTCACCCGGAATGCCTCGTAAAATGAGTCTTCCTAGCTTAAAACCATTTGTGTGTGTGTGTGTGTTTTTGGTTAAAATAAATGCAAACTGAGAAAACTAAAAATTGAGAACTCTTTGTAAGATATTAAAAAAGTCCCATGATTTTTGGTATGATTTTAGGGTTGAGTTTTGGTACTCAAAAGACTCCTTGAAGTTTGAAGACCAAATCTGCCAGAATGAAGAAGGCAGTGTACATCCGATTTTGAAATGGATTTAAGAGCTTGAAAATGTCAGAATCTGGAGAAAGTCGGAGAATTAAAGTTGTTCAAAACACCTTAAATATGGTCACTGTAAAATACTTTTCCAATTGGACTTGATTTGAAGGGCAAAAACCCTCTGGAAATCACAGGTATGTAATCTGGATTTCCAGAGACTGGAAAATTGACCTTTAGAAAATAAATTGAACGATGGACTTGTACTTGGAGGAAAAATAAAGTAAAAATATTTCTGGAATTCTCTGGATGTTGGCTATAAAAAGTGTTTTATAGTCATCGCCAAATTCCAAGTTTCTGTATGTCCAAAAAATTAGACAATGGACAGAGGTCTTAGAGAAATGCTACTGGACAGCAACATTCTCAAGAAGGAAAATGTGATTTTTGGGGGATTTGCATCTATGTTCACCCCATTTTCATCCCTAGACTTGATTCCACTACTTTGTGTCAAGTGGTTATCATATCAAGTCATCCTTGGGGGATTTATGGGGTTTAAAACATGTCCTTTGCAAATGGGAAGGGGGATTTTGTAAAGATGAAATTAAAGAGAAAAATTAACTAGAAATTTAAAGTGTGGACCATTTGAGATGGTCATTCATGGAGATGAACTCCAAAATGACCATATTAGGTCAAAACTTAAGTTAAACTAGACATAAAGTAAATTAAGGTAAGAAAAACAAGATTAACTAGACAAGTAAAGTAAAGATGTAAATTGAACAAGATGAACAAGAAATTAAAAGAGAGTTTTAGGGTTTAAAGAAGGAGGGTTTACCAATGATGGTTTAACCCTATCTTCTTGTGTTTGTGTTTGAATGGATTCAATGTTGGGTTTTATGAATCCATGCGCAGCAGAATTATGCATAAAATTAACACAAAACCCAAGTCCTAAGATCCGTTCTATACGATTAAATTGAATTGCTATGAGATAGAATTTACCAACCTAAATTGCTTTCCGGTCTTGAGCTATCGAACGGATAATTATGTGATTCGTAATCACAAACTTTTGATCTTCAAATCTTCGAATCTTCAACTCCTTTGGATCTTCAGATTTGAACTCTAGGTCTTTGATTTGTTTGAACAAAATTAAGACCCTCTTTTGATAATCCACACAAATATGAATGTCGAGAACGATTCTCGGGTTGGGAATTGCTAGATTTCTAAAACTTATGGAAGAATATTGAGAGGACTTTTGATTGTGAATTTCTATTGAAAAATTCGGCTAGACCATTAGGGTTGACAGACCTCTCATATTTATACTACATTAGCATTAATATGTTTCCTAATCGAATTAGGAGACCAGGCTGTCAATCCGCGTCTGGTGGCTAGTTATGTCGCGTGACATATTTAGCCGGCTAGTTATGTCGCGTGACATACTTAGCCGCTACGTAAAACTTTCAATCATTCTTCCTTTTGTTCAACCAATTCATTCTATTTATGTGTGACCCAATAGGATTGTATTATGTTGGCAATGAGTCCGATCATATCGACCCTCATAAGACATAAGCGGACTCTAGCAAGCCATTATGTCTACCCAAATAACACAACGTAAGAGTTCACGTTTCCAATGGTACACTTCCATTTCTTCCTTTGTCTCACGATGTTATATTGAACACAAGTCATGGTCCACGTCAACTTGTATTTGTTCAATGCTTTCTCGATCTTGAGTATAATGATAGTCCAATCATATTGGGGTGTGGCCACACGCTTTCATCATTATCACTCATCGAGGGGCCCAAGCAAAATATCTCTCTTCCGAGGGACAAATTCCATCTTGACTTATCATCCTTCCCATCATGAATCCGATCATGCCAAAGATAGCCTTTATAGATATCGTGTTAAGATACCGTTTGACTAAAATCAAACATAACTTTCATCATATGTAAGGTCATGATAATCTCAGGTCTAGGGACTAAATGAAGTGACCACATGAGATTAATTATGACATTTGACCATGACATAAATCTCATACGGGTCAAGTCCAGTCACTTGTTCTCTAACAAGTACCCATAATTTCAATGTGCATCTCTATGCATATAATCATCATATGATTATCCATTGACAATTATACTAATTATTCTCTTAATAATTAGGGACGGAGATTATTACAATAAATATGCAAACTATATAATAATCAAATAATGAACATAAACGATAAAGATGATACATAACGGTTTTCAGTTAAACATAACTAAAGCCTAGGGCATTACACCAACATTCAAGTCTTAAGAGTGTTTAGTGTTTGTTAATAGAGTTGGTCAAAGAGAAAACAAGTAGATAACACTTAAGTCCTCTATATTTTCTCTCTAATCCTTCTCTTTAGTGTTGATTTAAGCTTGAGCTTATGTGTTTAAGAGATGTTTTGAGGGTGTTTGGTGAGTGAGATTTGGAAAAATGATTAAGAGAAAAAGGTGGCAATTAAGAAATTCCCATTGTTTTGAGGGTCGTCGATAAGAGTAAGGCTCCACATTTGGCAAGGTGGGAAAAGGGGTGACCAAAGTGGTCGGATGGCTGAACCTATTCGATAGGCTACCTACGTATCCTTTTGAGGAATCAAGCCGGTCGTAGTTCGTGTCTTTCGACTATCTTCAGACGTCGACCCTAGAGGGACTATTCTAAGATTTGACTATTTTTGGGAAGTCGCCCTATGATTTGACTATTTTTGGGAAGTTGCCCTAAGATTTGACTATTTTTGGGAACTATTTTTGGGAAGTCACCCTATGATTTGACTATTTTTGGGAAGTCGCCCTAAGATTTGACTATTTTTGGGAAGTCGCCCTAATGTTAGACTATTTTTGGAAAGTCACCCTAAGATTTAACTATTTTTGGGAAGTCGCCCTAAGATTTGACTATTTTTGGGAAGTCACCCTATGATTTGACTATTTTTGGGAAGTCACCCTATGATTTGACTATTTTTGGGAAGTCGCCCTAAGATTTGACTATTTTTGGGAAGTCGCCCTAAGGTTTGACTATTTTTGGGAAGTCGCCCTAAGATTTGACTATTTTTGGGAAGTCATCCTATGATTTGACTATTTTTGAAAAGTCACCCTATGATTTGACTATTTTTGGGAAGTCGCCCTAAGATTTGACTATTTTTGGGAAGACGCCCTAAGGTTTGACTATTTTTGGGAAGTCGCCCTAAGATTTGACTATTTTTGGGAAGTCGCCCTAAGATTTGACTATTTTTTGGGAAGTCGCCCTAAGATTTGACTATTTTTGGGAAGTCGCCCTAAGATTTGACTATTTTTGGGAAGTCGCCCTACGGTTTCGGTTTGTCGAATTAGGGGATGATTGCAATTTATCACTTTCCTCGTGTTGTGTGTCGAAATCGAAGTGATAGCGTTTCAGGTGCCTCAAACCTTAATGATGGCATTTTAGGTGCCTCGAACCTTGATGATGGCATTTTAGGTGCCTCAAACCCTAATGATGGCGTTTTAGGTGCCTCGAACCTTGATGATGGCATTTTAGGTGCCTCAAACCTTAATGATGGCGTTTTAGGTGCCTCGAACCTTGATGATGGCATTTTAGGTGCCTCAAACCTTAATGATGACGTTTTAGGTGCCTCGAACCTTGACAAATGGTGATCTTTGATGTTCGTATCCTTTCGTTGGGGATGGATTCTGAGGGAATAGACAGTCTTTTGGTGGACTTCAATTGAAGGAATTGGTCTTACGTTTGCTGCCGGAGGTGAAAACGAGGAAAGAGACGGAATTCCGTTGACTTTCGTCAGGATGAACCTAAGTTGAGGTTTAGTTCCGAAGTATGAACCTAAATGAGAACTCAGTTCAGGAGTATGAACCTAAGTTTGAGATTTAGCTTAGGAGTATGAACCTAAATGGGGGCCTAGTTCAGGAGTATGAACCTAAGTTTGAGATTTAGTTCAGGAGTATGAACCTAAATGGGGGCTTAGTTCAGGAGTATGAACCTAAGTTTGAGATTTAGTTCAGGAGTATGAACCTAAATGGGGGCTTAGTTCAGGAGTATGAACCTAAGTTTGAGATTTAGTTCAGGAGTATGAACCTAAATGAGGGCCTAGTTCAGGAGTATGAACCTAAGTTTGAGATTTAGTTCAGGAGTATGAACCTAAATGGGGGCTTAGTTCAGGAGTATGAACCTAAGTTTGAGATTTAGTTAAGGGGTATGAACCTAAATGGGGGCTTAGTTCAGGAGTATGAACCTAAGTTTGAGATTTAGTTCAGGAGTATGAACCTAAATGAGGACTCAGTTCAAGAGTATGAACCTAAGTTGAGATTTAGTTTAGGAGTATGAACCTAAATGGGGACTCAGTTCAGGAGTATGAACCTAAGTTGAGATTTAGTTCAGGAGTATGAACCTAAATGGGGACTCAGTTCAGGAGTATGAACCTAAGTTGAGATTTAGTTCAGGAGTATGAACCTAAATGGGGACTCAGTTCAGGAGTATGAACCTAAATGGGGACTTAGTTCAGGAGTATGATCCTAAGTCGAGGTTTTGTACCTGAGGGAGACTATTTGAAGGTGTTCTCGCTGGGGAAAATTCGAGCCTACGATAACTACCCGGGAAAAGGGTGACCGTGTTAGTCAAGTGGCTGGACCTATGGTAGGCTACCTACGTATATGAATGTGAATCAAGCCTGTACATAGTTCGTCAAGGAGGTGGCGATAGCGAGAGGCCACCGGTTTTGTACCCAAGATTGACCGTTCTTAGGGGAGTCACCCCAGGTTTGGGCATCTCCCGAGGTTTGACTATATTTGGGAGTCACCCGAGGATTGACTGTTTTTGGGTGTCGCCCGAGGTTTGATGATAATGTTCTTTAGAAAAGTAGTTGACTAAGATATGCTTTCATACATGTGCTATGCTTACCTGTAGCTGCCGGAAGGACTGAGGCTACGGCTGATGTTGATGAAGAGTTGTTGGATTGCCGTTCGCGAGACGGTCTCTGTTGACGATTTGCTGCATTTGTTAGTAGAGAGGAAGATGCATATATGACATTCATGATGACAGATGCATGCATAGAACCAAAATGATTATGAGAGTATATGATGCATTTACTTGCTTTTGGAGATGCACTTAGCCTAAGCTTTTGGCAAGGAAATTTTGATTTATGATCTTCAATCACTTAGGATTGTTCCTATTGATTCAAGTTTTGTGCATGATACATGAGCCCTAGGGAGATTTTTGTGGGGATGCATGGTGATGAGAGGGGATGTATTGGGATGTAAGTGTCTGGAAACTGTTTGAGACAGATTTTGAGCTAGTGGGGGCGTACTCTGAGAGTGTAGGTTGCAGCAGATTGATTCGTTGCCGATGAGAACAAAGTGTGTCGTGCATCTGAGACGGCAAGCAGCAGAGAACGTTCAGAGAATGACCCCGGCTTGGCGAAGCCTCAGTTGATGATGCAAAGCAAACCTGGAGGGAATCTGGTAAGGGCAAATCCATCATATAACAGAGGGAGGAACCCAACGTGGACCAAGGTGACTTGGTGAAGCCCCAGCTTGAAGAACTGATACAGGAGAACCTAAGAGAACCGCTTAGCGAAGCCCCAGCTTGAAGAAATTCAAAGCAGTCTTAAAGTTATCATGTGGTCAAGGAGGCACCCATCTTTTTCAGACCTTAGTCAATTAGTCACTGGACAAGACTCGGAAATGTTTACGTGCAGGGGCATATCTTTCGAAAAGTGGGAATGTATCCCGAATTTGTGTATGACACTCTCGCTTTTGAGTTTAACTCTTTTGGGAGAGTATAAGCATCACAAGGTGTGAAAAGGTGTATGGAAGCCCCTGCTGACAGAAAGACAGTGTTTGGCTCTATCTTCCTATGATGTAGAAAGAGAATACTTGTCGAGACACTTGAAAACTTGTCTTATTCATGATGATCACAAGGCTTCTTAAAGCCCTTTATTGATGTTCGGGTTATTCAAACACTAAGTCTGATATGAACAAATATTTTGATTAATCACAAGGAGGAAACCTACTGATATCGAGAATCAAGTTCGGAAGGACGGAAAGTGTATAGGAACGGTCCTTGAGGAGACCGGATTTTCTGAGATTTGTTTGTGATTTTGACCGGACCAATTATGGTTGCCTACGTTCCCCTCCTGACGAGGAGCTCAGGTCGCCGTAGTTCGGGCTTAACCCGATTGAAGAGAGAATGAATGTGAAAATTCGAGGTTTCGAGGACCTTTGAGGATTTTCTGGGAATTGGAGAGTTGAAGAACATGTCCTCCTGGAGTGTCGGTGAAAGACAC
This sequence comes from Adenophora triphylla var. japonica, assembly GCA_022495995.1. Taxonomy (NCBI): domain Eukaryota; kingdom Viridiplantae; phylum Streptophyta; class Magnoliopsida; order Asterales; family Campanulaceae; genus Adenophora; species Adenophora triphylla. The sequence continues at coordinate 70,988 of JAFEMH010002622.1, forward strand.
GGATGCGGAGCCCCAGTGGGACATCCACGGCAAGTGTTTGCGGAGGAGAAATGAAATATGCTCACATGAAGTGTCGAAGGGAAGAATCGAATTTGCACAATCTTTGATTGAGGATCATTTGAGCCGAGATGGATTTGGCTCCAATTTAAGCGAGCAATGAAGCATTAATCTGATTTAAACCTCGAAGATATTGGAATGAAATTACTATCCGGTAGGGACTGTAGCTGGGTTTCCGGGCTTCGATCGGCAATCGGATAATTTTGGAAGTCATGACCTCTTAAAGTGAGAGGTCGGCTGGGCCTTTTGCTGACTGAACCTCTAAAGATGAGAGGTTGGCTTGCAGGGATGTGTTTGGGAAATCTATGGCGGGGAAATCTGTGATTGCATCTTCATTGCCTCTAAATTTTGGCTTTGGCCGAGAGCAAGGGTAATGGTAATGGGAATATCCTCTAAAATCGAGAGGACGGATGGAATTGGTTAGAAGGTATTGGTGAGAGAAAGTCCAAGCAAATCAGAACTTTTGAGAACTTTGCAAGGATTCAGGCTCCTTTTGAATATTGGAGAGCCTTTTGAGAAGTCAAGGACCCCTTTTTTTTTGGAGGGCCCCTTGAGAAATTGATGATTTTTTTTTCTGGATTGCGAGGATTTAAAATCCCTCTCTTTTTCTTTTTTTTTTTACGTGCAGCCCTGTTTTTTGCCTAGACTGTCCTTTTTTCAAGGTTTTCAGCCTAGCTGGGCATTACTCTTTTTGCACTCTTGCCTTTTTTATAACTTGGAAGGCCTCTTGAGGAGTTGAGGATTATCTTTGTCCTTTCTTTGTGGCTTGAGATATTTTGCGCATCGCCGACTCTCGAAGCTAACTTCCTGGGCTTGCTTGGACTTCTCTTAGCATGGAGCAAAAATGATGGCTAAACCGGGTTTCAAAACACGCCGATCTTGAAATGAAAGGGTATTGTTTGGTGAGGGTGAGGTAAAGGTTTTCCCTACGGGTGAACGGCTTCAACCGCAATCCCTACCGGATTAAGTCTTCAATGCTTGCTTAAGCTTTAAATGAGAAAAGATCCATGCAAATTCATTGAGCAAAGAGAGGATGAGGATGATGAAAGAGATGTGAGCATATGAGACGCAAGATGGGGAGTTGGTAAGCCCCAATTTGATAAGGGTATCAATTGATTTTCTCACTCCGATTAATTTAAACATGAGTCATTTTAAAATATTAGTGGTTGAGCAGCACAAGTGATCATCTGGGATAAAACCATTTCAATTAAGTGTAATGTGGGTGTGCAAGTGATGTCTCGAGTCTAGTAAGAAAAGAAAGAAGACTTATATAAAAGTTTGACATTTAATTACTATGTCCAAATGGACTAAAACGACAAATGTCCAGGAAGGACTTAGGTGAAGTAGAAAAATACTAGAACCTACAAGTATTGACTAAAAGACTAATCATTGGGTTTAATTTAAAGATAGGTAGCCCCTAGTCTAGCCGCTCTTTGCTGTTGGACCATGCATCTACTCTTCGACGTTGGAGATGGGAGCTATTGCAGATCTTTCCATCAGGATTTCTTTGGCAATCTCTTGCTTAATCCAACCATTTTCATCGCCTGCGATGGCTGGTTCACCTACCTCACAAAGGGGCGGGTCAAATTCCATTATGCCCACAAGGCTTGAATCACCAAACTCGACCATGTTGACACTCATGTTGTTATTTCTAGGGAACGGGTTACTGATGGTATTGGGCCCTTCAGGCACCTCTAACTTCCCTTGCTCAATCAAACTTTGGATGGCCTTTTTCAAGGGGACGCAATCATCTGTCAGGTGCCCATGGTACTGATGAAAGGCACAATGCTTTGAGGTATCCAAAGGAGCATTAGGGTTTCTTGGCTGATAATTATCTAAAGGCCGGAGCAAACCTTCTTTTACCAAACCTCTGAAGATATCACTCAAAGGCATCCCAAAGCTTCCCAAGCCTTGGAGCCGGGATCTGGATGCATCAGGTTTCTTGGGAACAAAGGAAGTGGCATTGTTACAGTCCTGTCCCGCATAGCTAATTACTTCTTTACCTTTGGGCTGGGTAGGAGCAATGTTGGAGGGAACAACCCTGTATCTATAAGTAGGTGCAGCAGCCTGTTGTTGATTGTAAGCTTTCTCGAATTTAGCCCCGGAATTAACCATTGTGCGTAAGTCCGAGTAGGGGAAGTGGCTGAGGGAAGTTCTCAAATGCGGCTTTAAGCATGACTGGAAGATGTCTAACTGCTCCTCGTCAGAGGGAGGAATGGCCATTTCACTGAGCTTTAAGTTCCACCTTTTATAAAAATCCCCAATATTCTTATCTGGGCGCTGCATCGTCGTCTGCAGGTCAACTCTGTTTGTCTCCCATTCCAAGTTGGCTTTATACTTATTTGTGAAAGTACTGGTAATCTATTCCCAAGTAGTCCTAGTTTCAGGCTTTAATCGAAAGAACCATTTCAAAGCTCCTGACTTCAAAGAGAGACTGAAGTAGTCGGCCAACTGCTGGTTTGTGCATCCCTTAGCTTTCATTGCCAAAGTGTAGGTGTCCAAGTGAGTTTTAGGGCACGCACTTCCGTTAAACAAGTCAAGATTGGGCATCACGAACTTGTGAGGCAGGGGTACAATGGAGTCCGGATCTGTAGGCCTAAGGGCAGCTTTCTTAGCAGTCAATTCAGCAATTTGTGCTTTCATCTCCTTGTGTTGTTTCATGAACCAGGCCAGGTGAGGGTCCTGTGGTAGAGCCATAGCGCTCAAACCAGTGACTGAGCTGGAGAGAGGAGTTTCCACTGGCGACATACTGGTGGAAGGGATACCATATTCTGGGGCATAGGTGAAAACCTGTCCTTGGCCCAAATTACCCTGGGGAATGTAGTTAGGAGCTTGGGCAAAGGGATAAAACCCTGCGGCTTGCTGTTGGCTTCCCATTGGCAGAGAAGGTGGAGGCAGACCCGAGGTAGCCGGGTAGTTCGGGTTTCCAGAGTGAGACTCACAAGTAGGCTTAAATGCGGGTTGCTGCCCCTGGTTGTTGAACTGCATGCCTGGCTATGGTGAGGGTGTATAACCGGGAGGGTACTGCGGTCCTGGTGATTCTGATGAAACTGGGATAGGGGCTTGCTGGCCCATTGGACCCTGAGTGAGAAATGGGTTTGTGGAAGCCAGAGAGGTGTTAGTGGCAGCTGGACCAACATTACTTAGAAGAGGGGCTCCTGACTGCTGCCCTAGACCAAACTGTGGTGGCGATATTCCGAACTGTTGCTGTGGTACCCTGAACTGTTGCTGTGAAGGTCCGGACTGATCGGTTCCAAACTGAGGCAGGATCCCAACTTGCTGCGGCATTCCGAGGTACCCCCAACCATGGGAAGACATTCCGTACTGATCTTGTCCCCACTGAGGAAATGCGAACTGGCTTGTCCCGCCAGACTGGATGGGTCCAGTAGTCTGTGGTTGAGGAGCTGGCTGACCCATAGATCGAGAAGCATGGGCCTCGATAGTGATACCATAGGAGGTTGGTGGTGGCATCTTGGAGTATTCAGGGCGACCAAGAGTGGGATTGGGGTCCTCCTCTTCTTCCACGGTGAAAGTGCCATCGGGATTGAGACTGGCGGCCAAACCATGGCTCCTGATAGCCTCCAGAAGGCTATTCATCTGTGCTTCCTGTCGCAGTCTCATTTGTTCAGCCAACTGATTCCACTGCTGTTCTGTTTGGGGAGTCCCGGGAGGCGGAGTGATGTTGTCCCCATCGTTACCAGCTGATGCAGACATTCTGAAAATCGGAGTCGAAGCAAACGGTGAAGCTGACGATGCGCTTGATTCTTCCCAACTGATCAGACGGTGACCCGGTGCCCGAAACCAAGCTTTGTGAGGCGCTGCGGGGGAAAGATACGAGGGTTCAGATATTTGGGAATGAAGGAGGGTAGGTGTTTGGGCTCAAGGCTCATGCAACATGCAGTTATTTGTTCTTGTTTACTTAAAACGTGTTTTATTAAAGCCTAAGCGGTTGGAAAAGATTGCTCTTCTTTTTCGCAAACTACTCTGATTCCTGGATCAGTGGGACCCATCACTACGCCTGCGGACCCTCAACCTGTAACCCCGAACAAGGGTTCCGTAGGGCAAGCAGGTCCCACCGACCGAAAAGAAAAATGATCCTAAAGTCTGGCGGGTAATCTAGTCTTTACGAGCATTCGATGTAAATTACGGACAAAGCTGACGTCAAAGGTCAAGATCGTGTCCGAGGGCTCGACGAAAAGTCGGCATGGTTTTGACTGATAAATTTTCACAATTGATCTTGACCCGTCGTCAGTTAGGTCGTAATTAGACATGGAATAATCATTAATCCTTGATGACTCAGTGTCATACCGGGAGTCAGTGCATAAGTTGTGCCAGTCAAAGTCAAAGTCAAGGCGCCAACCAATATCTGGTCAAAGTTTGCGGCGGAAATCCGGCATGACTTCGACTGATTAGGGTCCCCGAAAGATATTGACTTGGTATGCCGACTAAGGCTTGACCGGAAAGGTGTATACACAAGCAGGGCATGACACGGACCAGACTAAAAACCAACCGGGTCTCGAACAAAGTGTGTCACGGATAAGTGCATGGTCGACACGAGGCTCCAAGGGATGTTTGGGTAGTCCCGTGCTCACACCGAGAGGCGTAATAAGGCCAAACGGGCTGCTACTGGGATTTCTCCGGGTTAAGGACGTAGTGTACAGTGTTAGGCCAAGTGCGCGTAGTGTGCGAGCAGTCTATCTTCTTTTTCTGAGTAAAATAGAAATTTTCACATGTGTCTTAAAGAGAATGACGCATGCAAAAAAAAATAAAAATTTGAAAATGATTTTTTTTTTTTGAAAATCTTTTTTTTTTGAATTTTTTTTTTTGAATTTTTTTTTTGAATTTTTTTTTTTGAATTTTTTTTTTTTCGAAAGCAAATGAACACATAAGCACATAATTCAAACAGTTAAAGAAACGAGTCCGACAGTCAAGATATCGATTCTTTCGGGACAGTCAAAACACCACAAAATGTGCAAAACCAACACATACACACACAGTACAAATGGTTTCAAATACCGGGACGGAAGTTTGACCCACAAAAGATTTTCATTTTTTTTTGATATTTTTTTTTAAAAAGATAAAGCCCAAAAATTTCCCCAGCGGAGTCGCCACTGTGATGATGCCACGATTTTTACGTTTTTGAAAAAATCGAAACGGAGTCGCCACGCCGTTTTTATTTTAAGGGCCAAAACTTTGAAAAATGCCCAAATTGAGAGATTTGAGTTCGGAGGTCACGTTACACTTCTGGAAGAACGTTAGGGTTCACCCGGAATGCCTCGTAAAACGAGTCTTCCTAGCTTAAAACCATTTGTGTGTGTGTATGTGTGTTTTTGGTTAAAATAAATGCAAACTGAGAAAACTAAAAATTGAGAACTCTTTGTAAGACATTAAACAAGTCCCAAGATTTTTGGTATGATTTTAGGGTTGAGTTTTGGTACTCAAAAGACTCCTTGAAGTTTGAAGACCAAATCTGCCAGAATGAAGAAGGCAGTGTACATCCGATTTTGAAATGGATTTAAGAGCTAGAAAATGTCAGAATCTCTGGAGAAAGTCGGAGAATTAAAGTTGTTCAAAACACCTTAAATATGGTCACTGTAAAAGACTTTTCCAATTGGACTTGATTTGAAGGGCAAAAACCCTCTGGAAATCACAGGTATGTAATCTGGATTTCCAGAGACTGGAAAATTGACCTTTAGAAAATAAATTGAACGAGGGATTTGTACTTAGAGGAAAAATAAAGTAAAAATATTTCTGGAATCCTCTGGATGTTGGCTATAAAAAGTGTTTTATAGTTATCGCCAAATTCCAAGTTTCTGTATGTCCAAAAAATTAGACAATGGACAGAGGTCTTAGAGAAATGCTATTGGACAGCAACATTCTCAAGAAGGAAAATGTGATTTTTGGGGGATTTGCATCTATGTTCACCCCATTTTCATCCCTAGACTTGATTCCACTACTTTGTGTCAAGTGGTTATCATATCAAGTCATCCTTGGGGGATTTATGGGGTTTAAAACATGTCCTTTGAAAATGAGAAGGGGGATTTTGTAAAGATGAAATTAAAGAAAAAAATTAACTAGAAATTTAAAGTGTGGACCATTTGAGATGGTCATTCATGGAGATGAACTCCAAAATGACCATATTAGGTCAAAACTTAAGTTAAACTAGACATAAAGTAAATTAAGGTAAGAAAAACAAGATTAACTAGACAAGTAAAGTAAAGATGTAAATTGAACAAGATGAACAAGAAATTAAAAGAGAGTTTTAGGGTTTAAAGAAGGAGGGTTTACCAATGATGGTTTAACCCTATCTTCTTGTGTTTGTGTTTGTGTTTGAATGGATTCAAGTCTTAAGAGTGTTTAGTGTTTGTTAATAGAGTTGGTCAAAGAGAAAACAAGTAGATAACACTTAAGTCCTCTATGTTTTCTCTCTAATCCTCCTCTTTAGTGTTGATTTAAGATTGATCTTATGTGTTTAAGAGATGTTTTGAGGGTGTTTGGTGAGTGAGATTTGGGAAAATGATTAAGAGAAAAAGGTGGCAATTAAGAAATTCCCATTGTTTTCTCTAATATTTTCACCAGAATGCTGTTGTGAGTGAATTCTGTTGTCCTGAAAATGGAGATGAAGGGGTCTATTTATAGGGGACTGGAGGAAGCAATCCTGTCCGCGCGGATGACATTCCTGTCCGCGCGGGTCCAAATGCCAGCGTGCACTGTTCATTTAATGCAGTGCAGGCTTTGAACAGGGGGAATAATTTTCCCCTACAAGCAAGCTGGCTGCAGTTCCAGCAACTTCCAGTTTTGGAAATTCACCATTTGTGAGATTCCTTCACTTGTCCATCCTCAAATAGTAATCCCCAAAATACCCTTAACTAGTTAGAAAAGTTAGGGTTTGTTAGGAAAGTTAAGATTTAGGTTAGGGATGTTAGGGTTTGGTGGAGTTTGTGGAGGCTTTTGTTAGTTTTCTAACGAAAATACTAACGACTCAAATTGGAGCACTTACACATATACACATCCTCAAGTAACTTCTCATTTAGGAAATCCGTTTTGACTTCCATTTGCCATATCTCGTAGTCATAATACGCGGCTAAGGCAATTTAAATTCTAACATACTAAAGCATTGCAACAGGCGGAAAGGTTTCTTCATAGTCTACACCATTAATTTGCCTATATCCCTTTGCTACAAGCCTAGCCTTGTAAGTATGCACCTTTCCATCCATATCAGTCTTCTTCTTGAAGACCCACTTGCACCCTATAGTTTTTACATCTTCGGGTGGCTCAATCAAGTTCCAAACTTGATTATCCGACTGTAGCGATGCGCGATTTTCCTCTTTTTAACATCTTTTTGAATCGCCACCTATATTATTCATTTGGAAACATAGAAAAACCATTTTGAAATAGATTTTGGGTTCGGGGCTTAGGTTATGAAATAGGAAGGTCAAGGAGCACCCATTCCACCCAATCCGGAGATCGGTCTTGCTAAAGGAAAGCGAGGTTTTCAAAGAAGGAGAAGATTTCAAACAATAAATAAAGTAAAGATCCATTTAACGGAGTTAAACGAAATATAGGATCGATTGCTTCAAGACCATCCCCATTTTTTTGGAGGCTCTAGGCTGATCCTAGATTCGATGTATTTATACCACTCTAACAATCAATTAGAAAGGAAAGAAAGGTTACCTTGCGTGAGGTAATTCGGGCAGAGTTTCGACTCAAGTTTAGAGTCGAACCTTGACACGGACAGAGCTTTGCCTCAATCCTTTTAATTCGAGCTACGATGTTTGTTTATCAAAAAGGTTGACAAACAAACTTTAGGTGATTTTAGGGGTGATTCATAGGAATCTTTCAGGGAGAGAAACTAGTAAATGTGGGGGTTTTTCACTTGGGATTTCAGGATCTCAAATACTGAAAGTCTTCAGGTATTTATAGGTGTTGGAGAGGTGTTGAGGATGAGATCAAACACCTTGGGAAGGTTCCAGAATCCAAACTTCATTGGCTGGCCGGATGGATAAAGTTTTATCCTGAAAAGAGGTTGAAATCAATGAGGAAACTGTTATCTGCAATCTGCAGAACTCCATTACCTCGCGCGAGACACGCTATTCTGCGCGAGATAAGGTAGTCTGTGGACAATTCTGCCCTTTCCTTGTTATCTCGTATGCAGTTTAGTCCGAAACTAACGATCGTTAGTCAAAACTTAACGAAACATGACAAAATGGTGGATTTCTACTTCTTGACTCAAGTCGAGACTTAGAGCGGTATAAATGTGATCCGATGGGTTCAGAATGGGGTGTCTACAGAGCCCTCGTCGACAAGTCTTATGGAAGAAGTCATGTCGATGATAGAAAAGACATCATTCTGAACATCGGGATGGTCGGGCCGCACGGCTTCCTACGTATCTCTATCGGAGAATCAGACCATAATGTAGTTCGACTCCAAAACACAAAAAGGCTGCTTTAGGTATTTTGAAAATCATTTTTAAAATTGAGGAGATTTTGTTTTGAAAAGGTAAATTCATACTGAGGAATCAAATCAAGACCCAATTCTGAATATACCTGTCTGTCTGAAGATTCGCCTATCTGGGCTCCGAACCTGCGGGGAAATATGTTAGAAAACAAAGGCTTACCTATCCGGTCCTTTGAGTCTTGTCGATTTTGTGACGATTCGCCTGTCTGGGCTCCGAATCGGGCTTTTTCTTGTTGGGGATGACAATTCACCTATTTGGGCATTGAATTGAGCTTTTATTATGACCGTTCACCTGTCTGGGCGTTGAACCGGGCTTTTGATTTGATGATCCACCTGTCTGGGCATTGGATCGGGCTTTTCTTTTGACGATCCACCTGTCTGGGCGTTGGATCGGGCTTTTCTTTTGACGATCCACCGGTCTGGGCGTTGAATCATGTGGAATGAGTTGATCTCTGGATCAATCATTTTTGGACGACTGGTGCCGTATTTGGTGATTGTACGGGTGTCATGTTCGGCTCGTTCCGTGACTTGCGGTGCCAATTTTTTCACGTTTCCTTGCTAGTGTGTTACTTCCAAGGGTAAATGTGTCAAAATTTTGAATTTTGACATTGTGTAGACGCTTATTGTCAAGGACAATTTCATACATTTCTTGAAGGTATATCTCGTGCGAGATATCATGTCTCGTGCGATAAATAGGCTGTCGGGGCAATATAACAGCAGCTGCTGTTTGATTTTGAAAACACCTCTTTTCAAATTTCCCTCCCTAGCTCGAGCCAAGGCGATTTTTTTCCTGTGGTTTCTTGCGTGTTGCTCGTTGATTCCTCTCCTCAATCAACTTTCAATCCCTTCTCCTACCAATATTGATGGCACAAGAAAGGAAGAATCCAATTTTGGGGAGTCATTTGCTTGGTAAGGATTACCCCCGTGACGACCTCACTTTCGATAGGGGCGTGCACATTTCTCACGCCGTTCGTGAAGGTTTGGTAAGAGCCTCTTCCTCAACTCTCTTTTTATGCATTGCATTGCATTTGAATCCCATTTTTGAATCCCAATTTCATCAATGTTAGCTTTTCTTGTTTTTGTCTAGAACTTGGTTCTATCTTGCATGCTTCGATTTTGTTGAATTTGTTGGATGTTTGGCGTTGTATTGTGTGCGTATTAGTTCCCTACATATCATGGGTTGTAGGAGAGGTTGATTCGGGTAGTCAAATGCTTCTTTGGGCATGCTTTTCTTGTGCGCACACCAAGTGTTCAATGAAATGCCTCAATGAGAATTTTCTTCTATTTCTTTGAAATTTTGCCATGGGATGATGCCTAACATTGCTCTTTTGCTTCTTCTCTGTTTTGCAGGCGTACAGGACAACCAAAAACTGTCGCGGGAGCCCGAAGCTTGCCAAAGCTTTATGGGATAAAATCAAGGGCCTCAATGGGGTTCGAGCTAGGATGGCTCAAACGGGGCTTTTGACCTTCATTGACAACATCCAGGGAATGAGACGGACTCCTCAAGTCCTTCAAGCCATCAGAGAGAGGTGGTGGGACACTACCCACACAGTGCATCTTCGATTTGGGGAAGCTACCATGACCCCGACAGATTTTCTGGCTATCACGAGGTTGGAGTTCACCGGTGAGCCCCTCCCGAAGACTACGGGTTATAAGCCTGCGAGTCCGACTGTATGGAGGCAGCTGATTGGTTTTGCCCCTATCAAGGTTAAGGGGTTTGCTACTGAGTTGTCACCTCTCCGGTCTCAGCTTGAGGCTTATGCGCTTAAGCCGAATGCGGATACTGATCGGTTGGTGCGGGGTGCCCTCTGGTATATTCTGTCAGAGACCATTTTTGTGAATCATTCTTTTACGGCCCGTCTCTCCCTCTTGGGTTTGTTGGTTGATTTGGATGATGTGAGGACGTATGATTGGGGCTCAGCCGGGCTGGCCTTCTGTTTTCACGCCATGGAGGAGGCATGTAGGCATACCAAGGATACCCTGTCAGGGTATTCTTATGCTTGGGAGGTATGCTCTTGATCCTGTCTCTGTCTTTTATCTGTACCACTTGTTTGTGTTTTGTACTAAATCTGTTCTGCTTTCTTGTGCAGATATGGGGATATGTTGTCTTCGGACTGTATAAGTTTGAGCTGGATAGCCAAACCCCTTTGTTTCCAGATATCAAGAGGTGGAGCCACCCCAATCGGACTGTTGATGAGGAGGAAGATCAGGACTGGACCCTGACGGTTGCAGAGGCGTGGGCCATGTTGGACGCTTTTGAGTTTGAGCGACTAGGCCTTTATCCGCGGACCTTGGTGGAACGGGAGGTCCACCGTGCTTGGGATGCCACTGCGATGCAGAGGATCTTGGTATCTCTGGAGGGGGATACCATGCATCTAGGCGAGCGAGTCTTCCCTCAGCATGGCTGGGGTTCACTGCCATATGTGGTGCCAGCGGATCCGTCGAGGGCGATGTACCCTACCCACTTTATTCCTGATGATGATTATGCTGATCTTGTGGAGGGTTGTGCGGCGACGGATCGTGTCGTCCGGGGAGCTTCATATGCGGAGTTCTTTCCTCGCTTGATGGGTCCCTTCTTGGTAGGCGATAGGCGGCCCCGTTCCCGAGCTTCTACTTCGGCCTCTGCCTCAGGTTCATCAGCCCCTAGCACTTCTTCCAGTATGCCGGTCCTCTACCTTTTGCGCCGGATTATGGTCCTCCGAGTTACATCTATATGATGGGGAGCATGCCGATGATGGGCCACATCCCGATCCCGGACCATATTCCTAAGGGTTACCGCCTTCCATCCGATGTCTCCTCGGTATGTTTCTGTTCATACTATTTCCCGTATTCGTTCATATATGTGTATATGTCCGACTTCATCTGAGCATCTCTTTTCTTTTGTTGTCAGATTACTATGTCTGCGGCTGATTACAACCGTGGGGCGAGCAGGATGGCGGGATTGATGTCCTTGGTGTCGGACCTGTCCGAGCGGCTGTTTAGAAGGCGACTTTGGCAGCTTCGACGGTAGCCTCTGCGGTGACCCCAACTTGTGGAGCCAAGCGGTCGAGGAGGGACGACAGCCCCGATGCTGGTGAAAGCGGAGGTGCCGACGGCTCGAGCGATTTGATGGCATGATCCCCCTTTTTCTCCCCGTTTACTTCTTGAGAATCTTGTAAATACTGGCCGTGTGGGCCCAGACAATTTTTTTTCTTTTTTTTGGTACCTGTTAGCACGTAGGTGGCACAAAAACAAAGTTTTCTTAATTCCTAGTCATAGGTCTAATTAATTAATTTCTTAACTTTCTCGACTTCCGTGATTGGAATTAAATGACCATTCGGGTCATAGTTTTGAGCCTGGTTTTGGTGTTGCACTGCATGTTAGGAACTGTACATGCAGGTTTTCGAGACTTGCTTCGTCAAGTCAGGGCTAGATTGTTTGTTGGTGCAGGACTGCTGCTGAATTTACCAAGGCAAAGTATCGCGCGGGACAAGGCATCTCGCGCGAGACACGCTACTCAGGCAAAATTCTTTTACTTCTTCGAACAGGATTCTGTCAGTTTTTCCTATAAAACACCCTGTAGTCCGGCCAGATAACTCATTCTAGCCCTTCAAACTCTAGAGATATTCTGTCAGGGTCAAATTCTTGTCTTCTTTTCCAACCCTGTGATCCATGGCTTCCAAGGAGATCGTACCAACGTCCATGATTGTTGATGATTTTTCTTTGCCGTCTGATGTAGTTGAAGCGTTCAAGCAAGCATCAAGAGGTTTTGTGAGGTCATTTCGCAATCGATCTCGCAATAAGTTTATAGCTAGAATTCGGATTCAGAATCCTTTTCACCTTGAAGAACCTCCAACCGAATTGGAATCTTTTGCAGGGTGCTGCTCAATTTTGGGATTCTTCTGTTCATCTCTTTAATTTTTCTCTTAATGAGATGGTGCCTACTGTTGAGAAATTTGCCATTATTTTGGATATGCCTTTGACTGGTGAGATTGCTGTTCCTAAATACAATAGGAATCATTCGGAGGCTTTGAATGAATTTCTAGGGATCCCCCTTGATACTTGCTATGAGCTGGTTCACCGCAGGTGGGTAGATTGTTCTTCTTTTCCTGAGCGCTTCAGCGGAGATTCAGATGATGATGCCTTCCATGCTTACAAACGGAACTTTTTGGCCCTTTCTCTTTTCGGAGATATTTTGTTCGTATGCAGGGATGGCTTGGTTGACTCCCAAATGGTGGAAATTCTTCTGCAGGCTAGGAAACGTTCTAGGAACATCATTCCGCTAATTTTAGGTGAAACCCTGCATGGTCTTGATGAGTTGCATAAGACCGGTGCCATGAATCAAGGGAGTCCTCTTTTGTTGACTATTTGGCTTAGGTAACATCTCAAGATGGTAGGTCCCCCGTTGGAATATTCCCCATTCACATACCATACGAGGAAGTTATTGATCAAGGATCTCTCGGTGGATGAGTGGGCCAAGTTGATCGCAAAGGTTGTTACTGCAGATATCAATTGGTGTCCACCTTATTGGAGATTGAACAAGTATGTTGCCAGTACCAAGGGTTTTGACAGGGTCGTTCTCCCGGGTTTGCGAGATTCCTCATTTTATTTTCCCAAGCGGGTGCTCCGTCAGTTTGGTCAGCAGCAGGATACTTATCTTTTCGAAGGGGCCCCTCGTGGGGTATCTTATATCGGTGTAGAGTTTGCGAAGACACTAGCTCAAGCATGGGGTGAAGGAACTAGTTGGGACCGCTGGTCGAACCTTCGAACTTTTGATGCAAGCATCTTCTTATCTGACAAGTATTTGGATTGGTTTTTTCATACCGGTCACCCTATTGTGGAGAAGATTGATGATCTGCGGCTTTCATTGTTAGGGGATTCTTTTGTAGCTAGCAGTATTTTGCGAAGGAGCGAGGCTCAGTCTGATCCTGCTAATGTACGGACCGATCCAACCCAGGATTTTCTTGATGGGGATTGGTATGAGAGGCGAGGCAAGGGTATGCCCGAATAGACGCAAGCTTTAGATAGGCCCAATGTCTTCAAGAGGCTTTCGGAGTCCCTTTTTACTCGCCTCGAGGGATGTTCTGCTTCGAAGGGCCCAAAGCGCAAGAGAGATCGCGATGACGGTGGTGATCATGTCCGCCGGCCTACCAAGTCAATGAAAGGCTAGATCTTAAGGAGTACCAAGAGATTGCTTTGATAGGTCAATAACTTTATTTTATTTGTATTTTTTTTTCAAGATTGTTAGCTTAGCAAATTAGTCGTTGTGGTTAGGATTTCCTTTTGTAATTTAATAAAATGCATTTGATTAATAAAAGGATAAGATTAGAATTATTTATTTGATTAGACCGAACCCGAAGGCCGCCTACGTTCCTCTTTTACATCAATTAAATAAGAGGCCTGTGTCTAACGTAGTTCATTTTGAGAGAAAAAAAGGACAAAATATGGTTTCAGGCCGAGGGGAAATCTCGCGCGAGACAAGGCCCTCTTCTTTTTTTTTAATGCACACCCTTGCTTTTGCCTAGACCGCCCTTTCAGGTTTTCAATCTAGCGGGCTTCTTTTCTTGTGCAAGCTCTAATTTTTGCCTAGGCCGTCCCCTTCGGGATTTTCAACCTAGCGAGCATTTTTTCTTTTTAAGAGGCCAAGTCACGTGAAGTATTTCTTGAGCTTTTCCATGTTGACTGGCTTCGGTAGCTGATATCCGTCTAAGTCCACCACCGAAGGGCTCCCCGCAGAATATCTTGTTCACAATGTAGGGTCCTATCCATCTTGGTCCCCACTTGCCCAGCGGGTTGAAAGGTCCAGGACGATGTTCACGGAGAATCAGGTCGCCTACTCTGATGTTCCTTGTCTTGACCTTTTTGTTGAAAGCTCTTGCCATTCTTCTTTGGTAGGCTTGAGTGTGCTCGGCTGCTTTCAGCCTCCTTTCATCTAGCAAGGCTAACTCTTCGTATCTTCTTTCTAGCAAGTCGACTTCGTTCACTTGGTTTTCTAGGAGAACACGCAGTGATGGTATTTCGAATTCTATTGGCAAGACAGCCTCCATTCCGAATGTGAGGGCATAGGGGGTCTCCCCTGTTGCTGTTCGAACAGAGGTACGGTATCCCCAAAGTGCGAAGGGTAGCTTGTCAGACCAGTCTTTCCCAGTGATTGCCATTTTTCTGATGATGGTTTCGATTGTCTTGTTTGCGGCTTCAACTGCTCCATTCGTCTGAGGCCTGTAAGGAGATGATTTATGCCTTATGATTTTGTACTCTGTTAGAAGGCAATCAGTTTCCTTCTCAAAGTACGAGCCATTATCGGATATCATCTCTTGCGGGATCCCGTATCAGCAGATGATGTTGTGTTTGATGAATTCTGCAACCTTTCTGGCATTCAAAACTTTGTAGGAGGCGGCCTCGACCCATTTAGTGAAATAGTCGATGGCTACTAGGACGAAACAATGTCCATTGGCTCCTGTGGGTGTGACCTTTCCAATCACATCTATCCCCCATGTCGAGAACGGCCAAGGAGAAGTCATAGGGTACAGTAAGGAAGGTGGCGCGTGCTGAAGGTTGGCGTGTATCTGACACTTATGGCATTTCTTGACCATTCTGGTACAGTCGGCTTCCATGGTTAGCCAAAAGTACCCTTGTCTGATGATCTTTTTGGCGAGCATGTTTCCGCTCATGTGGGTTCCACATATACCTTGATGAACATGGTCCATTATTTCTTGGGCCTCTTCTTCGGTGGCACAAAGGAGGTTTCCTTGGGAGTGTTTCTTGAATAGACGGCCAGCAATGATGACGTAGTTAGCTGCCAGCCTTTTAAAAGTGATCTGAGTTTTCTGATCAGTCTCAGGCGGGATGGTTCCATCTAGGATGAAATGCCAAATGTCATGGTACCACGGTTTCTCAACGGTGGCACATTCGGATGACCATTTGTCTTTGCAATCATGGAGATCTATAACGGCGCAGTAGGCAGGAGTTGTGCGCCGTGTTACTTTGAAGGGCTTGACTGCCTTTCCTGTAGGGATTTCGACCAAGGAGGCGAGTGTAGCCAATGCGTCAGCAAACCGGTTTTTGTCTCTAGGAAGATAGTGGAATGAGATATCCTGAAATTGTTGCACCAACTCTTGGAGGTGGGCATTGTATCTTTGAAGGGTTGAATCTTGGATCCTCCACTTCTTCAGTGTCTGATTGATGATTAACTGGGAGTCCCCAAATACCTCAAGTTTGATCACGTTGCGCTCTAGGGCTGCCTCAAGCCCCGCTATACAAGCCTTATATTCCACGGTGTTGTTTGTGGCGTCAAAGACAAGACGTATTGCTAGTGGAGTATAGATGTCGTCGGGATCTACTAACAATATTCCGATGCCGAACCCTCTCTTGTTGGCTGCGCCATCAAAAAATAATTGCCACTTATTTTCGTCTTCTATAGTCATGATCTCAAATACTGAAAGTCTTCAGGTATTTATAGGTGTTGGAGAGGTGTTGAGGATGAGATCAAACACCTTAGGAAGGTTTCAGAATCCAAACTTCATTGGCTGGCCGGATGGATAAAGTTTTATCCTGAAAAGAGGTTGAAATCAATGAGGAAACTGTTATCTGCAATCTGCAGAACTCCATTACCTCGCGCGAGACACGCTATTCTGCGCGAGATAAGGTAGTCTGTGGACAATTCTGCCCTTTCCTTGTTATCTCGTATGCAGTTTAGTCCCAAACTAACGATCGTTAGTCAAAACTTAACGAAACATGACAAAATGGTAGATGTCTACTTCTTGACTCAAGTCGAGACTTAGAGCGGTATAAATGTGATCCGATGGGTTCAGAATGGGGTGTCTACAGAGCCCTCGTCGACAAGTCTTATGGAAGAAGTCATGTCGATGATAGAAAAGACATCATTCTGAACATCGGGATGGTCGGGCCGCACGGCTTCCTACATATCTCTATCGGAGAATCAGACCATAACGTAGTTCGACTCCAAAACACAAAAAGGCTGCTTTAGGTATTTTGAAAATCATTTTTAAAATTGAGGAGATTTTGTTTTGAAAAGGTAAATTCATACTGAGGAATCAAATCAAGACCCAATTCTGAATATACCTGTCTGTCTGAAGATTCGCCTATCTGGGCTCCGAACCTGCGGGGAAATATGTTAGAAAACAAAGGCTTACCTATCCGGTCCTTTGTGTCTTGTCGATTTTGTGACGATTCGCCTGTCTGGGCTCCGAATCGGGCTTTTTCTTGTTGAGGATGACAATTCACCTATTTGGGCATTGAATTGAGCTTTTATTATGACCGTTCACCTGTCTGGGCGTTGAACCGGGCTTTTGATTTGATGATCCACCTGTCTGGACGTTGGATCGGGCTTTTCTTTTGACGATCCACCTGTCTGGGCGTTGGATCGGGCTTTTCTTTTGACGATCCACCTGTCTGGGCGTTGAATCATGTGGAATGAGTTGATCTCTGGATCAATCATTTTTGGACGACTGGTGCCATATTTGGTGATTGTACGGGTGTCATGTTCGGCTCGTTCCGTGACTTGCGGTGCCAATTTTTTCACGTTTCCTTGCTAGTGTGTTACTTCCAAGGGTAAATGTGTCAAAATTTTGAATTTTGACATTGTGTAGACGCTTATTGTCAAGGACAATTTCATACATTTCTTGAAGGTATATCTCGTGCGAGATATCATGTCTCGTGCGATAAATAGGCTGTCGGGGCAATATAACAGCAGCTGCTGTTTGATTTTGAAAACACCTCTTTTCAAATTTCCCTCCCTAGCTCGAGCCAAGACGATTTTTTCCCGTGATTTCTTGTGTGTTGCTCGTTGATTCCTCTCCTCAATCAACTTTCAATCCCTTCTCCTACCAATATCGATGGCACAAGAAAGGAAGAATCCAATTTTGGGGAGTCATTTGCTTGGTAAGGATTACCCCCGTGACGACCTCACTTTCGATAGGGGCGTGCACATTTCTCACGCCGTTCGTGAAGGTTTGGTAAGAGCCTCTTCCTCAACTCTCGTTTTATGCATTGCATTGCATTTGAATCCCATTTTTGAATCCCAATTTCATCAATGGTAGCTTTTCTTGTTTTTGTCTAGAACTTGGTTCTATCTTGCATGCTTCGATTTTGTTGAATTTGTTGGATGTTTGGCGTTGTATTGTGTGCGTATTAGTTCCCTACATGTCATGGGTTGTAGGAGAGGTTGATTCGGGTAGTCAAATGCTTCTTTGGGCATGCTTTTCTTGTGCGCACACCAAGTGTTCAATGAAATGCCTCAATGAGAATTTTCTTCTATTTCTTTGAAATTTTGCCATGGGATGATGCCTAACATTGCTCTTTTGCTTCTCCTCTGTTTTGCAGGCATACAGGACAACCAAAAACTGTCGCAGGAGCCCAAAGCTTGCCAAAGCTTTGTGGGATAAAATCAAGGGCCTCAATGGGGTTCGAGCTAGGATGGCTCAAACGGGGCTTTTGACCTTCATCGACAACATCCAGGGAATGAGACGGACTCCTCAAGTCCTTCAAGCCATCAGAGAGAGGTGGTGGGACACTACCCACACAGTGCATCTTCGATTTGGGGAAGCTACCATGACCCCGACAGATTTTCTGGCTATCACGGGGTTGGAGTTCACCGGTGAGCCCCTCCCGAAGACTGCGGGTTATAAGCCTGCGAGTCCGGCTGTATGGAGGCAGCTGATTGGTTTTGCCCCTAACAAGGTTAAGGGGTTTGCTGCTGAGTTGTCACCTCTCCGGTCTCAGCTTGAGGCTTATGCGCTTAAGCCGAATGCGGATACTGATCGGTTGGTGCGGGGTGCCCTCTGGTATATTCTGTCAGAGACCATTTTTGTGAATCATTCTTTTACGGCCCGTCTCTCCCTCTTGGGTTTGTTGGTTGATTTGGATGATGTGAGGACGTATGATTGGAGCTCAGCCGGGCTGGCCTTCTGTTTTCACGCCATGGAGGAGGCATGTAGGCATACCAAGGATACCCTGTCAGGGTATTCTTATGCTTGGAAGGTATGCTCATGACTCTGTCTCTGTCTTTTATCTGTACCACTTGTTTGTGTTTTGTACTGAATCTGTTCTGCTTTCTTCTGCAGATATGGGGATATGTCATCTTTGGACTGTATAAGTTTGAGCTGGATAGCCAAACCCCTTTGTTTCCAGATATCAAGAGGTGGAGCCACCCCAATCGGACTGTTGATGAGGAGGAAGATCAGGACTGGACCCTGACGGTTGCAGAGGCGTGGGCCATGTTGGACGCTTTTGAGTTTGAGCGACTAGGCCTTTATCCGCGGACCTTGGTGGAACGGGAGGTCCACCGTGCTTGGGATGCCACTGCGATGCAGAGGATCTTGGTATCTCTGGATGGGGATACCATGTATCTGGGCGAGCGAGTCTTCCCTCAGCATGGCTGGGGTTCGCTGCTATATAGGGTGCCGACGGATCCGCCGAGGGCGATGTACCCTACCCACTTTATTCTTGATGATGATTATGCTGATCTTGTGGAGGGTTGTGCGGCGACGGATCGTGTTGTCCGGGGAGCTTCATATGCGGAGTTCTTGCCTCGCTTGATGGATCCCCTCTTGGTAGGCGATAGGCGGCCCCGTGCCCGACCTTCTACTTTGGCCTCTGCCTCAGGTTCATCAGCCCCTAGCACTTCTTCTCAGTATGCCGGTCCTCTACCTTTTGCGCCAGATTATGGTCCTCCGAGTTACACCTATATGATGGGGAGCATGCCAATGATGGGCCACATCCCTATCCCGGACCATATTCCTGAGGGTTACCGCCTTCCGTTCGACATCTCCTCGGTATGTTTCTGTTCATACTATTTCCCGTATTCGTCCATATATGTGTATATGTCCGACTTCATCTGAGCATCTCTTTTCTTTTGTTGTCAGATCACTATGTCTGCGGCTGATTACAATCGTGGGGCGAGCAGGATGGCGGGATTGATGTCCTTGGTGTCGGACCTGTCCGAGCGGCTGTTTAGAAGGCGACTTTGGCAGCTTCGACGGTAGCCTCTGCGGTGACCCCAACTTGTGGAGCCAAGCGGTCGAGGAGGGACGACAGCCCCGATGGTGGTGAAAGCGGAGGTGCCGACGGCTCGAGCGATTTGATGGCATGATCCCCCTTTTTCTCCCCGTTTACTTCTTGAGAATCTTGTAAATACTGGCCGTTTGGGCCCAGACAATTTTTTTTCTTTTTTTTGGTACCTGTTAGCACATAGGTGGCACAAAAACAAAGTTTTCTTAATTCCTAGTCATAGGTCTAATTAATTAATTTCTTAACTTTCTCGACTTCCGTGATTGGAATTAAATGACCATTCGGGTCATAGTTTTGAGCCTGGTTTTGGTGTTGCACTGCATGTTAGGAACTGTACATGCAGGTTTTTGAGACTTGCTTCGTCAAGTCAGGGCTAGATTGTTTGTTGGTGCAGGACTGCTGCTGAATTTACCAAGGCAAAGTATCGCGCGGGACAAGGCATCTCGCGCGAGACACGCTACTCAGGCAAAATTCTTTTACTTCTTCGAACAGGATTCTGTCAGTTTTTCCTATAAAACACCCTGTAGTCCGGCCAGATAACTCATTCTAGCCCTTCAAACTCTAGAGATATTCTGTCAGGGTCGAATTCTTGTCTTCTTTTCCAACCCTGTGATCCATGGCTTCCAAGGAGATCGTACCAACGTCCATGATTGTTGATGATTTTTCTTTGCCGTCTGATGTAGTTGAAGCGTTCAAGCAAGCATCAAGAGGTTTTGTGAGGTCATTTCGCAATCGATCTCGCAATAAGTTTATAGCTAGAATTCGGATTCAGAATCCTTTTCACCTTGAAGAACCTCCAACCGAATTGGAATCTTTTGCAGGGTGCTGCTCAATTTTGGGATTCTTCTGTTCATCTCTTTAATTTTTCTCTTAATGAGATGGTGCCTACTGTTGAGAAATTTGCCATTATTTTGGATACGCCTTTGACTGGTGAGATTGCTGTTCCTAAATACAATAGGAATCATTCGGAGGCTTTGAATGAATTTCTAGGGATCCCCCTTGATACTTGCTATGAGCTGGTTCACCGCAGGTGGGTAGATTGTTCTTCTTTTCCTGAGCGCTTCAGCGGAGATTCAGATGATGATGCCTTCCATGCTTACAAACGGAACTTTTTGGCCCTTTCTCTTTTCGGAGATGTTTTGTTCGTATGCAGGGATGGCTTGGTTGACTCCCAATTGGTGGAAATTCTTCTGCAGGCTAGGAAACGTTCTAGGAACATCATTCCGCTAATTTTAGGTGAAACCCTGCATGGTCTTGATGAGTTGCATAAGACCGGTGCCATGAATCAAGGGAGTCCTCTTTTGTTGACTATTTGGCTTAGGGAACATCTCAAGATGGTAGGTCCCCCGTTGGAATATTCCCCATTCACATACCATACGAGGAAGTTGTTGATCAAGGATCTCTCGGTGGATGAGTGGGCCAAGTTGATCGCAAAGGTTGTTACTGCAGATATCAATTGGTGTCCACCTTATTGGAGATTGAACAAGTATGTTGCCAGTACCAAGGGTTTTGACAGGGTCGTTCTCCCGGGTTTGCGAGATTCCTCATTTTATTTTCCCAAGCGGGTGCTCCGTCAGTTTGGTCAGTAGCAGGATACTTATCTTTTCGAAGGGGCCCCTCGTGGGGTATCTTATATCGGTGTAGAGTTTGCGAAGACACTAGCTCAAGCATGGGGTGAAGGAACTAGTTGGGACCGCTGGTTGAACCTTCGAACTTTTGATGCAAGCATCTTCTTATCTGACAAGTATTTGGATTGGTTTTTTCATACCGGTCACCCTATTGTGGAGAAGATTGATGATCTGCGGCTTTCATTGTTAGGGGATTCTTTTGTAGCTAGCAGTATTTTGCGAAGGAGCGAGGCTCAGTCTGATCCTGCTAATGTACGGACCGATCCAACCCAGGATTTTCTTGATGGGGATTGGTATGAGAGGCGAGGCAAGGGTATGCCCGGAAAGACGCAAGCTTTAGATAGGCCCAATGTCTTCAAGAGGCTTTCGGAGTCCCTTTTTACTCGCCTCGAGGGATGTTCTGCTTCGAAGGGCCCAAAGCGCAAGAGAGATCGCGATGACGGTGGTGATCATGTCCGCCGGCCTACCAAGTCAATGAAAGGCTAGATCTTAAGGAGTACCAAGAGATTGCTTTGATAGGTCAATAACTTTATTTTATTTGTATTTTTTTTTCAAGATTGTTAGCTTAGCAAATTAGTCGTTGTGGTTAGGATTTCCCTTTTGTAATTTAATAAAATGCATTTGATTAATAAAAGGACAAGATTAGAATTATTTATTTGATTAGACCGAACCCGAAGGCTGCCTACGTTCCTCTTTTACATCAATTAAATAAGAGGCCCAGGTCTAACATAGTTCATTTTGAGAGAAAAAAAGGACAAAATACGGTTTCAGGCCGAGGGGAAATCTCGCGCGAGACAAGGCCTCCTCTTTTTTTTTTTTTAATGCACACCCTTGCTTTTGCCTAGACCGCCCTTTCAGATTTTCAATCTAGCGGGCTTCTTTTTCTCGTGCAAGCTCTAATTTTTGCCTAGGCCGTCCCCTTCGGGATTTTCAACCTAGCGAGCATTTTTTCTTTTTAAGAGGCCAAGTCACGTGAAGTATTTCTTGAGCTTTTCCATGTTGACTGGCTTCGGTAGCTGATCTCCGTCTAAGTCCACCAGCTGAAGGGCTCCCCCAGAGAATATCTTCTTCACAATGTAGGGTCCTATCCATCTTGGTCCCCACTTGCCCAGCGGGTTGAAAGGTCCAGGACGATGTTCACGGAGAATCAGGTTGCCTACTCTGATGTTCCTTGTCTTGACCTTTTTGTTGAAAGCTCTTGCCATTCTTCTTTGGTAGGCTTGAGTGTGCTCGGCTGCTTTCAGCCTCCTTTCATCTAGCAAGGCTAACTCTTCGTATCTGCTTTCTAGCCAGTCGAATTCGTTCACTTGGTTTTCTAGGAGAACACGTAGTGATGGTATTTCGAATTCTATTGGCAAGACAGCCTCCATTCCGAATGTGAGGGCATAGGGGGTCTCCCCTGTTGCTGTTCGGACGGAGGTACGGTATCCCCAAAGTGCGAAGGGTAGCTTGTCAGGCTAGTCTTTCCCAGTGATTGCCATTTTTCTGATGATGGTTTCGATTGTCTTGTTTGCGGCTTCAACTGCTCCATTCGTCTGAGGCCTGTAAGGAGATGATTTATGCCTTATGATTTTGTACTCTGTTAGAAGGCAATCAGTTTCCTTCTCAAAGTGCGAGCCATTATCGGATATCATCTCTTGCGGGTCCCCGTATCGGCAGATGATGTTGTGTTTGATGAATTCTTCAACCTTTCTGGCATTCAAAACTTTGTAGGAGGCGGCCTCGACCCATTTAGTGAAATAGTCGATGGCTACTAGGACGAAACAATGTCCATTGGCTCCTGTGAGTGTGACCTTTCCAATCACATCTATCCCCCATGTCGAGAACGGCCAAGGAGAAGTCATAGGGTACAGTAAGGAAGGTGGCGCGTGTTGAAGGTTGGCGTGTATCTGACACTTATGGCATTTCTTGACCATTCTGGTATAGTCGGCTTCCATGGTTAGCCAAAAGTACCCTTGTCTGATGATCTTTTTGGCGAGCATGTTTCCGCTCATGTGGGTTCCACATATACCTTGATGAACATGGTCCATTATTTCTTGGGCCTCTTCTTCGGTGGCACAAAGGAGGTTTCCTTGGGAGTGTTTCTTGAATAGACGGCCAGCAATGATGACGTAGTTAGCTGCCAGCCTTTTAAAAGTGATCTGAGTTTTCTGATCAGTCTCAGGCGGGATGGTTCCATCTAGGATGAAATGCCAAATGTCATGGTACCACGGTTTCTCAACGGTGGCACATTCGGATGACCATTTGTCTTTGCAATCATGGAGATCTATAACGGCGCAGTAGGCAGGAGTTGTGCGCCGTGTTACTTTGAAGGGCTTGACTGCCTTTCCTGTAGGGATTTCGACCAAGGAGGCGAGTGTAGCCAATGCGTCAGCAAACCGGTTTTTGTCTCTAGGAAGATAGTGGAATGAGATATCCTGAAATTGTTGCACCAACTCTTGGAGGTGGGCATTGTATCTTTGAAGGGTTGAATCTTGGATCCTCCACTTCTTCAGTGTCTGATTGATGATTAACTGGGAGTCCCCAAATACCTCAAGTTCGATCACGTTGCGCTCTAGGGCTGCCTCAAGCCCCGCTATACAAGCCTTATATTCCGCGGTGTTGTTGGTGGCGTCAAATACAAGACGTATTGCTAGTGGAGTATAGATGTCGTCGGGATCTACTAACAATATTCCGATGCCGAACCCTCTCTTGTTGGCTGCGCCATCGAAAAATAATTGCCACTTATTTTCGTCTTCTATAGTCATGATTTCTTCATCAGGGAATCGCGGGTCTTCCCCCTTCACTTTGTCGCAAGGAAATTCAGCCAACTAATCTACGAATACACTCCCCCTGACGGATTTCTGAGTGACGTAAGTGATATCATATCCCGTGAGCATGAAATACCATTTAGCCAGTCTCGAAGACAAATTTGATTTATCTAGGATGTACTTCAAAGGATCTATTCTTGCAATGAGACGAACCGGGAAGGCTTCCATATAGTGCTTTAGTCTTTGTGATACCCAAACAAGAGCAGCGCAAGATTTGTCAAGTGGAGAGTAGTTGATTTCGCTGCCTTGGAATCTGCAGCTGACAAAGTAGATGGCATTCTCTGTGTGTGAAGCAGGTGTAAGTACCCAAATCTGGCTCATGCCTTCCGGTTAAGTTTCCCGATAATTCCCCGTACTTTCCTAAAGTTCAGGGGCAATTCGGGAACTTTTCCAAACCTTCCGAGGGGCGAAGGACTTACTAGGAATTAAAATTCTACGTATTCCTTCGTTGGAAAAGCCCTTCTAGAAGGCCACCTTGTATGGTTCTAGAAATGAGTTGAGTTATTTCAGGATAAAACCGCACGGCCTCATTTGCCATGGTGTTACAGCCGCACGGCTTCATTAGCTGCTGCCAGACTGCCTATAAATAGAGACCTCCTCTATTCATTTTAGGGGGGATTTTTGAGTAGTGTTACTCTGCCAAAATACCACCACGAAATTCCAGAGAGCTGAGAGTGACAAAAAACACATCCCTCATCTTCAAAGCCTTCCAAAGTTGGTCCTTCCCAAGGCAAACCTCAAGGAGAAAGAGGAACACCACCATTGGTAACCTCTCCTCCCCTTTATCTTGCATTATACTTGTATTTATGTGATATATTGCTCCTTGCTTTACATATTGCTATATACTTGTTTGGGACTTGATATATTGTCATTAAAGATCATATCTTTAGGCATGTAAATCATATTACCCCCTTTTCCCTATCACATAGGATCCATGGAGGATCCAACCCAAGGATGAACAAATAAGATCTCAAAAAAGGCTTGTTCTAGGGTTGATCTCTCACATGGTGATGTGAAAAGTATTATCCTTTGCTCTTAAAATATCATCTTTACATATAAAGTTGCTCCTTTGCATCAAAAATGTTATTTATGCATAAAGTAGAATCCTTTGCACTTAAAATGCCATTTTTCCACATAAAGTTGCACCCTTTGCATTAAAAATCATCCTTTGCACCTAAAATGTCATCTTTTCATTAAAAGTGTCATCTTTAGCTTAAACATGCATCCCCCATGTCCCTCATGGTTGGATCTCTCTCCTAGGATTGCCTAGTGACCTTCATAAGACACAAAAGGGCATAGGATGAGCATAAAGATCCAATCTTTATACCCATTCCTTAGTCCCCCTTGGTACTTGGAGCATCTCTTGGAACGAGATGGTGCAAAGGTCATATCTTTACATCATTTCTTCCACTTAAAGATGTCATAGACGGATTCTCCTTTAGAAAAGGATGAGCCCTAGCCACATATCTCCGATCATCACTTGAGACGAGCGTAAATGTCCCGAAAAGTCCAAATCGTCTCAAGATGTAGGATTGATAGGCAAAGGTCATTCCTTTCTAAAGAGTCTCATCCTTTGGACTATAAAAAAAACGGTGTCCCTTTTCCGATCTCATGTGACCCAAGGTCTCATCATGATGATCATAAGTCCAAGATGAGAACGGGACCAAAGTCCCTAATACATAAATATCCAGGGAATCCCGAGCGATAACCAACTAATGGTTTATACGTCCGGAAGACCACTTGGAACATTCCCTCCTTTTCAAAGCACACATCCCACACACGAAAACACTAAGGCAAGTATGAAAAGAAGATCCTGGAAGACTTGCTCCGGCAAGGCTCTTTGGGTGACCGACGATCGGTTCTTTCCAAAGGGTAACTTAACCTCTGGACCCAAATCCTTTTTTTCAAAGTTTTGAGGAAATCAAAATGGCGTGTCGACTCCGTTTTTCAAATTAAACCGGACGTTTCCAAACTGATGTGAGGCGGTGATCCCCCTTACATGAGAAAGTGGTTCCAAAAGTAAAATAAACAAAAAAGAGAGCCGCTTATCTTGGGCACCACATTCACAGTTTGGCGACTCCGCTGGGGACCAACCAAAGGAGAAAGCTTTCATTTTTAAAATAAAAATGATACCCGGTATATAGGTGGAAACCATTAACCTTCCTATATCGCTTCCTAACCCGAGGCTTGGGATAAACGATGGTCTAACAATCTCACGTACCGGTATCCCTTTTCGAAAAAAAAAGAATGCTTTTTCCGAGTGGGTTAGCCTTCCGCCGCGGATCCGCTTCTAATACTTGCCCTATGTTTCTTGCATTGCATTGGATGCATCCATGGTTCTTGGGAATAGTGCATATTCTGAAACTGAACAGGAAAGCATTCTGGAGCTGAAAAGGTGCCAAAAAGGCCGGGGAAACAGTCTGCAAATCAAAGGAAATGGAACCTGAAAAGTTGCTTGATGCAGCCGTACGGCTTAATCCTCCCTGGATTCTGACCGGGCGGCTTCATTGGAAATTCCACCAGGACAAAATTGAGGTTAATCTGGCAGCCTTGGCAGCTTGGGGTTATTCAGTTCCAAGACTGACCGGGGCTCCCAGAAAATTTACGTGCTTATTGGCTGCCCTTTTCCCCGTCCCGAAAAATCATTCCTTTAAAACACATTTCTGAAAATTTCTGTTTTAACTCAAAAAGGAATATTTTTAGGAGGCCGCACACTACGCGCACCATATATATCCTGTACACTTTGCACGCACGTCCCTTTAACCCGGGGTGGTTGTTCAGTTGCAGTCACGGACAGTATTACGATGCTCCCGGGCGCGCACGGAATCATCCCAAATTCCCCATGGCAGTCAGTGTCGACCAATGCACAGTCCGTGTCACACATTTTAAAACCGTGACGTTTGGTTGGTTTTTGGTCTAGTCCGTGTCATACAGCCCAGTTGCATATCCCCGTAAAGGTCAAACCTTAGCCCATGACTGAAGTCAAGATCTTTCGCGCAAGCGGAGCTCTGCCGAAATTCCGACAAGGAAAAATGGGCAGAATCTTGACTCTGACATTGACTTTGACCTTGACCCGCACTGGATGCGTAAAAGTCGAGACCGAGTCCGTGCCAAAAAATCCAAAGATCTTTCGCGCAAGCGGAGCTCTGCCGAAATTCCGACAAGGAAAAATTGGCAAGATCTTGACCCGTCATTGACTTCGACTTTGACTCACGCACAGCGTATGCAGTGAAGTTCAATGTGACACTGTGTCATCCGGCTTTTACCGCCCGACCCATGCCTATTATCTTCTCGGACATTGCCGAAAAGTAAAAAAGTCATTCGCGCAAGCAAAACTCTGCCGAAATTTCGTTAAGGCTGAAAGATGAGACTTTCCCGGCATTTCCTTGACTATAATCCGCATCGCTCATGCATTGAAAGTTCCTATGACCCGCTAGCCCCGTTAGGAGCGTTCTTTTATCTCGGTCGGTGGGATCCGCGTGCCCTATAGGACCCTCGCCCGGGGCTGTCCACCTTGGGAGGTCGAAATACAGGTGGAATACGAGGGGCTTATAGACGTAGTGACGGAGCCCACTGATCCAGGATCTAGAGTTGTTGTGAAAAAGAAGGGAAGAACCCCTTTTCCAACCAAATAGAAATTAATAAAGGACACTGTTTTAAGTAAACTGGAAGATTCTTAATTTGCATATCGCTTGAGCCTTCAGCCTAAACACCTACCCCGAGTCTAAACCTCTCCTATCCCTTTCCCGCAGCGAGGAAGAAGTGGGTGAGAATACCGGGTCAGCGGCTTGTTAGCGCAGATTTCTCAGACAGTTTGCCAGAATCCTCAGTTTTGTCAGTCCAGAGAGTCAGAATGGCCGATTTGACAGAAAACAGCAGTGGTTTGGGTAACCAGATGACTAGGGAAGAAGAGCTAGCCTTAGCCTTGGAAAACAGTCATAAGGTCCATGTGGAACAGCAAGCCATGCTCATTGATGCGCTCCGTCGTCATGAGGTTCAGGTAGTGGTTGAGTCCAACGGTTCCCTGGTTATGGTAGAAGATGAGACTCCAGAAGCAGCCATCTCAGCACCCCCAACCTATAACCAATGCCCTCCTCCATCCACATATGATCCCTTACCAAGGACTACCCCTTTTCAGTCCTTTCCCACATCCAAGGCCATCAGGTTTCCAACGCCCTCGCCTCCTCAGATGAGACCCAACTTTGTTCCTTACCAACATAGAGCAAACGCCACAACTATCCCAGTTACGGAGCCTCTGCATTACCCCACGGGATTCACTCCCTCCTCTCAGCCTGAGCCAAATTTCCTTATCCCTGAATTCCAGTATCAGCCTGACCTTTC
Organism: Adenophora triphylla var. japonica; assembly: GCA_022495995.1. Taxonomy (NCBI): domain Eukaryota; kingdom Viridiplantae; phylum Streptophyta; class Magnoliopsida; order Asterales; family Campanulaceae; genus Adenophora; species Adenophora triphylla. The sequence continues at coordinate 99,288 of JAFEMH010002622.1, forward strand.
CAACTTCATAAACGCCTGTGAATTTGCCTATATTCCAGACAGTGACAGTGAAGAGTCAGTTGGAAATAAGAATAGGAATGGATGGATTTACAGTGATGATGACAGTTTAGTAGAAGGAATGAACTTGGAGCCAACGAAAGTGAAATCCGGAGGACAAAACGGAGTAGAAAACCACATACCTGGAATGAGAGACTGTATCACTTCAAAGTGTGTATGTTGCCTTTGCAAGGACTCGGAAGAGAAAATGGATGCAAGCTCAGATGAGGCAGGGTATGAATTCCACATCCTAGAATTCAACACTCCTTACAAAGACTTGGTCGGTGAATGGAGAAACTTGATCGAATCTTTAGCTGAAAGAGGGAAGTGGGCTCCACCGGCCGATCTAGAAGACGTAAGCGTCATTGAGGCTAAGCCCCTATCGGGAAGGGTAAACTCCATTGCAGTGCTAAGAGTCACCCCTGAGACCTTGTCCGAAGAAGAGTGTATGGAAGCTCTAGAAAGAGTCTTAAAGTTTGAAGCGACCCCGGTCCCCTTCCTATCTTATGACGACAATGATGTTTTCTTGGTAATCCCTAAGTCGGGGGAAGAGTCCAGAATACCCCTTATATGGCGCCAAGTATCCCAGCCTGCTTTTGCCCTCATTGGTCATCAGAGTCAAGGTGAAAGTTCTCACATGAGTTACTGTAGTGATACTGAAGAAGACACAGTCAAAATGCCAGAAGGAACAGTAGAGGAGTGGTTAGCCCAGAAGCCGAAAAGCTCAGAAAACCCTCCCGAGAGTAGAGAACAGGAACCTGCCATGAGATTTGACCATGCAGAAATCCTTCTCAGTGATGGAATCTCCTACTTCAGAAAGTGCTTGGCCAATGTCAAAGATGCCGTCAGAAGGCTGACCCCTAGAGAAAGAAGGGATATGCTTGATAGTGATGAGGAATGTGATCCCACTCTGTTAAAAATGTTGCTATGTCCAGGCAAGGAAGCCATTAGTAAACCTCCAAGCCCTGGGAACGATAATTCCTGTTGCATGTTGACTCTGAAAAGCTTGAATGAAACTGTGAAGGCTTTGAGTGAGGAAGATGAAGCTGAGACCAGCCGGTTGCTAAGCCAATTGGGAAGTCAGAACCCAGAAAAGGCCAGAAAGCCAGTGACCTGGGATCAGATTCGGGAAGCTGCCTATGCCCCGGATCGTGCCGTTAATCAGATTAATCAACAGAGTTGGCCATATGCCAGCAAAAGCCCGCCTCTGACTCTGAAAGAGCTGAAGGAATCCTCCAGTAGGAATGATGACTCAGAAAAGTCTAATGTCTATGTGATGACTCGGTCTGGAGAGATGAGTGTTGAGCAGCCTAAGGGTGACAAAAGAAATGTCGTCTCCGAGCCAAAAACAGACAAAAGACCTTATAAGCCAGAAGCAGAAAAGCCAGACTCTGAAAAAGAGGATCCGGTGCTGACTCAGTTGAAGTGTACTCAGGCCAATATCTCCTTGTGGTCCCTGTTAACCTCTTCATACCCTCATAAGCTGAAGCTAGAAGAAAGTCTGGCCAAGACCATGGTGCCCATAGATGTCACCCCGGATGAGGTCATCCAGATGATTGGAAGTATCCATTACGGAAACATCATTACCTTCACTGACTTGGACCTGCCAAAATATGGGGCTAGTCATAACGAACCCCTTTACATCACACCCGCTTGGAAGAACGCCGATTGCCAAGGGTACTAGTTGATGGAGGGTCTGCAATGAACGTCCTGCCAGCAAAGATGATGGATTTGTTGGATTTGAAGCCCACAGATTTGAAGCCTTCTAGTCAGACTATTAAGGCCTACGACTCCACTGCACGATCAGTTCTGGGGATTGCTACTCTCAAGTTGTGGTTTGGCAAAAAGGCCATGGATGTTGATTTCCAAGTAATTGACATTCCCATTTCATTTACCGCTCTGCTGGGACGACCTTGGATTCACCAGATAAATGGGGTAGCCTCTACTCTGCACCAATGCGTCAAATTCCAGTCAGGTGATGGGACTATTACTACTATCTATGGAGATAGTGTCACCGTGGAAGGTACCAGCACTGGAGGCATCCCGATCCTAGAGATCAAGCATGATGATGAAGGGTTTGCTTTGACCGAATTCTCTGTAGCTCCTTCCAAAGCACAAGTGTGTTGCACTGACCTCACTGCTACCTCCGACAAAATACCTCCTGCCATGCAAATGATGAGAAAAATGGGTTATCTTCCGGGTCTCGGATTGGGCAAAAGACTTCAGGGTCGCAATGCTATCATTGATGTGAAGGAACAGACTACCCGATATGGCTTGGGGTACAAACCGAATTCTCGGGAAGACAGAAAATCTAAAGGCACAGTTCAAGAAAAATGAAGTGAAGGGGTCAGTCTCCATCCTTACAGCTTGTCTCTAGCCCATTACTTCACAAAAGGTGGGACTCAATATGATGAAAGTGATCGCCAGATATCCTTGAGAAAAACTCATCTGGAAAACCTAGAGAAAGTTCGAGGAAAACCAGCAAATCCTGTTCGGAGGATGTTCCTTGACTTGTCGGACATTCCTGGGGCTACCACTACTATTCAGAACAAGTATGCCTTCAAAGGAAACCCAGACAGTTTCAAAGATTCAGCGCTCTCCTCATCCGGGGTAATGGATTTCTCCGCCTTCGAGCTAGCTCTTCCGAAGATCAGCCAGATAGAAGCTGCCAGTAGTGAAGACAGTGAGTTGGGTTTGCAAAAGCTGTGTTATGAAGAAGCGTAGATCCCTGATTTGATCGACTTCAGCTCAGATGATGAGGTAGTTGCCGTAATTGGAGACGGTGGTGAAGAGCCTTTTGACCCCTGCACTTTGGTGACTAAGACAGAGATGCCGTTGAAGAATTGGGAGACATTCTCAGGGCCGATAGCCAGCCGATAGCCAGCCGACAACAAATGATCACGAAGCTTGGATTAGTACCCCATCCTTCTCAGCCCAGTCGTGTCAAACACCCTGTCATCCATACAGTTGAGTCAGGAATCTTTGAATTCCAGTCCTCCGAGTCATCCGAAGGCCTCATGCCTGAGGATTATGAATATGTAACCAATGTCATCTTTCCTCTTACTTTGAATGAAATGACAGATCTTTCTGAGTATCCCCTTATTGCCAACTTAACAAATGATAAATTAACTCAAAACTTAACAACGGTTAATAATGAATCATTTGAACAAGACGCAAACACACTAAATGAACAATACATCTAAGAAATCTTTAAGTAGATTACAGACAAAGAGGAAAACCGGGCCCAAGCTACCGAGGAGGTTTTGACAAGTGTTAACTTGGGTACTGTCGAGGAACCTAAAGAGACACAGATTGGAAACTTCTTCCAGGGGGTTAAACGGGACAAACGGGTCAATCTGCTCAGAGAGTACATGGACGTGTTCGCTTGGTCGTACAGGGATATGCCGGGGCTAGACAGTTCGATAGTAGAGCACAGAATCCCTCTAGCACCAGATGCTAAGCCAGTAAAGCAGAAACTGAGGAAGATCAAGCCAGAATGGTCTCTACAGGTTAAAGAAGAGATTGAGAAGCTACTGTGGGTAGGATTCATCAGAGTCATCGAATACCCGACATGGTTATCCAACATTGTGACTGTAACTAAGGCCAATGGGAAGGTGCGCTGCTGTGTAGATTTCCGGGATCTGAACAAAGCCAGCCCCCAAGACGATTATCCCTTGCCAAACATAGACATTCTGGTGGATTCCGTTGCCCACTACGAAGTCAAATCCTTCGTTGATGGCTTTGCTGGCTACAACCAGATCAAGATGGCCGAGGAGGACCAAGAAAAGACAGCCTTCACCACACCGTGGGGAACGTACTGCTATACAGTAATGCCATTTAGGCTTAAGAATGCCGGGGCCACTTATCAGAGGGCAGTGACCGCACTCTTTCACGACATGATCCACAAGGAGATTGAGGTCTACGTCGACGACATGATAATCCACTCCAAAGGCGAGTACGGACAGCACTTTGTTGACCTGCGAAAGTTCTTTGAGAGGCTGAGATAGCATTCCATGAGACTGAACCCTGCCAAATGCACCTTCGGAGTGACAAGGGGAAAAGTGCTTGGGTATATGGTCACAGAGCGAGGTATCGAAGTCGATCCCCGAAAGATCAAAGCCATTATGGACATGAGGCCACCTCGAACCCAGACAGAAGTTAAAAGCTTTATGGGCAAACTACAGTACATCAGCCGCTTTATCAACCAGTTGACTACTATGTGCGAGCCCATCTTCAAGCTCATGAAGAAGAATGTAAACACAGAATGGACCGAGGAATGCCAGGATGCCGTTGACCAAATCAAGGCATACTTAGTACATCCTCCGGTGCTATGCCCCCCACATAGACAGAAACCTCTTCTGCTCTATCTCACTGTCACTGATACGGCAGTTGGGGCTATGCTTGCTTAGGAGAAAAAGGACTCTCGGGTAGAAAATGCCATTTACTTTGTCAGCCGGAAGCTGCAGGGAAGTGAGCTCAATTACTCAGCATGTGAAAAGACTTGTGCAGGACTGTTCTGGGTTATCGGTAAGCTGAAGCACTACATGTAAGCCCACCCTGTGAACTTGGTCTCGAAAATGGACCCCATCAAGTACATCTTCGATAAGCCTTCCCTCTCGATGCGCCAAGCAAAGTGGTCTTTCTTCTTGGCAGAGTATGACATCAACTATGTGACGAGAAAGGCTATCTAGGGTCATGCGTTGTCAGACCATCTGGCAAACTTCCCTAGCAATGACGACCGTGGGCCGGAACCCCAATTCCAAGATGAAGGGATCTTCGTAGTTGAGCTTGAGAACCGATGGCAGCTATTCTTTGACGGAGCTGCCAACAAGAGAGGAAATGGCATAGGGATGCTACTAGTCGATCCGAAAGATGAGCACACGCCCATATCATCAACCAGGTCTCCAATAAATGGAAGAGTTGACTGAGCAGTTCAGAGAAGTGACCTTCCATTACCTGCGAAGGGAAAAGAACAGATTCGCATATGCTTTAGCCACTCTAGCCTCACTGGTAGAGATCCCCAAGGGAAAGGCCATAAAACCATTCAGAGTGGGTAGAAGAGAAGCCCCAGCTTTCTGTTGTGAAGTAAACTTGGGACCCGAGCCTGTCAAGGAACCCTGGTACAGTCAGATTTACCAGTTCCTCAAAGATAGAGAGTCAACTTTCAGAGATGAAGAAGGTAGACCAAAAGAAGGCATTAAGGCCAAGAGCTTGCAAGCCCTGAAACGGTTGGCCTCCCATTATGTCATTCTAGGGGGCGACCTGTACAAGAAACGGTACCATAGACCACTCTTCCTGTGTGTCACCCAAGAAAGGGCCAGAGAGTTGATGACCGAAGTCCACAATGGTCCCTGCGGTCCTCATATGAATGCCAGAGCATTGATGCAAGTGATCCTCAGAATGGGTTATTACTGGATCTCCATGGAAACAGACTGTGTCCAGCATGTCCGAGCGTGTGACAAATGCCAACGGTTTGCCAACCTCAACCATCTCCCGCCTCATGACTTGTACTGCATGACGACTCCTTGGCCATTCGCAACTTGGGGTATTGACGTGATAGGGAAGATAGCTCCGGCAGGAAGCAATGGGCATGAATTCGTGTTAGTAGCAGTCGACTACTTCACCAAGTGGGTAGAGGCCAAGTCCTACAAGGTCCTCACTTCCAGAAAAGTGGCCCAATTCATCAAAGAAAACATTATGTACTGATATGGGGTGCCTAATGAGGTTATTTCAGATAACGGGTCGCACTTTGAAGGGGACTGCGATAGATTGCTGTCAGAATTCAGAATCACTCGCCACAAGTCGTCCCCATACAGACCTCAGACTAATGGAGCCGTGGAAGCTGCCAATAAGACGCTCGAACGGATCATCCGGAAAATGGCCACCCGTGGTCGTGACTGGCCTGAAAAGCTGCATCTGGCACTCTGGGGCTATACAGAACGTCTGTCAGAACAGCCACGGGAGAAACTCCCTTTGCCCTAACCTACGGGATGGAAGCAGTGTTGCCAGTGGAGTTGGAAATCCCATCACTAAGGGTCCTCCTGGAAAACAGCGTCAACGAAGTAGAGTGGCTACGCAGCCGGCACAATGAATTGGCCCTGCTCGACGAAAGAAGGCTAAAAGCCATGGAGCACACCCGAGCCTACCAAAGGCGAATGGCCAGGGCATTCGACAAAAAGGTCAAGGCCAGGGACATCAAAGAGGGTGATCTAGTACTGAAAGTGAAGCCCCCTACCAGAGACAACCCCTGGGAAAGTGGAAACCCTTTTGAATCAGCCCGTATGTGGTGCAGAAAATACTATCGGGAGGAGCAATGAAGCTTGCAGACCTGGACGGCAATCCCTTTGTCTACCCAGTCAACGGCGATAAGCTCCGCAGGTATTATGTCTGAAAAAAAAAGAAAAAAAAAGACAAAAATCTTAGTGCAAAAATAAGACAATAAATGTTTCCATGAAATGTGTCTTATAAATTCTAAGATAATATCTCTTGTTCATTACAAGTTAAAAGATCCTTGCTGAGTTCAAGCACGATCTACTCTTGACTCTGTTAACCTGCTACAAAGATCTAAAATACAATAAAATGCCTAATTGAATGTGTGCTCGCCGAAAAAATAGGAGTCGCCACGCCGTTTTAAGAGGAAACATTGAAAACCTTTTATTTAGAGAAAACGGGTTCGGGGGTCAAGTTATGTGTTTGGAAGAACCGAGAGTTCACCCAACACGCCTCATCCGTAGACGAGTCTTTCAATGTTCAACATCCAATTCATTCAAATGTGTGTGCAAAATGTGTGTAACAAGATATGTGTAAAAATGCATAAGAGTGTTTTGTTTTATTACTCAACAAGGGGAATTACAACTTTGTAAGCCATTTGCTGAATGTGCGCTCGCTCGAAAATATATATAAATATATATATATATGGAGTCGCCACGCCGTTTTAAGAGGAAACATTGAAAACCTTTTGTTTAGAGAAAATGGGTTCGGGGGTCAGGTTACGTGTTGGGAAGAACCGAGAGTTCACCCAACACGCCTCGTCCATAGACGAGTCTTTCAATCAAACACATCCAAATAAATCCAAAGTGTGTGCAAATATTGATAATAAACGAAATGTGATAAAATGCATCTTATTAATTATGAAACGAGAAATTACATATTGTGAGCCCATTATTTAGGGAGGCCACATCCCTGATACAAACAAACTTAGAACAGATTACAAAGGAAAAGAGTCACTGCAGATGGGTCATGTGTGTCGCATGACACATCGTACCAGTGACCACATGTGTCGCGTGACACAGGATCACTGGGGACGAAGGTGTCGCGTGACACATATGAGCCTTCTGCGAAACCTCACAATATGAACTCGAAATTAATGAAGCTATACAGATCTAATTAACAAGCTGAATTATGAACGAAAAACATAAACAACATCAAATTGACCCAGGGAGTGTGGATATGTGTAGATCCACACCCCCTTGGGGGCTCAAACACCAAATTCAACCAAATCAATCAATATGAGCTCAATTACACAATCTATGCAAGTTAAACAGAGAGATTGCGATTGGGATTCAAGAATTCGATAGCTAGGATCTGATTACTGAATCCAAACAAAATAGAACTATAAAATTGCAAGGAATTAAATGAGAGAGAGAGAGAGAGTGGGTTAGGGAATTGTTACCCTTGTTGATTCCACGAATTCTATATCTAGTCAGATATAGAATCCTTCAATTCTTCGTTGTAGATCTCACGGCTGATCCAAGGGTTCCAATTGGTGTAGGTAGAGAATTGGGTTTGGATGAGAGGGATTAGTGGGTTGGAAGGTAGGAGAGAGAGAGGTTTTGTGCTTGGGACGCTTGTTACACTGCTATTTTGGCAGAGTAACAGAGGCTAGAATTGGGATTCATTTCAATGAGGGAGGGTCTTATTTATAGGCTGCAGCTTGGCTGCCTTAGTATGTCGCACGACCTTACGCGTCCACTTTCCATGCCTCAAGTTGTCGCGTGACACAAGGTGGCTCAACCGCTTTTGGCGTCAAAACCGCTCGGAACATTCCGGGAAAATACCCAAAAGGTCCAACAGGTTTTATTCCCAAGGGGTCCTTTGGCATGAATGATGTACCAAAAGGTACTTCCTTCGCGGAAACTCATGGAACGCTTTCCGAAGTCTCGGGATAGGCCGGGAATTTACCAAAACGCCCTTAATGCAGTTTTATTATATTAAAATGCATCGAAAGGTTGCGAATTGGATTGGCGTACTTACAGAGCCCCTCGGCAACGTCACTTTTGGAAAAAGTGGGGTTGTCGATAAAATAAGACCCAATCTCAATGAGCGGCTGGGGTTAAGGTGAAGGGCTAGAAGGGTGAGAAGGGGAAAATTATGGCTGGACCTTTATGAGAAAGGATTCCTACGTATCCCTTTAAGAAGGGAATCAAGCCAAATCGTAGTTCGGAATTACCAATACTGACTACAAGCAAGAAAGGGGTAGAGATGTGTCTTCATACCTTTGCTGTGCTTACCTGTGACTTCTGTTGTGCTCCGCTTGAGAGGCTTTTCCTCTTTGGGTGCTCCGCTAGAGAGGCTTTTCTTTTGGTTGGGCTCCGCTAGAGAGGCTTTTCTTCTTTGGTTTGGCTCTGCTTGAGAGGCTTTTTTTTGGTTTGGCTCTGCTTGAGAGGCTTTTCTTGGTTTGGCTCTGCTTGAGAGGCTTTTCTTCTTGGTGGGCTCCGCTAGAGAGGCTTTTTCCTTTGGTTTGGCTCTGCTTGAGAGGCTTTTTTTTGGTTTGGCTCTGCTTGAGAGGCTTTTCTTGGTTTGGCTCTGCTTGAGAGGCTTTTTTTTTTGTGGGCTCCGCTAGAGAGGCTTTTCTGGGTTTGGCTCTGCTTGAGAGGCTTTTCTTCTTGGTGGGCTCCGCTAGAGAGGCTTTTCTGGGTTTGGCTCTGCTTGAGAGGCTTTTCTTCTTTGTGTGCTCCGCTAGAGAGGCTTTTCTTCTTTGTGTGCTCCGCTAGAGAGGCTTTTCTTCTTTGTGTGCTCCGCTAGAGAGGCTTTTCTTGGTTTGGCTCTGCTTGAGAGGCTTTTCCTGGGTTTGGCTCTGCTTGAGAGGCTTTTCTTGGTTTCTGGTATTGTCGAGCTCTTCTTGGGGCTGTCACAGATACGCATGCCTTTTTTTTTGTTTTGTTCTTTCTTCTCCAGTTTGGTCGGAGGTCCAGTCGTCGAGACTCAATTGATTATTGTACCTGCGGGGGTAAAACAACAACTCCAACGTGCTACACTTGAATAAGCCTATCTTGTTAGCAAAGATTACTATATGTTAGCTTGGTTTGCGTGAATCTGTCTGTTCCGGGAAAGCGAACGCAATTATTGGGTTAAAGATCGGCTTTGTCGGGTTTATGTATGGTGTTTTGGGATCGTTTTAGGTAAGTGTGTATAGTAGGGGTCCTCTCCCGTATATTCTCAAGGGTATGTGTATGAGGGTAAGGGGTATATCGGCGACGGCGAGTCGGAAAATGCTCTGGGGTAATCACTGCAGGTTTTTCCACCCTGTCTGCTATCAACCAAAGTATGTCGCCCGACATGTCGTGTCTGTTTGGCTTCTTCTATCGCACGACTTAGGGAGGCTCGCGACAGGTTCTTTTCAAAGTCGGTCCAGGCTCCATTCTGCAGTCACTGTCTTCTTAGCAGAGAAAACCCAGCAGCCCTTATTTGGCGGATAATCGATTTCTTTGGTCAAGACAAACGCTTTTTGCTGCAATGGAACATTATAACCAAGAGATTGCTTCCCGGGAGTGCCAATTTCATCGGGACTTCATCGAAATTTGGGGATTTCATCTGAGGCAACATAGAAGTATCATCGACAAGCGGTACAGTATGCCTTGCATTTGGTCCTTGAAAGATTGGAGGGTTAACTGGGATTTGCTTCGGGCTGCATCCTGCTTCTGGGATTCCGAGTGTCATGCATTCTCTTTGTCATATAATTACCTGACCCCAACTATGGAAGACTTCAGGGCGTTGACAGGCTTGGGTAAGGCGGCCACTGTAGCATTCCCACGGGATAGTCGGTTGGTTGAGGAGCAGCTGTCTGACTTTTTATCTCTGCCTGCGGATCAGGTATTGCCTATGATTCTGGGTGATGGGTCCATAGATTTGACTCGGATGGTTAGGTTGCGCCTGTCCCGTCCCGATCCGTTTGACCTTTCTACCACTCTGGATATGTTCATGCTTTGTTCACACTGTCGGCTTACTATTTCTGCGGGTACGTCGGGGTCTGCTCAAGCACTTTGTTGGAGATCGTTAAGCAAATGAGAGGTGACCGGGGTACAGATTCTCGTCAAATTCGTTCTGGCCAAGGAGAGATGGATGTTGTACCACTGCTGCTGACTGAGACTTATCACGGTATTGACGGGGCTAGCGGGGGATCGAGACTTTATGGGAGCGCGATCGGCCCAGCTTGTTATCTCCGTGGTTCTCTCGAGAGGTTACGCCCGATCGGGCCATTACCGGAGGGTCGGACGGCAATGCCATGGGTGACTCGGCCACGCAGCCGATGAGGGACGAGGTTGTTGATAGTTGGCATATGAGGTTGTCACGGTACACGACCACCGATCCGAGCTTTTGGATTCCCGCTTGGAATATACTGCACTACGAGAGATATTCGGGATGGATCAGCAGTAGTCCGGTTGCCTGGTTTGCATGTATCCTATTTACGTGTCCCATCATTGGTGAGCGACAGAGTATAAGTATCCTCGGCGAGATCATACGAGCCTTGAGGGAGAGATCGGTGACCGATAATGTTCCGATGTCCATGACCGATCCCAGTGCTATACAAGCTTTTTCAGCAGATCTTTTCTGGAGGGCTTTCTTCCCACTCGTGTGCTCCTTCGCATGCTAGAGGATTTACATTTCGACCACGAGTATCTGGATTGGTATGAGGAGCATCGTGGTTCTGTGCGCTAGCTATAGAGACTCGCCGCCGGAATACTTGGGAGCAGACTCTCTGTCCACCGAAATCTCGTAGATATAGAGGCACGAGGAAACCTGCACAATGTCACCGGCAACGCCGCCGACGATTATGAGAGGCAAGAGATCCGGAGAGCCGCTTTAAGGAATGATCCAGAGATGAGAGCTCGCGAGAGAGGCATTGCGGCAAGCGAGGATTGCTAGGGCCGCCTTGAGAGAGACTCGGGTTCTGATTGAACCGCTAGCGCGAGTTATTCCTGAATTGGGACGGGCTCAAACCGACTTGTTTGACATTCCTAAGCCAAAGACTTCCCGTGGACCGAGAAAGAGGAAGGATAGAGGAGCAAATTCGGGAGCGGGGACGAGTATCTAGACACACATTTTCTTTTACTTCGAGAGTTTTGAGACTCTTTTGCTTTATGTCTTGAGAGTAGGAATTATCTCGTATGAAAACCGAGTACCCTTTGATTACTTAATGCGGGCATTAATATATGTTATCAATGTTTTCTTTTATTCGCAATGAGTCTTTTTGAGTCAAAAAGTAGGCCGTGCTTGAACTCATCAAAAGAATATTAACTCAAAATGATCCTTTGAAAAGCCTTGGGACCGTAATCAAAACGCATTTTGGTAAAAAGAGGGATTTTGCAAAGCAATTTTAGACCGAATCACAAGTGGTTGCCTACGTTCCCCTTTTGTAAGAGAACTAAGGGGCTCGGGTCTCCGTAGTTCGACTCAAATGACTTTAGTGTTTAAGAAAGGGGAAGATAGAAGGGGGAAATGGTGCAACCTCGTTTTTTACCTAGACCGCCCTCTTTTGGGTTTTGGTCTAGTTGGGTATATTCTTTAGCACCGGGCGCGTCCCTTATTTTTGCATGGACTGCCTTTTTGAGAGGTTTTCGCCTCATCTCGGGACAATTTTGTTGCGCCTTTATTTATTCATTTTTTTATATATTTTTTTTATTTTTTTTTTTAGAGGGGGAAAAGACTCGATCATACAAAATACTTCCGCAACTTGTCGCCGTTGACGGGTGCGTAAAATGGGTTGCCATCCAAGTCCGATACCGCATAGCTCCTCCGGAGAATACTTTCTTTACCAGGAATGGTCCGACCCAAATGGGTGCCCACTTGCCCAACGCACTGCTTTGATTTGAGGGCTTCATTTTAAGAACCAGATCACCGACTTTGATATCCCTGGGTTTCACTTTCTTATCGAAGGCACGGGCCATTCTTCTCTGGTATGCCCTGTTATGCTCCATGGCTTTTAGTCTGCGTTCATCTAGCAGAGCCAACTCATTATATCGACTTTGGAGCCATTCGATCTCGTTCACCTCATTTTCGAGTAAGACCCTGAGGGAAGGAATTTCTAACTCAATGGGCATGACGGCCTCCATTCCGTAAGTCAGAGCATATGGGGTTGCACCAGTGGCGGTTCGGATCGAAGTGCGATAGCCCCACAATGCTAAGTGCAACTTTTCTGGCCAATCTCATCCTCGCTCGGCCATCTTCTTTATGATCCTTTCCAAGTTCTTATTGGCAGCTTCAACAGTGCCGTTTGTCTGTGGCCTGTACGGTGAAGATTTGTGGCGCTTGACTCTTTATTCAGTGAGCAATCGATCAGTTTCTCCCTCGAAATGAGTGCCATTATTGGAAATAATCTCGTTCGGGACCCCATAGCGGCAGAAGATCTGTTCTTTTATGAATCGGGCAACCTTCTTGGCGGTGAGCACTTTATAAGATGCAGCTTCTACCCATTTCGTGAAGTAATCCACGGCCACTAATACAAATGCATGCCCATTGCTCCCAGGCGGAGAAATCTTCCCAATGAAATCAATACCCCATGTTGCGAAAGGCCACGGAGTTGTCATACAAGATAAGTCGTGAGGCGGGATGTGGTTCGATTGGAAAATCTTTGGCACTTGTCACAGTCCGCACGAAATGGATGCAATCTGTCTCCATAGTGATCCGAAGTAACCCAAATTTCGATGATGCTATGCATGAGGGATCGAGCGTTCATATGAGGTCCGCAGCACCGTTGTGAACGTCTTCCATTACTCTTTGAGCCTTTTCTTTGCGATGCGAGTAGGAGGCGGACAACCTTCTCTTTTCTTCCATAATTCATTGCAGTATGACATATTGCGCCGACGGTCTCTTTAGGGCCTGCAAGCTTTTGGCATGTACTTTTTTTGAATCTCCTTCTTGATCCACAGAAAGGATGCTTCCCATACTTGAGGTATTGAAAGATCGATTGTACCACGGTTCATTGACGGCCTCGATCTCAATCTCACAACAATATGCAGGATTTTCTCTTCGCCGACCCCCGAAAGGCTTGATTGATTTTCCTTCTCGGGATTTCCATCAAAGAGGCTAAGGTAGCCAGAGCATCTGCGAATCTGTTCTTGTCCCGCGGTAAGAACTCGGAATGATACTTCTTTGAATTGGCCGACGAGTTCTGCGATGTAAGCATGGTACTTCTCCGGAGACATGGGTCTATAATTTTCCATTTGTTGGCGGCCTGGTTGATTATCAATTGGGAATCACCGAACACTTCCAATTCTTCCACATGTCGCTCAAGGGCGGCTTCTAGACCGGCTATGCAAGCTTCGTACTCAATGCATTGTTGGTGACCGAGAAATTCAACTTGATTGCTATGGGAGTATGCCTGTCGTTCGGGTCTATCAAAACCATTCCAATGCCATTTCCTTCCTTGTTAGCCGCTCCATCGAGAGAATAATCGCCACTTGTTTCCGCTTTCTATAGCGAGGATCCCTTCATCCGGAAACTGGAGGTCCGGCCCTTGATCTTACAGTACTGGGAATTCACCCAACCGGTCCGCAAATGCACGCCCTTTGATCGATTTACGAATCACATATTTGATGTCGAATTCTGCCAGGAAGAAAGTCCATTTTGCCAACCTGGTGGAGATGTTTCCTCTGTCACCTTGGAATAGATATCTGATCGGATCCATCTTGGAGACTAAGTGTACGGTGTGGGACATCATATAGTGTTTTAGCTTTCCAACTACCCATACCAAAGCTGCGCAAGTCTTCTCGAGGGCAGAGTAATTCACTTCACTCCCTTGGAATTTACGGCTGACGAAATAGATGGCATTCTCAATCTTTGAATCCTTCTTTTCTTGTGTTAGCATAGCCCCAGAAATATAGCGTGTCCGTGACTCCGTCAGGATATAGAAGTAAAGGCTTGTCTCCATGAGGTGGGCAGAGAATGGGAGGATTGACGAGGTAGGCTTTGATCCTTTCAAAGGCTAGCTGTCATTCCTCGTTCCAGCATCACTTCCTGATTCTTCTTTAGCGGCTTGAAGATCGGCTCACATATGGTGGTCAATTGGTTGACGAACCTGGCCGATGTATTGCAGGCGACCCATGAATCCTTTTACTTCAGAGACGGTTGCGGGCGGCTTCATTTCAATAATTGCCTTAACTTTCCCGGGATCTATTTCAATGCCGCGCTCGGTGACCATGTATCCCGAACTTTACCTCGAATAACCCCAAATGTACACTTGGCGGGTTCGGTCTCATGGAGTGTTCTCGAGTCTCGTTAAAGAATTTCCTCAAATCAATGAAATGCTGTCCGTCTGATCCTTTTGAATGAATAATCATGTCATCCACATACACTTCAATCTCCCGGTGGATCATGTCGTGGAAAAGGGTAGTGACTGCTCTCTGATAGGTAGCCCCGGCGTTCTTCAAGCCAAATGGCATTACTGTGTAACAATAAGTACCCCATGGGGTTGTAAATGCCGTCTTGTCTTGATCCTCTTCAGCCATCTTAATCTGGTTGTAACCCGCAAAACCATCAACGAAAGATTTGACCTCGAAGTTCGCGGTTGCATCCACTAGCATGTCAATGTTGGGCAAAGGGAAGTCATCTTTAGGACTAGCCTTATTGAGATCTCGGAAATCTACGCAGACTCGAACCTTTCCATTTGCTTTGGTGACTGTTACGATGTTCGCCAACCAGGTCGGATATTCAATTACTTTGATGAAGCCTACCCGTAGGAGTTTTTCAATTTCTTCTTTCACTTGTAAGGACCATTCGGGTTTTATCCGCCTCAATTTCTGCTTGACCGGCTTGATTTCTGGATCCAATGATATTCGGTGTTCCACAATAGAAGCATCCAAATTTCCATATCTTTGTAGGACCAAGCGAACACATCCATAAATTCCTTGAGCAATTCAATCAAAGCAACCCGCTCATCTCCGGAGAAGAAGCTACCAATCTGCGTTTCTTTGGGTTCTTCGGCCGTTCCCAAGTTCACCGTTGTTAATACCTCGTCGGCGGCCTTGGGCCCGGCTTTCCTTTTGCTCACAAGTCTGTTTTGAATCTTTTTCTAAGAATTGTTCACCGATTAAGTCTGCATTATCTTCAATTGAATTAGGCTTAATTATTTTTAAATCTTGATGATTATTTTTTGTTAAGCATTCAATTGTTAAATTGGCAATCACGGGGTATTCGAAAGATCAACCACTTTATTTAAAGCAAAGGGAAATACGGTGTTTACAACTCGAAGACGGTCTTCGCCGTGAGGACATTAGACCGGTCGAAGACTCAAACTCTATGACAAGAGGCTCGGGAGACTGACTCAAGATACAGGGGTGAATTTAGACTTGGAAGGACAAGGACAGGTTTGAGCCCTAGCTTTTCAATCATAGTCTCTTTGTCGGCGACCGGTCCCCGAACGAAGTCCAGTTCTGCAACGGTCCTTCTACGGCAGTCTCCGGCTTGACTATCTCCACATGAGATTCCTTCTCGAATTCTAGCATAGCTATCACTTCACCGTCGAGGAAAAGTCAATCGATCAATCGGCTCCTTAGCACCATCTCTCATTTCTCGCCAAAACGTACCGCTCACGTGTTACGATGCCCCCTTGTTCTTCAAACAAATCTGCTAACTCTCCATCAATATCTACAGGGTCGCACCGCGAATTTTACATATTGCGGGTTCATCCAAGGCAAGCTTTTCAAACCGATTCTCACATTCGGGTCCCCGTAAGTGGTAGCCGCTCTCGTAGGTGGCGGTCACACCTTGTCTTTTGGGCAAATTATCAAACATTTCTTTCATCGGATTCTTGCTATTGGCGAACCTCTGGATCATCTTCATTCTTTCTCCCGCTGGACTAAGCTTTGGCTCAGGACAAACAAACATATCTCCATCCTCTCTGACAAAGTGCTTATTCAGAGACCAACTGTATGGGCGCATTTAAGGCCTCTTGTACTTTCTACCGGCTGCAGAGGTCATCTTCTCTTTGAAAGCCTCGGTTTTGTCATACACCTTATCTTCCTTAGTCACGGAATACCCCAGACCTTGCCTATTTCTCTTGGCTACTGGCAACACAAGCCTACACGGTCCCTCAGTTGGCGTTTCCCACCCTGCATCAGGGATATAGCTCATACCTCTTAGCATTTTCAACACAGGAGGAATCTTGTCTGAAGATGTCGTCAGGTCTATAGTACAGACTTGCCCCTTAGGTTTCTCGATTGTGAATCCGCTGAGCATCGGATTTTCTTGGTCAAGCTTGATCTCCATTACTGGTAAGGTATTTGCGCCGGTTTCTCCGATTGAAACACTATCACCATAGATGGTTGTTAGCACCCCCTCTTGTACAAACTTTAAGCATTGGTGAAGCGTGGAAGCTACGGCTCCAATCTCGTGGATCCAGGGTCTACCAATAATGCTGAGAACGTAACAGGAATGTCTATAACCTGAAACTCCACCATCATTTCCTTGCCTCCAAACATCAGATTAAGGGAGACTATCCCTAACACTGCCCGGGATGTTGAATCATAAGCCTTTATGGTCTGGTTAGAGGGTTTGAGGTTCTGCGCGTTGATGTCCAACATACTCATCATTTTGGCGGGGAGCACATTCATGGCTGATCCATTATCTATCAACACATGGGAATCAACCGTCCCTCCAGGCACCGTAATGTGTAAGGATTCGTTATGTTTCGCACCGTAGCGTGCAAGTCAAGATCTGTGAAAGTAATGATATTCCCATACTGAGCTGTTCCAATCAACTAACATGCTTCATCTGGGGTAGCGTTGACGGATACCTTCGTCTTGGATAAGGCTTCTTCCAGCTTTAATTTGTGAGGGTAGGAGGATGTAAGTAGGGACCACAAAGAAATATCGGCTTGCGTTCTTTTCAACCGCGTCGTATCGGGTCTTCCCGAACTTCCTCGTCTAGCCTGTGAGGATTCGAGAGGACCGAGGGTTAGAGCCTGCAACCGCTTTCCCTTTTCCGCATGGATCTCTGGATTACTTACTCCCAACATTCTTCCCGAGCGTCAATAGATTAACTTCTTGCTGGTCGTCAACCACGAACTCTTTGCTAGCTTCCTTGAGTTCTGATAATGTTAGCGGGACAGAGTGATTGCGGTATGGCCAAGCCGCTTGTCGTATCTCATTAATGGTCAAAGGTGTTTCCCAACTAGCCGCTATTCTGAGTTCCTCCAAGGAGATTGGGGACTCTCTAGGAGTCATTGAAGATATAGCATTAACAATCAAGCGTTCTTCGTAATCATCAAGTTCAACAATATTATTCACATCATGTAAATCATCGAGATACAGAACATAACAGAAGTTATCTTTCATTTCATCAGAACAGGAAATTACATCAGTTTCGACCCCATTACATCCATTGCTATCATCCCCAACTACGGGTTCCCCAAATTCTAATACATTAACAAAATAATCATTCTCAAAGTCAATAAGGTTCACATTGTTGTTCGGCAGAGGATTGTTGGCAATATTCGGGCGAGGAGATTTTTCTATCTTCTTGTCATCCACTAAACCCTGGATTATCTTCTTGAGAGTCAAACAGGAGTTCGTAGTGTGCCCTGGAAATTGGTGAAAACGGCAATACTTGCTAGCATCCATGTGAGGATTAGGGCGAGCAGGAATGTAGTTCTCCAATGGCTTTATCATGCCAGTTCGTAGCAAACCGTTAAAAACTTCCTCCGTTGACATACCCAAATCATCAAACCTTGGTTGTGGCTTAAAGGGAAGCCTCATCACATTCTGCATGTTGTTAGCTCCCTTTTGAAGATTATTGATACTATTATCTTTGGCCGATTCTCTTCCTCTCGGCGCCATTGCTGAGACAGGATTGGATGCCCGATATCGGTAACTTCCACCACTGTTGTTGTTAATGGTGTTTGCACTTGGAGTTTGGTTAAACAACTTATTCTCACTCCTTGCTCCCATCCCCACCATCTCTCGCAGATCTGGGTACCATCCTTTCCCAATGGCTTCTCTAAGTGCCGGCTTAACACATGATAGAAAGATGTCCTTCGGTCTTGGAGGATTGGCTCCGATAACTCGTTGAGCTTAGCATTCCAACGCTTGTAGAATTCCCGTGATTGACTCATCCGACTTCGAATTGTCCCCACTAGATCATCCCGCGTGGTATGCCACTCCAAATTACCCTTGTACTTCTCCGGGAAGGCTTACGTTATACGGCTCCAAGTAGTACGGCATTCTTGCTTCAAAGCTAAAAACCATGTAAGTGCCGATCCTTTCAAAGTTAGGTGGAAGTGGGAAGCCATGAATTCGGGAGTGCAGCCCATTGCCCCCATTGTCATCACATAAGTGTCTACATGTGTCTTTGGACGAGCGGTACCATCAAAATCCAGCTTGGGCATCTTAAACTTGTGCGGCAAAGGTGTCACTTGGGCGGGATCCACGACTTTAAGACCACTAGAACCCACGGTTAATGTGTCAATCTGTTGTTGCATCTGTTTCAGCAAAGCGTACTTCGGTGCCAAACTTGAAGTCCGAGGAATTGCAGGAGCCACCGTTGACGACGGTATTGGGAAATCGGGAATTAGGTCCCACGGGCAAAGCGGTTGGTGGAAGACCAAAAGTACTAGGAATTCCAATATTGCTGTCCAACAAGCTAATCGAGCTTGGAATCTTGTTCCCATACATATCATAACCGTTGAATTGCCTACCGAGATTCTCGGGAGTTGTATTGCGCCGATCGACTTTTGTATCGACCAAAAGAAGATAATCCCGAGCCGACACACGGAGCTGAATAAGGGGTGGAACCATAAATATGCCGAGTAAGGGTGGAACATACTGCTGGTTGGGAAAAAGCTGTCTTGAGTCCGGAACCGCTGGTACCTTGAGACACTGTCCCGAACTATCTGATTTTCCGAGAGCCGAGTGCGGACCATTCTGCTGAACACCATACCGAACACCCGATAACCATCCGGATACACACCGTACCGAGGCTGGGAAAAGCTGGTTCGAAACTGAGGTCTATGCTGAAACTGTGGTGCTGGAGCATTAGGAGTTGGAGAAGCAGTGAGATCAAAGAAATTTATGGGCCGATCGTCATTTCTGCTGACACCTTGCTGGATAACCTGGCCATACCCTTGAGAAGACGGGGGAATGAGTCTTCCTTGGTCACTTGCCACCATTCCTGTAGAAGCTACTTGATCAGAATGCTGAACGTAATTCACTGGGGGAGGCATCGTATTGTAGCTAGGCTGGTTTGGCTGAGCAGGTGAAGCGGATCCGATTTCATTGTGGATATCTTCCGTAATCTCTTCATAGGAACCATCCTCCCGATGAAGTACCGCAATCCCTTTGGCTCTCATAGCTTCTACGAATCGGTTGTGAGCTTCTTCTTCACGAGACTTGGCATTTTGAACTAAGAGACAAGCCTCACGCTCCCGAGCTAGAGCGATTTCCAGCATCACCCTTAATTCCTCCGTAGTCATCTCATTCAAACTTGTCTCGACCCATCACACCGAGCCTCCGTGGATCGAGCGAAAAACATCTCCATTGCCAGCCATTTCTGATTCTAAACCAACCGACACTGCTTGTACACGGATTAAAAGACCTCCCGAAGCAGATGAGCGGACCCAACTCACCGTAGCTGCAGGTGTAGAGAGGGGTTTATAAGGTGCTTCGAAGGGAAAAAAATTTTTCTCTTTTTTTTTTTACGGGAGAGGGAAAGAAACGGGACAGACTCACGCAAACACAAATTTATTTATGTTCAAGTATAAATAAGTATTTTAAATCCTGAATACAGTTGGGAAAGGATAAGCCTTTATTCATGCTAACTATGCCTCGGGGGAACCTAGTGACGCGACGTTCGAATTACATCGAATGTCTTGTTTTGAAACATATAATAGGTAATGATACCTAACCAAACCCTAACTTCTTTATGGAACGAAGAGGTTCGTCCAAATTTCTAAGGAAATTTGGGCAGCATAACGGGTCTTTTCGAAGAATTTCGAAGAAAAATCCGCATGACCTCTCGTCGGTACATGTTGGCAATGCGGCATGATCTCTCGTTTAGAACACGCCACGAGAGTGACATGTTCCCCCGTGAAATCATGTTGCATTTGGCAACATGCCCACAAGGTATGAGGTTTTGGAAGAAGGTATAAGAATCTATGATATTTTTCAAAAACAATTCATTTTTGTTGTAATGAAAACATCGTATCAAAAACCAACCGTGGGTAAGGTTTAGTGTGGTGCCACCTATAACGCACTAGGGGTTTAGGTTTGATTTCAGGCGCTCAAGCGTAGGCGAATTTCATGGCCGTCCGCGATGCCGTCAATCGCACCCGAGGGTTCTAAATCTAAGTGATGTAGTGTGCGGATGACTAATTCGTTTATTTGCAAAAAACAAGATTTTTTATTTTTATTTTTTTATTTGTTTTTTTTTTTTAAGAAGAAAACACACACCCTCACACAAGGTAAACAGGGAACAATAACCAAATGAGTCACGCTTTGGTCCAAGGGACTGCCCTCAAACCAGTCTTCTGATGATCTGTTCAGTGGCCACCTTTTGTCGCGTGACACAGGACAACCAGAGACAAAGGTGTCACACGACTTGGGTGGTCACTGAACCAGCAGCTCCTCAAATCATCAAATCAGCCCCTGCTTTACCATATCAAGAGCAACACAGAGATACCAATGCACAACAAATGACCACAAGCACAAGGGGCTCACAAGTTCCATAATCAAAAAAATGTAGGCATCACAAATGATTATCGAATAATGTACACAACATGGATGCATTGGATGTTTTTTGACTAAACGAAAGCTTGACCCACTTAACACTTGAAAAACAGGTTTTCAAGTGAATTCCCCAGCGGAGTCGCCACTGAATGTGCGCTCGCCCGAAAATATATATGAATATATATATATAAGGAGTCGCCACGCCGTTTTAAGAGGAAACATTGAAAACCTTTTGTTTAGAGAAAATGGGTTCGGGGGTCAGGTTACGTGTTGGGAAGAACCGAGAGTTCACCCAACACGCCTCGTCCATAGACGAGTCTTTCAATCAAACACATCCAAATAAATCCAAAGTGTGTGCAAATATTGATAATAAATGAAATGTGATAAAATGCATCTTATTAATTATGAAACGAGAAATTACATATTGTGAGCCCATTATTTAGGGAGGCCACATCCCTGATACAAACAAACTTAGAACAGATTACAAAGGAAAAGAGTCACTGCAGATGGGTCATGTGTGTCGCATGACACATCGTACCAGTGACCACATGTGTCGCGTGACACAGGATCACTTGGGGACGAAGGTGTCGCGTGACACATATGAGCCTTCGCGAAACCTCACAATATGAACTCGAAATTAATGTAAGCTATACGGATCTAATTAACAAGGCTGGAATTATGAACGAAAAACATAAACAACATCAAATTGACCAAGAGTGTGGATATGTGTAGATCCACACCCCCGGGGGCGCAAACACCAAATTCAACCAAATCAATCAATATGAGCTCAATTACACAATCTATGCAAGTTAAACAGAGAGATTGCGATTGGGATTCGCAATTCAGATAGCTAGGATCCGATTACCGAATCCAAACAAAATAGAACTATAAAATTGCAAGGAATTAAATGAGAGAGAGAGAGAGAGAGGGTTAGGGAATTGTTACCCTTGTTGATTCCACGAATTCTATATCTAGTCAGATATAGAATCCTTCAATTCTTCGTTATAGATCTCACAGCTCTGATCCAAGGGTTCCAATTGGTGTAGGTAGAGAATTGGGTTTGGATGAGAGGGATTAGTGGGTTGGAAGGTAGGAGAGAGAGAGGTTTTGTGCTTGGGACGCTTGTTACACTGCTATTTTGGCAGAGTAACAGTAGGCTAGAATTGGGATTCATTTCAATGAGGGGGAGGGTCTTATTTATAGGCTGCAGTTGGCTGCCTTAGTATGTCGCACGACCTTACGCGTCCACTTTCCATGCCTCAAGTTGTCGCGTGACACAAGGTGGCTCAACCGCTTTTGGCGCCAAAAACCAGTTTCTGGAACATTCCGGGAAAATACCCAAAAGGTCCAACATGTTTTATTCCCAAGGGGTCCTTTGGCATGAATGATGTACCAAAAGGTACTTCCTTCGCGGGAAACTCATGGAACGTTTCCGGAAGTCTCGGGATAGGCCGGGAATTTACCAAAACGCCCCTTAATGCAGTTTTATTATATTAAAATGCATCGAAAAGGTTGCGAATTGGATTGGCGTACTTACATTTGCCATGGGAGGCCACATCCCACTTTACATCGAGGAGTAACAGAACTTACAACTGAAATTGATCAGCTGCAGACAGGTTACATGTGTCGTGTGACACAGGACCTTGTATGGTCAGTTGTGTCGCGTGACACATCGATGCCACTCTGCAGGGACCTTACAACTTGAAATCAGGAACAACATAAATTAATCAAATCCCAACACAACCACCAAACGATTCAGAAATCAATGAATTCACAACAGATTGACCAAGGGGATGTGGATATAGGGAGATCCACACTCCCTTGGCCAATAGGCAACAAATCCAACAAACTCACATCATTAATATCAACAATACCAAGCAAAGCTAATTAAACAGAGAGATCGGCAGTTGGGACTTGATAATTGGGGACGGATAGAGTCTAATTATCAAGTCCGGGGAATAAATTGCAATGAGGCAAATAAACTGTAAATGCGAGATTGAGATGAGGGAAGTCGTTACCCTCGTAGTCCACGTTCCTTCAACCAAGTTAGGTAGAAGGATCTTCAATCATCTTTGGAACGGAACGAGCTCAGATCAGCACGACAATTAAGCTCACAGTGTCTGTGCGTTGAATTGGCGTTGGAACAGGGGAGAATTTAGGGAAATTGGTTTTGGTTGTCGGCTTGGCGTTGTTGAAGGGAGGCACCATTGAGGAGGAGGTGGTTGGTTGCTTCCGGTGGAGTTTTAGGGGGAGAGGACGATTGTTAGGGATAGTGGTGTTAAGCGGTTTAGGGCTCTGTAACGGGGAAGGAGGTGATCGTTTTTTGAGAGGGAATTGAGAGAGAGGGTGATGGCGGTTGTGGTTATAACCGGAGAAGACGGTGGGGAGGTCTCCAGTTGATTGGGTTTTGATTGAGGGAGAAGACGTAGGGAATAATTGCATTTAGAGAGAAGGAGAGGAGAGAGAGAGGGTTTTCGTTTGGTTATAGGGTAAATTGGGAGAGAGTAGGTCGCCGATTGGATTTGAGATCAGAGAGGGAATTGGTGTTGGGTTTGGCCGGAGGGAGACCTTGGATTGAGGTGGTCGTTGGTTGGGACGGCAATGGCGAGGTCCTGGTTCCTGCGTATAGAGAGTGAGAGAGGAGAGAGAGAGCGGTGAGATCTGTGAGAGTTGTGCGTTGTGTGTTAGCTCCTTGACAAATGAGAGCATTTTGGTATTTAAATGTAATTGTGAAATTGGATTAATTGGTCGCACGACCCAACGCATCCAATTTCCATGCCTCAAATTGTCGCAAGACTGGAGGAGTCAATAACCGATTCTGGCGCCAAAACCAGATTCTGGAACATTCCGGGTTGATACCCAAAAGGTCCAAACTGATTAATTCCTTTTAGGTCCTTTTGTCCGGGAAAAGTACTAAAAAATACTTCCTTCGCGGGAAACTTATAAAAAGTTCCCGGAAGTCTCGGAACGGACCAAGAATTTACCAAAACGCCCCTTAGTGCAATTTTATCATTTAAAATGCACCTAAAAAAGGATTGCAAATTGGATTGGCGTACTTACAGAGCCCCTCGGCAACGTCACTTTAGGAAAAAAGTGGGGTTGTCGACAAAATAAGACCCAATCCCAATGAGCATCAAGGGATAAGGCGACGGGCTAGAAGGTGAATTGGGGAATCTGATGGCTGGACCTTTCTGAGAAAGGATTCCTACATATCCCTTGAAAAGGGAATCAAGCCAAATCGTAGTTCGGAATTACCAAAACTAATCCATAAGCAAGAAAGGGGTAGAGATGTATCTTCATACCTTTGCTGTGCTTACATGTGACTTCTTGAGGGGTCGGTACTACTGCGGTTGGCTAGTAGCTGCCTTTGGTGCCAGGTTGTAGCTGCCGGAGGGTCTCATGCTGCAACTGGTATTTGTGGATGCCGGAGGGTCTCATACCACTTCTTTTGGTGCAGGGTAGTTGCCGGAGGGTCTCACACTACTGCTGCTTCTCTTCGTGGATGCCGGAGGGACTCATACCACTTCTTTTGGTGCAGGGTAGTTGCCGGAGGGACACACACTACTGCTGCTTCTCTTCGTGGATGCCGAAGGGACTCATACCACTTTGTTGGTGCAGGGTAGTTGCCGGAGGGACTCACACTACTGCTGCTTTTCTCTTCTTTGGGGACAAGTATAGCTGCTAGGGGACTCACGCTACTTCTTCTCTTTTGTTTTGCTGGGGATAAGTGTAGCTGCCGGGGGACTCATGCTACTTCTTTTGCTCTGGTGGGAATAAGTGTAGCTGCCGGGGGTACTCACGCTACGTCTTCCCTTTTGTTTTGCTGGGGATAAGTGTAGCTGCCAGGGGTCTCACGCTACTTCTTTTGCTCTATTGGGGATAAGTGTAGCTGCCAGGGGTCTCACACTACTTCTTTTGCTCTGTTGGGGATAAGTGTAGCTGCTAGGGGGCTCATGCTACTTCTTTTCTTTTGTTGTTCTTTTACCAGTTTTGCTACTGGACAGTCTTTGTTGATTGTGGCCATTTGTGTCCTGGACTTCTCTTGGTAAGCCGGGGACTCTGCTTTTGTTTGTGCCTCGAGGCTACTGATCTTTGAAACTTTTGCTTGGTAAACCGGGGACTCTGCTTTCTGGGGAGTTGGCTTTTGCTTGTATTTTGAGGTCACTAGTTTGGGAACTTTGCTTGCTAGGGAGCAGGTTCCTCTTGGTGCTTTGGGGCCACTGGTCTGGGAACTTTGCTTGCCAGGGAGCAGGTTCCTCTTGGTGCTTTGGGGCCACTGATCTGGGAACTTTGCTTGACAGGGAGCAGGTTCCTCTTGGTGCTTTGGGGTTACTGATCTTGGAATTTTGCTTGCTGGGGAGCAGGTTCCTCTTGGTACTTTGGGACCACTTGATTTTGTTGCGCTCTGCTTGGGAGACTAACATGGATACGGACTTTCTCTTTTTTTTTTCGGTTTTGTCTGAGGGCCGGTCTTCGAGGTTCGGTGATGCTCAGTTGGCTATTGTACCTACGAGGGTGGATGTGGCTGTCGGAGTGTCTTAGGTTATAACTGCTTGATGGGAGGTAGCTGTCTAGGGTCTCATGCTACCATTGGTTCTGCTGAGGGATAGGTTGTGGCCTCTGCCACTTGTCGATGCTTGCTGGGTGGCCATTCACGGGACGGTCTTTGCACAATAGGCTTCTGAAGTCGTCGAGACCGGTGAGCATTATTGCTTGGATTCTGGGGTAGTTAGGGCTCTTTTCTTTGACAAGCATTGTTTGAGGGCTGAGGCTGCCACTTGTTGACGTTTGCTTGGGAGATTGACAGATGCGGACTCTTTGTCTCAGTTTATCATGCAGAATAGGCTTTGGAGTCGTCGGGACTGGTGATCATTATTGCTTGGAGACTGGGGCAGCTGGGGCTCTTTTATATGATGCTGGTGAGATCGGATGGCTGGACCTTTGGAGAAAGGATTCCTACGTATCCCTTAAAAAGGGAATCAAGCCGGTCGTAGTTCTGGGCTTTATGAAGATAATAAAGGCGGGGTCTGTCACCTGCGGGGTTTGGAATCCCTGTCCAAGATTGTGGTTCGAGGGGCTGTCCTCACGATCACATTACGATCACCTGATTATTGTACTCTGCGGGGGGAGACACAACACTCTAGGCACTTTGCATTTTATTTAACCTCTTGCTTATGCATTATTAATCTTTTGTTACACAAGTCCATCTCAACTGGGGAGAATAGGAAGTAGGGAGGTTTTTGCACGGCTTGATGAGCAGATGTGTAAGTATCAGTTGCTCTATGAGGGGTCATATATAGAACGAAAGTGTTTATAATGAGGTGGACCCTCTCCCATTATAGGATGATACGATGCAGCTTAGGCAAGTCGGGGACGCTCTCGAGAGTACAGATCGCAGCAGGTCCATTGCTAGTTGAGGACAAAGTGTATCGCGTGTCTGAGCCAGCAAGCATCAGAGGATGTGCAGAGAACGATCCCGGCTTGGCGAAGCCCCAGTTGACAGTGCAAAGCAAACCTGGAGGGTAATCTAGTAAGGAGAGCCTGAGGGATACCTTAACCAAAGCCCCAGCTTGAGGAAATTCCATGCAGCTTCATCGCAGACAGAGTAATCTTGTGGCCAAAGAGGCAACTCATCATTTCAAACAGTAGTCAATCAGTCGCTGGACAAGACTGGGAAGTGTTTACGTGAAGGGGCATATCTTTCGAATGGTGGGAATGTATCCCGATTTTCTGTATGACACTCTCGCTTTGGGTTTGACTCTTTTGGGAGAGTATAAGCATCACAAGGTGTGGAAAAGTGTATGGAAGCCCCTGCTGACCGAAACAGTGTTTAGCTCTATCTTCCTGTGATGTAGCAAGAGAAGACTTATCGAGACACTTGAAAACTTGTCTTATTCGTGATGATCACAAGGCTGCTTAAAACCCTTTATTGATGTTCGGGTTAGTCAACCGCCAAAGCCGATATGAGCGAATATTTTTATCAATCCTGAGGAGAAAGCCCACTGATATCGATAATCAAACTCGGAAAGATAAATAGTGTATGGGCATGGTCCTTGAGGAGACCGGATATTCTGAGATCTCTTTGTGATTTCGATCGGACCAGTTATGGTTGCCTACGTTCCCCTCCTTGGGAGGAGCTCAGGTCTCCGTAGTTCGGCTTATCCCGAATGAAAAGAATGAACGTTGAAATTCGGGGATCTGAGGACCTTCGAGAATTTTTGAGAATCGAAAGAACGTGTCCTCTTAGAGTGTCGATAGGAGACGGATGTGAAGCCCCAGTGGGACATCCACGGTAAGTGTTTGCGGAGGAGAAATGAAATATGCTCACATAAAACGCCAAATGAACGGATGGAATTTGCACAATCTTCGCTTGGCGGTCTTTTGAGCCGGGATGGACTTGGCTCCGTTTTAAGCAATAATCTGTTTTAGATCTCGACGATATTGGAATGAAGCTGCTATCCGGTAGGAACTGCGACTGGGTCTCGGGATTTTGATCGGTCTTCGGGTAATTCGGGATATCATGACCTCTTAAAACTAGAGGTCGGCTAGGCCTTTTTGTTGGTTGGACCTCTAAAGATGAGAGGTTGGCTTTTGGGTATATGTTTGGGATTTCTAAGATGAGGATATTTGTGATTGCATCTTTGCTACATCTAAGAATGAGAGGTCGATCTTGGCTTTGGCAAGGGTAATGGTAACGGGAATGTCCTCTAAAATCGAGAGGACGGCTCGGGATTGGTTAGAGGTAATGGTGAGGGACATCCGTGCTGTCTCTTTATTCACTCTGTGACTCCTCTTGAGTAACGACCGGATCCTTTGACTTTTGCTTTTGAGAGAATCGCTGGGGACTATGCTCTCTTTCCTCTTCTTTTTTTTTCATTCTTTTTTTTTATATGATTTTTTTTTGTATTTTTGTCTCTCTCTCTTTTTTTTTTTTTAATTTTGCCTTTGAGAGGAGCATTTCAGATAGTCCCCAGGATGGATCATTGCTTTCCGTCGTTCTTGAGCTTGGAGACGGTCGATCTTCTTTTGCATCGCGGGAGCCTCAAGGATAGTCCCTCTTCTTCTGGCGATAGTTGAATGGGTTTCAAAATATGCCTATCTTGAACTGAAGGGGTATTATTTAGTGAAGGTGAGGTAATGGATTTCCTATGGGTGAAAAGTTTCAACCGCAGTCCCTACCGGATGATCCGAACGAGATCAAGTCTTCATTTGCTTTCTTAAGCTTACTTTGCGAAAGATCCGTTCAAATTCATCGAACAACGAGATGATGAAAGAGCTGTGAGCACATTAGACGCTAGGTGGGGAATTGGTAAGCCCCACTTTGGGAAGGATATCAGTCGATTTTCTCACTTTGATCGATTCAAACATTAGTCATTTCAAAGCATTAATCGGTGAGCAGCACAAGTGATCATTTGGAATAAGACCACTTCAATTGAGTGTAACGCGGGTAAGCAAGTAATGTCTCGAGTCTAGCAAGAAGAGAAACAAAGATTTTTATCACTGCAAAGCAAAACTGGTCCAACTCAAACTCGACAGACTCATGTCCGACAGTGGACATTCTAGACCCTACGAGGACTGATCGACTGCTTCAACATTGGATGGACGGAAGAGCATCGTTGCCATCGGTGCGGTGAGGACCCTTCTCAATCATTCTGTCCTTCATAAGTCGCCCTTCTTATCTTTTAGCAATCTGAGCAAACAAACGGGCCTCCCGCTTGCGAGGAAGAATATCTTCAAGTGTAGCAGCAACTCTTTGATGGACACACCTTTTACACTCTGCTGCTGACCCATGGGATATAAACTTCCAGATTTGTGGGCCATAGTCTTCTCTGCACCGAGCATTTTGGATTCCGCATCAGATGGACGACTGCTCGGGCACTTGAACTGCTTCCGCCTCAGGAATATGGACCAATGAGCGCCGGGAACGAGAGCGCACACCCCACTTGCCGTAGCCTTGGAGCGGAAAGAGCGTGTATAAGGCGGAGGATAGAGAACTTTGAGAAGGTACAGGAGAGGGAAGAATACGGAAGGAGATGGACTCATGCAACACTTTATTAATCTTCAAGTAAAAATCGGTGTCATTTAAGTCCTAGAGACGGTTGGGAAAGGCTAACCCTTTATTTCACGCAATCTAGACCTCGGGGGAACCTATGGACACATCAACCACAAATACACCAAATGCGTTGTTTCAAAATTAATAATAGGCGATAATACCTAAATAAAACCAAAGCATTTATGGGACGGACGACCAGCCCCAATTTCTTGAGAAATTTGGGCAGCATAACGGGTATTCCTGAAGAATTTCAAGGAAAAATCCGGCATGACCTCTCGTCGGTGTACATTGACAAAGCGGCATGATCTCTCGTTAGAACACGCCACGGGAGTGACATGTCCCTATGTGAAATCATGTTGCGATGGCAACATGCCCACACGTGCTAGGTTTTGGGATAGGTACGAAGGCTTATTAGAATTTTTGGAACAATTCATTTTAGTGTATTTGAAAATGGCGTGTCAAAAACCAACCGTTTTGGATGAGGTTAAAAGTGTGGTGCCACCTATAACGCGCTAGGGGGATAGATTTGATATTAGGCGCTCAAGCGTAGGCGACAGACATCACCATCCGCAATGCCGTCAATCGCACCCGAGGGTTCAAGATCTACTTGATGTAGTGTGCGGGATGGCTATGTTCCTTTATTTTGCGAAAAAAGTTTTTTTTTATTTTTTTTATTTGAAAAGGGGGTGATAAAGGAAAAAACAACACACACACGCCCCCACAAAGTACAATAGTCAAGGATCAAAAATCTGATCATGGGGGACTGCCCCACAATCACAACCTGTATCAGAGAAATCAAGTCCTGCAGAATGACCACCTTCTGTCGCGTGACACAGGACATGGAGGGCATATTCTGTCGCATGACAGAAGGAGTCACCTTTCTAAAATCTGAACAGCAATCAAAATCAGCCTCAGCCTCCAAGCACGATGCAATATCTTAGCCCCAGCACCAGCAAAACAGACAACAAAGATGGGACACAAGGGGGAAAGGAATAAAGCAAAGCACGTAAGATGCATTTACACACATATAATGTCATACACAAAGCACACACAAATGAATGAGAATGATGTTGAACATGAACGAAAGTTTGACCCGCTTTTGAAAAACAAGTTTCAAGTCCCCAGCGGAGTCGCCACTGAATGTGCGCTCGCCGAAAAAAATAGGAGTCGCCACGCCGTTTTAAGAGGAAACATTGAAAACCTTTTATTTAGAGAAAATGGGTTCGGGGGTCAAGTTACGTGTTGGGAAGAACCGAGAGTTCACCCAACACGCCTCGTCCGTAGACGAGTCTTTCAATGTTCAACATCCAATTCATTCAAATGTGTGTGCAAAATGTGTGTAACAAGATATGTGTAAAAATGCATAAGAGTGTTTTGTTTTATTACTCAACAAGGGGAATTACAACTTTGTAAGCCATTTGCCATGGGAGGCCACATCCCACTTTACATCGAGGAATAACAGAACTTACAACTGAAATTGATCATCTGCAGACAGGTTACATGTGTCGCGTGACACAGGACCTTGGATGGTCAGTTGTGTCGCGTAACACATCGATGCCAGTCTTCAGGGACCTTACAACTTGAAATCAGGAACAACAGAAATTAATCAATTCCCAACCCAACCACCAAACAATTCAGAAATCAATGAATTCACAACAGATTGACCAAGGGGATATGGATATAGGGAGATCCATACTCCCTTGGCCAATAGGCAACAAATCCAACAAACTCACATCATTAATATCAACAATACCAAGGAAAGCTAACTAAACAGAGAGATCGGCAGTTGGGACTTGATAATTGGGGACGGATAGAGTCTAATTATCAAGTCCGGGGAATAAATTACAATGAGGCAAATAAACTGTAAATGCGAGATAGAGATGAGGGAAGTCGTTACCCTCGTAGTTCACGTTCCTTCAACCAAGTTAGGTAGAAGGATCTTCAATCAGCTTAGGAACGGAACGAGCTCAGATCAGCACGACAATTAAGCTCACAGTGTCTGTGCATTGAATTGGCGTTGGAACAGGGGAGAATTGAGGGAAATTGGTTTTGGTTGTCGGCTTGGCGTTGTTGAAGGGAGGCACCATTGAGGAGGAGGTGGTTGGTTGCTGCCGGTGGAGTTTCAGGGGGAGAGGACGATTGTTAGGGACGGTGGTGTTAAGCGGTTTAGGGCTCTCTAACGGGGAAGGAGGTGATCGTTTTTTGAGAGGGAATTGAGAGAGAGGGTGATGGCGGTTGTGGTTGTAACCGGAGAAGACGGTGGGGAGGTCGCCGGTTGATTGGGTTTTGATTGAGGGAGAAGACGCAGGGAATAGTTGCGTTTAGAGAGAGGGAGAGGAGAGAGAGAGGGTTTTCGTTTGGTTGTGGGGTAAATTGGGAGAGAGTAGGTCGCCGGTTGGATTTGAGATCGGAGAGGGAATTGGTGTTGGGTTTGGCCGGAGGGAGAGCTTGGATTGAGGTGGTCGTTGGTTGGGACGGCAATGGCGAGGTCCTGGTTCCTGCGTATAGAGAGAGAGAGGAGAGAGAGAGAGCGGTGAGATCTGTGAGAGTTGTGCGTTGTGTGTTAGCTCCTTGACAAATGAGAGCATTTTGGTATTTAAACGTAATTGGGAAATTGGATTAATTGGTTGCACGACCCAACGCATCCAATTTCCATGCCTCAAATTGTCGCACGACTGGAGGAGTCAATAACCGATTCTGGCGCCAAAACCAGATTCTGGAACATTTCGGGTTAATACCCAAAAGGTTCAAACTGATTAATTCCTTTTAGGTCCTTTTGTCCGGGAAAAGTACTAAAAAATACTTCCTTCGCGGGAAACATATAAAAAGTTCCCGGAAGTCTCGGAACGGACCGGGAATTTACCAAAACTCCCCTTAGTGCAATTTTATCATTTAAAATGCACCTAAAAAGGGATTGCGAATTGGATTGGTGTACTTACACTAATAAACTACTGTGTTTGCAAATGACAATAAGGGAATCCTAAGAAAAGACCTATCAGTTGTCATTCACTGAGTCTTCTTTGGTCTTCTTCCCTTTACCACGACCTCGTCGAGTGTTCTTTCTCTTCTTCTCAATGATGTCGGTCTCCCTCATCCCAACCTCAGGTATCCTCATTGGATCCTCCATCAAACCTGTGTTAATAAGTGCCCTTTCAACCCGGGCACGAGTCAGCACTTCCTCCCTCTGAGCCTCAGTCAAGGGAGCGACTTCAGAAAGCCTCTCATATCGAGCCTCCATGTCTCTAATAAGGTCACCCGACTGGTTATGGCGACTCGCCTTAGCTTCAGCCTCCCTTAGAGTCCTACTTGAGTCACAGTCAGCCCCCAATAAAGCCTGACGTCTCTCTCCCAATATGACCTGAGTCGCTCCCATCTCCCTCTCGTACCAGTCCAAGTAGGCTGTGGTAAAGATGGTACTCTTCCTGCTTTTGAGAAGGGCCCTGGGTGGGAAAGCAGTATATGTCCAAGCCCTCGAGAAGAATGCGAAGCTGGCTGGATCCCTCATGCCTAAAGACACCACCTCCATGGTACAGATGTCCTCCCAATCGCCCAACGGCTCCTGTAAGGCCCCGATCTGCCTGGATACCAAGTAGGGTATGTAGAAGGACGACCAAGAAAGCCCTGGAACCCTCACCACATAGGACTCCTGAAATGTCCTCCGGGTCTGCAGCCTCCAATGAGGTACCCACCAATGAATATCCGAAGTGGATAACCTAGCCATCGTCAGCTCCCAGCTACCCTGGTCCTGCTCCCTAGGTGCACCCCTCTGGGAAATCACCCAAGGGCACTGAGTAGGCGAAGCCCCTGGCAAAGGCCCAAGCCTCTCCTGCAGGCACAAAGTCAATACAGTTGGGCTCCCAGACCTCATGAAATGGTCTCCCCTAGCCATCCCGTCAATGCCATGCAGGGTCTCACCTAAAACCAGCGGGACAATGTCCTTCCCAGCCCTGCAGTCTCTAACCATATCCAAGAGGCCACCATGACAAATCCCCACGGACTCGGCCATAAACAGAGACAAAAACACACAGAGGATAAAGGCATCCATAGCCACAGTGGTCGTAGCCGTATCCGAAAACCCAAACCTGCTTGGGATATCGGAAAGGTCAATCCGATCAGGAGCTACCATCATCCCCTCAGCCTCTCCCAGAGAGATTTGCAGAAAAGATGCCAACTTTACTGCTATCGGCACGTCTTCGATCAGAGGAACCGACATTGCCTCAATTTATGGACCCCCAATCAATGCTCGAAAGTCTTCATAGGTTGGGACGAGCTCGTTGTAAGAAAAGCAGTAAACATGTCTCCGGACGTCCCAAAACCTCACAGCGGCCCTCAAAAGGTCCCAATCGGGCAGGAGATCTTTCAAATGCCATAAAGACTTGATCTTGAAGGTGGTATCAAATAGCCTCTTGTTGGATTGAAAGTTATGCCTCATCCAAGATTGAAGATCGGACAGAAAATGGTCTCTTTTCCCCATTTGCAATCTGACAGGTTTCTCCATTGCAAGGTGATCAAAGTTGATGTCTTTTGGTCAGAAATATGCTCTGGGATCAGTTGGGAAAAGTCTAGGGTAAAAATGAAATGAAAGGGCCAAGCCTTGGTATTATTTTGAAAAAAACCAGTTCAGACAGAACTGTCAGCCGCACGGCTTCATTTTCCCCAGGTCCTGGCCGGACGACCTCATTTGCCATCTGCAGAAAAAATCTGCAGCAAGCAAAGTTGCTGCCCAAGTGGAGTTCTCACCCACTTTCTCAACAAAACCTGTACAAAAACATGTCCAAACACCAACCATACAATTATATGTCATCACAAACCATTTAGGCCCATTTTCATCCCCAATTCCAAGCAAAAAAACTGCCCCGAGGCTCAAGTAATATGCAAATTCATAAAGCATAAATTAAAAAAGCAAATAAAATAGTAATACATTGTTTCCGCCCCATCGGCGCCCAAATAAAACAAAAAAACAAATAAATTGTGCATAAAAAGTGTTCAATGTCTGTTTCCTTCCTCCTAGATCAATTCTAAGAAATCCTAAACCTCCACATTCCTCGTCTCCATCCCGAGCCTCTTAGGACGGAGGTCAAACCCAACCAGAGCCCTGAACTCCTCTGCCGTGATGTGGTTCCTCCAAGTCACAGGCCTCCCAGTGAACTGCAAGCCCGTGATAGCAGTGAAATCGGCTGGCGTCACTGTAATCTCCCCCCAGCTGAGATGAAAGCTGTGGGTGGTGTCCCACCAAAACTCTGAAAGGGCCTGAACTAGCCCCTTACTCTTGGAGGTCACGTGAATACCTCTGCCAATGGCATCAATGAACAAATCAAGGCCAGTAGCCATCACAAGCTGCTTGGGGTTCACCCCATCCTTCTCAAAATTGGGCATCCTCTCCAATAGCTTCACTGCAACCTCAGAAGGTCCCCTAGACTTGTTCTCCTGTAGGAAAACACAAAAAAAAACGTGTCAGTCCTTCATCTCATTTCAAAAGCAAGCATATATTCAAAACGTGTACATATCTTCAAAGAAAAGCATTCATAAAAGATTTCTAGCATCTTTTGCCTAGAAAGCGTGTCTTTCATCACTTGAAACACGTCATGCCAAGCACATTGCTTTCAAAAACACAGAATTTCAATTTTCAACATTCTTCGCACATAAGCATTAATTTTTCAAAATATGGCATGCATGAATCCTTTTCATCGTCCAAATGTCCATTTTCTCACCCATGATCAGAAATTGACCTAGTTCTAGCACATGCAAGGACTCCGTC
The DNA here is from genome assembly GCA_022495995.1 of Adenophora triphylla var. japonica. Classification (NCBI taxonomy): domain Eukaryota; kingdom Viridiplantae; phylum Streptophyta; class Magnoliopsida; order Asterales; family Campanulaceae; genus Adenophora; species Adenophora triphylla. The sequence goes on from JAFEMH010002622.1 coordinate 134,071, forward strand.
ACATTTTAGACATTATTTTTCTTACTTTATTTTAAAAAAAGTGAGTCATTCTCATTACTTTTCAAATAAATTGCGCATGCATGTTCATTTATCTCCTTAGCCTCATAGGTTAATCATTAAAATTTCAAAATCATCGACAAAAATCCTAGGAAAATTCGAAAAATTCCTAAAAATCGGGTCAAGCCCTAAGTCAATCAAAGTCCAATCAAAATTGACAAAATCAAGCAAATCAAGGATGCTTACCCCAACTGATTGAGGTTTCGTTGATTTGTGTTCTCCCCTACCGGGATAAAGCTCCGATGGAGGCGTAATGAAGTCATACTTCCTCTCCGTGCGAACGAGCTCCCTCCTTCTCCTTCTAGCGGCTTCAGATATGTTCCTCCATGCTTGCCTAGGCATCGGGTTCCCTTCCGGATCCATCTTGATCAAGAGAAACAAAGGGATTGAAGGATTTTTTGAAAATTCTCTCTCTCCTTTCTCTCTTTCTCGGCAGTAAGAGGGCGGCAATGGCGCCCAATGCCCATTCCAGTTCAGTTTAAATAATCAGATAAAATTAAACTTCTAGCCGGATGGCCTCTTTTGCCCTCATCTCGTGTCGGGCGGCCTCTTTTGCCCTGAGCAAAAATTACATCTTTGCCCCTGGATTTTCCACTTAGACATATAATTCCTGTTATTTCTTAACTAGAGTAACGTCATTTTCCCAAGGATATCCGTTATCTCTAAGAAAATAGACTTTCCTCCCGAGTCGCCTCCGTTACTTCCGTTATAATGGAATAATGCTAGGTGACAACCTCCGAATTGTCAAAACCCAAACTTTAGCTACCTCTATCTCACAGATTGAGAAGTACGCTCAAGTTCTTCAAACTTAAGCTACCTGTATCTCACAGATTGAGAAGTACGCTCAAGTTCTCCAAACTTTAGCTACCTCTATCTCACAGATTGAGAAGTACGCTCAAGTTCTCCAAACTTTAGCTACCTCTATCTCACAGATTGAGAAGTACGCTCAAGTTTTCCAAACTTTAGCTACCTCTATCTCACAGATTGAGAAGTACCCTCAAGTTCTCCAAACTTTAGCTACCTCTATCTCACAGATTGAGAAGTACACTCAAGTTCTCCAAATTTTAGCTACCTCTATCTCACAGATTGAGAAGTACGCTCAAGTTCTCCAAACTTTAGCTACCTCTATCTCACAGATTGAGAAGTACGCTCAAGTTCTCCAAACTTTAGCTACCTCTATCTCCTCGATAGTGACGTAAGCTTTAGTCAATTAGGTGACAACCTCCATTAATTGTCAATCAGGTGACAACCTCCATTAATTGTCAAATCAGGTGACAACCTCCATTAATTGTCAATTAGGTGACAACCTCCATTAATTGTCAAATTAGGTGACTCCTCCATTAATCGTCGAAATCTCAAGGATCCTAGACACTGTTCCTAACTATCTAGTGAGACTTGAACTACGACCAAGGCTTGATTCCTCAGGGATACGTAGGTAGCCTTTCATAAAAGGTCCAGCCATCCGACCGCAGTGGTCACCTTCTTCCTTCATCACTCCTCAGTGGTGAGGCAGCCTTTCATAAAAGGTCCAGCCATCCGACTGCAGCGGTCACCCTTCTCCTTCATCACTCCTTATTGGTGAAGTAGTTCCTCATAGAGGCCCGAATATCCAACCACGTCGATCACTTCATTCATCTAGCGTATCCCCAGTAGGATCAGTCACTTGACCTCCCATGTCACTTTCCCTTCTATTTCCCCAGTAAGAGACAAGTTTCTCTTCGCCATTCCCCAGCGGATCTTATCCCGAACTACGGCCTGGCTTGATTCCCCTGAGATACGTAGGTAGTCTACTTTAGGTTCAGCCAATTCGTCACATATGACACCCCTTTCCCCAGGGGATATATTCCGAACTACGATTATGGCTTGATTCCCACTCGGGATAGGTAGGTAGCCTTCCAAAGGTTCAGCCACTCGACCACCTTGGTCACCCAATCCGTCTCGGCATTCGCCAGATCAGATCCTTTTCTATTGACAACCCCACTCGCCCTGCAAGTGACGTTGCCGAGGGGCTTCTGTAAGTACCCAAATCTGGCTCATGCCTTCCGGTTAAGTTTCCCGGTAATTCCCTGGACTTTCCTAAAGTTCAGGGGCAATTTGGGAACTTTTCTAAACCTTCCGAGTGGCGAAGGACTTACTAGGAATTAAAATTCTACGTATTCCTTCGTTGGAAAAGCCCTTCAAGAAGGCCACCTTGCATGGTTCTAGAAATGAGCTGAGTCATTTCAGGATAAAACCGCACGGCCTCATTTGCCATGGTGTTACAGCCGCACGGCTTCATTAGCTGCTGCCAGACTGCCTATAAATAGAGACCTCCTCTATTCATTTTAGGGGGGGGTTTTGAGTAGTGTTACTCTGCCAAAATACCACCACAAAATTCCAGAGAGCTGAGAGTGACAAAAACCACCTCCCTCCTCTTCAAAGCCTTCCAAAGTTGGTCCTTCCCAAGGCAAACCTCAAGGAGAAAGAGGAACACCACCATTGGTAACCTCTCCTCCCCTTTATCTTGCATTATACTTGTATTTATGTGATATATTGATCCTTACCTTACATATTGCTATATACTTGTTTGGGACTTGATATATTGTCATTAAAGATCATATCTTTAGGCATGTAAATCATATTACCCCCTTTTCCCTATCACATATGATCCATGGAGGATCCAACCCAAGGATGAACAAATAAGACCTCAAAAAAGTCTTATTCTAGGGTTCATCTCTCACATGGTGATGTGAAAAGTAGCATCCTTTGCTCTTAAAATATCATCTTTACATATAAAGTTGCATCCTTTGCATCAAAAATGTTATTTATGCATAAAGTAGCATCCTTTGCACTTAAAATGCCATTTTTCCACATAAAGTTGCACCCTTTGCATTAAAAATCATCCTTTGCACCTAAAATGTCATCTTTTCATTAAAAGTGTCATCTTTAGCTTAAACATGCATCCCCCATGTCCCTCATGGTTGGATCTCTCTCCTAGGATTGCCTAGTGACCTTCATAAGGCACAAAAGGGCATAGGATGAGCATAAAGATCCAATCTTTATACCCCTTCCTTAGTCCCCCTTGGTACTTGGAGCATCTCTTGGAACGAGATGGTGTAAAGGTCCTATATTTACATCATTTCTTCCACTTAAAGATGCCATAGACGGATTCTCCTTTAGAAAAGGATGAACCCTAGCCACATATCTCCGATCATCACTTGAGACGAGCGTAAATGTCCCGAAAAGTCCAAATTGTCTCAAGATGTAGGATTGATAGGCAAAGGTCATTCCTTTCTAAAGAGTCTCATCCTTTGGACTATAAAAAAAACGGTGTCCCTTTTCCGATCTCATGTGACCCAAGGTCTCATCATGATGATCATAAGTCCAAGATGAGAACGGGACCAAAGTCCCTAATACATAAAAATCCAAGGAATCCCGAGCGATAACCAACTAATGGTTTATACGTCCGGAAGACCACTTGGACCATTCCCTCCTTTTCAAAGCACACATCCCACACACGAAAATACTAAGGCAAGTATGAAAAGCGGATCCTGGAAGACTTGCTCCGGCAAGGCTCTTTGGGTGAACGACGATCCGTTCTTCCCAAAGGGTAACTTAACCTCCGGACCCAAATCCTTTTTTTCAAAGTTTTGAGGAAATCAAAATGGCGTGGCGACTCCATTTTTCAAATTAAATCGGACGTTTCAAAACTGATGTGAGGCAGTGATCCCCCTTACACGAGAAAGTGGTTCCAAAAGTAAAATAAACAAAAAGGAGAGCCGCTTATCTTGGGCACCACATTCACAGCAGGCTGTTCTTGAGCGAGCATAGCCCCTAGCGCATTGTCAGTAACCGTGAGGTATAGTTTTAAGGGCTTTTCCTTGTGCGGTGGAACCAGGATGGGTGGGGAAGTTAAGTAATGCTTAACTTCCTCGAATGCTTCTTGACATTCCTCGGTCCACTCTTGAGGTGCATTTTTATTAAGTAGCTTGAAGATGGGATCGCACATTTGTAAGTACCCAAATCTGGCTCATGCCTTCCGGTTAATTTTCCCGACATTTTCGGTAAGTTTTCCGGTAATTCCCCAGACCTTCCCAGCGTTCCGGGAGCATTCCGGAACTGTTTTTAATTAAATTAGGGCTGAAGGGAATCCTTCCTAATTAAGAAACACGTTTTTCTTAATTAGGAAGAGCCTTCTAGAATAATGCCACCTTGCATGGTTCTAGAATCTTTGAGTCATTCGAGGATAAGACCGCCGGCCTCATTTGCAAAGGACTGCACGGTCGCACGGCTTCATTAGCCTTATCCAGTTACCTATAAATAGAGGCCTCCTCTACCCATTTCACAACAACGAGAACAATACATACAATCCATAGCAATACAATCAGTCACTCCCAAGACGTGAAGAATATTGGTGAAGGCTCAAGAAGGTGAAGAAGAAGGCCAAGAAGCTCCCTCCCTCCTCCTTGAAGATCCAAGACCAATCTCTCCTCCTAGCTCCGACCAAAGAAGCAAAGGAAGCAATTGGTAACCTCGCACGCCCTAACCTTGCATTTTAATTGATATACTTGCTCATTGCATTCATATATCTTGCTTGGGACTTGGCATTTATTCATAAAGATCACATCTTTATCACCCCCTTTCCTTTTGCATGCATTAAGACCTCATTTGTCATAAAAATGTAGTCTTTTCATAAAAGTGCATCCTTTGCACCCTAAAACCCCCATTTTCAAATAAAAATGTCATTTTTATGCATCATTTGCACATAAAAATCCAATCTTTTCAATAAAAATGCATCCTTTGCATTCAAAAAACCTTTTCTAATGCATCATTTGCATAAAAATCCTATCTTTACGCATCACTTGCATAAAGATCATTTCTTTCAATTAAAAAAGCATCATTTGCTAAAACCAAAAATGTCATCTTTTCATTAAAGAGTCATTTTTCATCATGCATTTCCCCTTTCCCCCAACCTTGGAACGGACCGGTGTAAAAAGATCCTATCTTTACATCGTTCCTTCCATTAAAGGTTCACGATTTCTTTAGAAAGGGACACCTTGAACCCTATATCTCCGATTATCGCTTAAGAAAGAGTATGAAGCCTCTATACGAGCTCGACCGTCTTAAAGCGTAGGATTGATGGGCTAAGGACCCTCCTTTTCTAAAGAACCTCATCTTTGACCAAAAGAGAGTCATTCTCTCGATCACGCAAGTCCCGAGGGTCCCGAGGTTTAAAAAGCGATGATCACACGTCATAAGATGAGGACGGGATCATAATCCCGAATACATAAAATTCCAAGGAATCCCGAGCGACAACCAATAAATGGTTTGTACGTCCGGAAGACAACTTGGGACATTCCCTCCTTATTTTCAAACACATGCACACAAGAAAGCACGCAAGCAAGCACGATTAATAAAATCATGGGAGACTTGCTCCGGCAAGGCACCTTGGGTGAACGCCAAACGTTCTTCCCAAGGGGTAACTTAACCTCCGAACCCATAAAACCTTTTTTTCAAAGTTTTGAGGTAATCAAAATGGCGTGGCGACTCCGTTTTTTAAATAACTCGGATGTCTTCAAACTCGCGTGAATCCAAACACAAAAATTTGGGCACCACATTCACAACATTGTAGTCAGTTGATTGATGAATCGACTGATGTATTGGTGTCTGCCCATGAATCCCTTTACTTCTTTCTGCGTTCTGGGTGGAGGCATGTCTATGATGGCCTTTATCTTGGCGGGGTCTGCTTCTATGCCACGCTCGGTGACCATGTACCCTAAGACTTTCCCTTTGACTACTCCGAATGAGCATTTTGCGGGGTTGAGCCTCATCTTGTGTTGTCTCATCTTGTGTTGGTAGTGGTAAGTCATCTTTAAGGGATGCCTTGTTCAAGTCTCTGAAATCTACACGGACTCGTATTTTCCCGTTCGACTTGGCTACTTGTACCGTGTTTGTCAGCCATTCTGGATACTCAATCACTTTGATAAACCCTACGTTCAAGAGTTTCATGATCTCTTCTTTCACTTGCATTGACCATTCCGGCTTGATTCTGCGTAGTTTTTGTTTGACTGGCTTGGCATTGGGTAGCAATGGTATTTTGTGTTCTACAATCTACTGATTTAACCCAGGCATATCTTTGTAGGACCAAGCGAAGACGTCGACATATTCTCGGAGGAGTTGCGTCAAGTTTATCTATCTTCCCCCTTGAAGAAGCTGCCGATCTTTGTTTCTCTGGGGTCTTCTGTTGTCCCGAGATTAACCGTTTGCATTTCCTCGTTGTCAATGGGGCCATTCTTTCCACAACGACCTACTTGCTTTGCTAATTCTTTTAAAATTTGTTCGTTTTTTTTGATCTATCTCATCGTATGATTCATTATTAACTTGTTCGTTATATTGATTATTATTAGTTAATTCATCTTTCACGATGTTAGCAATCTCAGGGTACTCGGAAAGATCGAAGTTTTCATTAAGGAAGTAAGGGAATACATGTTCGGCCACCGCCTCGATTTCCTCTTGCGTGAGTTCATCAGAGGTGGAGCTTGCTTCTAATGTGAAAGTTACAGGGCCTATCTTCCTGCGGGGATGGGTAGTGCAACCAAGCTCTTTGATCATGAAGTCTTCATCAACAACTGGTCCTCCGGTGACGTGCCAGTTTAGAATTGGCTCATCACATCTCTGTATTAGCTTTGTGTAATCAATAGTTGGAGCGTCCCCCTTGGAGATTGCATGGATCTGGCTGTCTTCTAACTGGCACAGGTCTTCAAACTGTTGTAGCATGTCTTCTCCCAACACAAAGTCCCATTTGCTGGTCATTTCTGCCTTTATGCCCCACAGATCTTTAGGGATTAGTGGGACGGGTTCCGTTTCGTCTGGTGAAGCGTCGCAGTCACTGAAAATTTCAAAGCCCGGTTGGCGTTTTCCTTTATTGTCAGTCCATGGTTCTGAAAAGATAAAGTATGGGATGTTTTCCCCTTCCCGGACGAAGTAGTCATTTAGTGTCTTTCGATATGGCTCGAGGTTGCAATCTTTGGCCTTTGGGCCATTGTGGCCTTTGTATGCGGTTCCTTCCCACTTGACTTGGGTGAAGTCCCACTCTTCTTCGTCACTTTCATCGTGGATGGAAATGACGTATCCTAGGCCATGCTTCGTGTGTGGTGGGGGAACAGGTGGTGGTTCCGTTATCCCTTTCAGATGTTTTCCAAGTCCCAAGCCAGGAAAGTATCCTTTCGCTTGCATCATTCCCCAAACAGGAAGGTTTCCAGAAAACCGAAGTGCTTTGGAATAATCGTTTTCGTTGCAAGTTTCTAGGACATTCACAGTGCTTTCTTGTCAAATAAGCAATCAGAATTTTTGAAAGAAAAGATACTGACTAAACTATTATTGAAAAGCAAACTTGATACTCTTGCCCACAAATGAGGATTTTAGGCAAGTAGTACCCAAACTAAACTAGACTACTAATCGTTTCTTCTTGCAAATAAAAGTAAATAACTGAAAAAGAAAGAAATACTTCATTTGCTTGAATTCATCCAAACTATGCCACCGCTTGAACAAACTCTGATGGTGTCATTGTCAATAAGATCTTGGACTGCGTTCTTCAAATTGAAGCAATCATCAGTGTGGTGGCCATGGCATTGATTGTAGTAGCAATAGGGGTGTGGAGCCCGACCTTCTTTCTTAGGTATGTAATCTTCCATTGGCTTCAGCTTTCCATCCTTGTGAAGACTTCTGAAGAGATGATCGAGAGAGATCCTTCCAATGTCAGTGAAAAACCTACCCTTCCTTCGTTTAGCCATTTGATTATGGAAGTCTCGAATATGGTTCTCGTGGTGCTGCATAAAGACGTTGTGGCAAGACTGATATTCTACTTCCATTAGTTCCTTGAGGTCACGGTAAAGAGTATTGAGGCAATACTTGACCCTCTCATCAATGTCATCTTCAATGTGGGCTTCGAGGGTGATACACTTTTGGGTCATAGCCTCGAGTTCGCTTTTGACCTCCTCGAGTTCCTCAATCAGCATCTTTGTCTTGTCAGCTTGGATGGATTCTTCCAGGTTGTGCCATGCATCATTGTCGTCAATTTGCTGCAGGGCTTTGGCAAGTTGAGCTTTGATGTCACTTAGCTCTTCTTGCACAGAGGATCGCCCGCTATCGGAGTCACTTTCCATCTTCCGGAAATCTCTAGCAATGCGAGTGGCAGGCATATCGAAAGCTTCTCTCCAACCTTCCACATGTTCCATTTCAGCGACAAGGGACTTGGTCAAATCTTCCCGAGTTTGTTGTTCAAGGTCCTTCTTGGTGACAAGGTACTTTTCAGTAGACATTGTGTTGGGAGTCTTGAGATTGAGTAGCTTTGGAAAACTGACAGAAGAGACGCAGAGTTGGTGTCAAGATCAAATCTAGCCCGCAACGAGTCGGAAGCAGGCTTAAACGGTTCAGGCTCAAACACAGCAAACAGAGACATTATCTAGCGCGAGACAGGTAGTCACGCACGAGATAATCACACGGAAAGTCGATTTTTATTAGACCTAATTTTTGGTCGGAACGGAGAATACGTTTTGAGGGGTTTCTAAGACCTTTATCAGAACCTAATGACTAAGTAATCAGTCTGATTTTTGTAAAACAAAGCCATGTAAGATTTTTTTTGAAGGATATATTTTTTCTTTTTAAAGGGACTTCCAAAAGGGTCATTTCGAAGGGACATTTTCCGAAGGGACTATTCCGAGTCCTTCTTTATTGTCAATTTTACATGGCTTTATTTTGGTCAAAAACAAGAAAAGTTCACCAAGTCAAACCGACCGGTCACAGAGTGATCCTAAAAATACAATCTACATGAAATGTGGTGATGCAGGGCTGAAAGGCTAGGCTCCCCGCGATATGACAATCTAAATGGATTGAATACGCGGAGTGGGATGATCCAACTTCGGAGAGACCGGCGACTAGGTGGTTACCATCATCCGTCCTTAGTGTGGGTCCCGGGTTTATAGAGGGTATGTAGTGCAATGACAGATATAACATGAGTGCACGTGTGTGAAAGTCCAATCTAGGTGATAGATAAAATAGAGATTTTTTTTTGAAAAATAAAAGAAAACAAATAGTGGCCGCACCAAATGGTTGCCTACGTTTCTCCCAAAATAGAGAGACTCAGGCCATCGTAGTTCCACATAATGAGAGAGAGAGAGAGAGATGAATAAATTAATTACAACTCCCGAATCCCCAATGGACCGGACTTTAATAAAATAAAACCCAATCACATGCAGTTTATAAATAAAAATCAATTATTTAAACTAAAATACGGGTTCGAGTTCTACATCTTAAGGGAGGCCTTAAGATGAGGGAACTCTGCAGATAACGAATTCTGGGATCCCCCTTGCATGTTCGACTCTTGTCTTGGACTTTGAGACGGACAGGGAGAACCAGAAGACACCAGATTGCCGAAGCAATATCTCGCACGGGATAGGATATCTCGTGCGAGATATGCCTGATCTGGAGGAAAAAAATCGAATTTTTTTTTTTGAAAACCTCTCTTTTATTTTTGACGCAAGTTTAAGCCTCTTTAAATTTACAGTCCCCAGCGGAGTCGCCACTGTAGCGATGCGCGATTTTCCTCTTTTTAACATCTTTTTGAGTCGCCACCTATATTATTCGTTTGGAAACATAGAAAAACCATTTTGAAATAGATTTTGGGTTCGGGGCTTAGGTTATGAAATGGGAAGGTCAAGGAGCACCCATTCCACCCAATCCGGAGATCGGTCTTGCTAAAGAAAAGAGAGGTTTTCAAAGAAGGAGAAGATTTCAAACAATAAATAAAGTAAAGATCCATTTAACGGGGTTAAACGGAATATAGGATCGATTGCTTCGAGACCATCCCCATGATTTGGGGAGGCTCTAGGCTGATCCTAGATTCGATGTATTTATACCACTCTAACAATCAATTAGAAAGGAAAGAAAGGTTACCTTGCGTGAGGTAATTCGGGCAGAGTTTCGACTCAAGTTTAGAGTCGAACCTTGACACGGACCGAGCTTCGCCTCAATCCTTTTGATTCGAGCTACGATGTTTGTTTATCAACAAGGTTGACAAACAAACTTTAGGTGATTTTAGGGGTGATTTACAGGAATCTTTCAGGGAGAGAAACAAGTAAATGTGGGGGCTTTTCACTTGGGATTTCAGGATCTCAAATACTGAAAGTCTTCAGGTATTTATAGGTGTTGGAGAGGTGTTGAGGATGAGATCAAACACCTTGGGAAGGTTCCAGAATCCAAACTTCGTTGGCTGGCCGGATGGATAAAGTTTTATCCCGAAAAGAGGTTGAAATCGACGAGGAAACTGTTATCTGCAATCTGCAGAACTCCTTTATCTCGCACGAGACACACTATTCTGCGCGAGATAAGACAGTCTGTGGACAATTCTGCCCTTCCCTCGTTATCTCGTATGCAGTTTAGTCCCAAACTAACGGTCATTAGTCAAAACATAACGAAACATGATGAAATGGTGGATTTCTACTTCTTGACTCAAGGCAAGACTTAGAGCGGTATAAATGTGATCCGATGGGTTCAGAATGGGGTGTCTACACCGACATGGATTGCAATTTGGATTCCATGGCTTCCAACCATTTATCCGAATCGGGAGTGGACATCGCCTCTTTATAGGATGTAGGTTCGTCATTCTCAATGACTTCCACTTCATTACTTTCCAACATGAGAAATCCATATCTCTCGGGTGCGGATCGTAACCTATCCGATCTACGATGGACTTGTGGATCTTCAACCGGTTCCACAACTTCTTGTGGACTAGGTTCAGTCTCTACTATCGGCTCCATGTTATTTTCGGGTTCTTGAATTTCTTCAAGATAAACTTTACTCCCAATTGTTCCTTTATTGAGAAACTGTTTCTCAAGAAAGTACCATATTGAGCAACAAACACTTTGTTCTCATTGCGGTTGTAAAAGTAATACCCTTTGATTTCCTTAGGGTAACCAACGAAAATAACCTTGTCAGATTTAGGTGCTAACTTATCAGAGACAAGTCTCTTCACATAAGCTTCGCAACCCCAAATCTTCATGAAAGACAAACTAGGTTTTCTTCCATGACACATATCATGTGGGGTCTTAGGAGCCGATTTAGTAGGGACTATGTTCAGTGTGAATGCAGCAGTCTCTAATGCATGTCCCCAAAAGGAAATAGGAAGGTCAAATTGACTCATCATTGAACGAACCATATCTAATAGGGTTCTATTCCTCCTCTCGGATACACCATTCCATTGTGGTGTTTCGAGTGGAGTCAACTCTGAAACAATTCCACAGTTTTTGAGATAATTGTCAAACTCTTGGCATAAATATTCGCCACCACGATCAGGTCGAAGTGCTTTAATAGTTTTGCCAAGTTGATTTTGTACTTCATTTTGAAATGTTCTAAACATCTCAAATGATTCACTTTAGGACTTCATCAGATAGACATAGCCATATCTAGATAAGTCATCGGTGAATGTAATGAAATACCGAAATCCTTCCCTAGCAATGCTGCTCATTGGTGCACATACGTCGGTATGTATTAGGCCCAATAAGTCTCTAGCCCTTTCACTACTCTTAGTGTAGGGTGGTTTGGTCATTTTTCCCAATAAACAAGACTCGCATATCTCATATGATTCATAATCATGTGAGTCTAACATACCATCCTTATGGAGTTTAGAAATGCGTTTCTCATTTATATGACTAAGCTGGCAATGCCACATGAACGTGTTGTTCACGTCATTCGGTTTAGACTTCTTGTCTATATGGTAAATATCTTCAACATTATTTTGTTTCTCATCAATATCAAGAACATAAAGGCCATTAAATGAATTTGCAATACAATAAAGCATATCATTTAAATAAATAGAAAATTTCTTATTCTCAATAAGAAACCTAAAACCTTCATTATCCAAACAAGAAACGGAAATAATATTTCTACTCAAATCCGAAACATAGTAACAATTGTTCAAAACAAGTACTAAGCTACTAGGTAAAGTTATATCATATGTCCCTACGGCTAATGCAGCAACTCTTGCTCCATTCCCCACACGTAGGTCAACTTCACCTTTATTTGAGTAGCTTTCTATTCCTTTGTCCCTGCACATTTAAACAAATGTGAGATCCACATCCGGTATTCAAGACACATGAATTAGAAATAGAAAGGAAAATATCTATCATATAGATACCTGAATCAGAAGCAATCGTATTGCCCTTCTTTGCCTTTAGGCCTTCCTTATAAGCCTTGCAATTACGCTTCCAATAACTAACTTCTTGGCAATGGTAGCAAACCGCATCCTTTTGAGACACTTTGGGAGCCTCTCCGGCAACGACAACTTTTTCCTTAGGTATACCAACACTTGCTTTACCTTTGCCATCTTTCTTGAACCCTTTTCCTTTGTTAACCATTAAAACATTTTTCGTTCCGGGCTTCTTGATATTCTTCTCTGCAGTCTTAAGCATCACATGCAATTCTAAGAGATTCTTATCCACGCCACTCATGTGATAGTGCATTATAAAATGACCATAACTTTCAGGCAATGAATTCAATATCGTATCCGTGGCGAGTTCCAAACTCATCGAATTTCCAAGCCTTTCGAGACGCTCAATGTGACCCTTCATTTTAAGGACATGAGCACCAACCGACTGCTCCTCTTGCATCTTGCATGCATTTAGGGCTTTAACCACATCATACCTCTCTTGTCTAGCTTGCACTTGGAATATTTCCTTTAAGCGCTCGGCTAGATCAAAAGCACCTTCCATGTGTTCAAGGTCCTTCTGAAGAGCCTTACACATGGTGACAAGCATAAGGCATGTCACATCATTAGAATTATCAGTATGTTTCTTGTGAGCATCCTTATCTGCCCTTGAAGCATTAGCAGCAGGTGGAGGTGGAACCGGTTCGTCAAGAATGTACATTTTCTTCTCTTGCCTAAGAACAATTCTTAGGCTTTCGATCCAATTAGAATAGTTTTTACCGTTCTCTTCGAGCTTGTCCTTCTCAAGGATGGATCGCAGTGACAGAGGCTGATTATTGTGAGTTGCCATTACTACAATAAAATATGCAAACAATAAACATATAAGTATCAACACATTTATCATCCAAGAGCAAATAATGTATTTCATAAATACTCCCACTAAATTAAACACCTTCAAATACAAGCATGTATCATATAATCATATCATATATGACTCTTAGATCTTTTATGAGATTTCCTTAGAAATCATATGTCAAAAACATGTTTAATTCTCATATATGCCTTGGGTCAAATCTCATTTGAAAGCACCAATTAAGTCCAACCTTTTTCAAACATATGAGACATGGAACGATGCACCTAACTCAGTCAAAACTACATCAACCATTATCTCATCTTGATCACACATTAAGATATAATGATGCACCCAACTGAGTCGAAACTACATCAAAATACCCTAAAATATCACAAGTGTTCTAATGAAGGGATGGCATAAAACTTAAATATTTAGAAGGTTTTACACATATCAACAAACATCGCATGGTTGTAACATGAAACTTATGTGTACACAATTATGAACATATGGCTTCACAAAATATTTCAATCAAACAATTTGATACAATTTTGAGAAATTACAAATCTAAATAATCATATTAAACAGATTAATAACCTATGTAAAAGATTAATCACATTAACCAATTATTAATCACAATTATGGCATATCACATATATTTGTTTTCATAAAACAATACACATAAAAACATAGGTCTATTTCATATAGCATGTAAAGCATTTAATCAAATTAAATCTAGCATGCCAATTTCAATCATAATCATGATAAACACGGCTCTGATATCACTGTTGGGTTTTGGGGTTACAAACGCAGCGGAAGAACTTCATAAAACAATAAAACCCTAGCCTAGAATCCATCTAGCATGAAGATATTAGAAACATATGAAATAGATTTTCATACCTTAATGCGATTTATGTTGCTCAAAACGAATCTCAAAGATTGAATCTTTAATCCGTTGATGAAACTTGGATCTTCTTCTTCCTTGTTCTACCTTGGTGATGAATCAACAATGGTGATCTTCAAGCTTTAGGAGATAAAGTAATCGCCCTCTAATGGTGATCCAAATGCGAACGAACCAAGAACAATTCTTGTAGGATTTCTAGATGATCCTCCGATTATTGAATCAATATTCAATAATCAATAGCCGAAACAATGGAATTATCTGGGAGCTTTTTGATATTTTGATTCTCAATTAATATCAAAATCTAGAGTTTCATAAACCTAGACTAACCATGTGTTTTGGCTGACCAAAGGATTGTATTTATATCAAGATATAAATCCTAACAATTAGGTAAGAATCCTTGTCCAAAACCAATACCAATCCACAGAAGGAAACGCGTACGGGCTGAAATTCGCTAAGGGCACGACTCGTGCTCCTGGGCACGACTCGTGCCACGAGTCGTTCTAGCTAGTCACGAATGGTTTGAGCCAAATTTCAGTTGTACCACGACTCATGACAAAAAGTACACTCATGGATAATCATCTTCCATGATTATCCATTACCAACTTATACTAGTTATTCATATTAACTAGGGATACATGTTATTATAATAAACATGCAAACATATAATAAGCCAAATAAACTTTCTCTATAATAAATGATAAAGACGATTACATAGCGGCTTAAGTTATAAGTCAAACATAACTAAACGCCTAGGGCATTACACCAACATGGGATCCTCTCCTTTGTTGATCATCCCTATTACGGGAGAGATGATATACGTCTCCTAGCAGCCACAAACCACGCCATAGTAGCGGTTCTAGTCCGGAATGAAGGAACCACTCAGAAACCTATCTATTATGTCTCCAAGGCATTGTCAGATGTGGAAGCAGATACTTCAATGCACAGAAGATAGCCTATGCCCTAGTCATAGCGACAAGAAAGCTATGAGCATACTTTTCTGCACATCCCATAACTGTATATACCAATGCGCCCCTGAAGAAAAACTTGCATATGTTGGAATGCTCAGGATGTCTCCTTAATTGGTCTATCGAACTCACTAAGTTTGACATTGGATACCAACCTAGGAAGACACTCCTAGTACAGCCTCTGGTCGATTTTATGGTTGAAACCACCTTCATAGGAGAGCATGACCCCACCTCCCATAAGCGCAAAAAACCTACGGGGGAAGAACCAACCATCAAGCTTCCATCCAACTGTTGGGTCATATACACATATGGATCAGCCACCAAGAAAAGAAGTGGACCTGGAGTTGTACTGGCAAGCCCCGATAGGGAGAACACCATCCAGGACATTATCATATTCAAGTTCCCTGCTTCCAACAATCAAGCTGAGTACGAAGCTTTGATATTTGGCATAGAGTTGGCATCCTTGTATGGAGCAACCAGAATTGCGCCTTCTGTGACTCCCAGCTCGTAGTCAAGCAAATAAAAGGGGAGTACAACACTCAACCCCCCATACTTATAAAGTATAAAGATCTCATCCTAGATATAACAAATAAGCTAGAATTTTTGAGGTAAGTCAAATAGGCAGGGAAGAAAACTAAGTGGCAGATGCTCTATCCAAACTGGCGTCTATTGACGTAGCAGATCCTGATTCTAAACCACTCATAGTCTTTACCGAAGAACCTGCCTACGAAAGACTACGAGTAATGCTCCTAGACAGGGAGGAGAAGTGTTGGGTATACGAATACATTGAATTCATTGAAAAGGACCAACACCTGAGGACGAGACACGTGCTAGGATTATCAAGAAAAAGTCAGTAAGGTTCACAGTTTTGAACGGGATCCTTTACAGAAGATCATTCACAAAGCCCCTGCTAAGGTGCGTCTATCCCATGGAAACAGAAAATCTCTAGGCAGAAGCCCACGAGGGCAGCTGCGGTGGTCACCCAGGGGCCAAAACCTTAGCTGAAAAAATCATCACTCTAGGTTACTATTGGCCAAATCTAAGAGATGACGCGCAAGCCTACGCAAATAAATGTGACAAGTGCCAGAGATATGCTGATATTCCTAGACTGGCAGCAGTGGAATAGACACTCATAATTCCTACTTAGCCATTTGACATGTGAGGAATCGACATCATCGGATCCTTCCCCCCTCCCCCCACTCGAGGCAATTGCAAGTATATGATCGTGGCAGTCAATTACTTCTCCAAATGGATAGAAGCAAAAGCCATAGCCAAAATAACAGAGGAGAACATAATCAACTTTGTCCACGACTTCATCTGGTGTGGCTTCAGGGTTTCACACACTATCATCTCGGATCATGGTCTCCAGTTCTCTAAGGCATTCATAACAGAACTGCAAAAACTAGGAGTTAGACACATCAAGTTATCTGTTAGTAGACCATAATGCAATGGACAAGCGAAAGCAGCCAACAAGTTGGTGCTGACATCCCTAACTAAGAACCTAGAAGGAAGTGATGGTAGATGGTTGGATGAACTTCCCTTAGCCTTGTGGGAAGTTCGAACAACCACTCGGGGGCCAACCGGGGAAACCCCATTCTGAAATTGCCTGGATCCGGCGCGCGGACAGACATCTAGAATGTCGGGTGGCCCGTTGCTGCGTTTTTCATTTAGAGTCGCCACGTCATTTTGATTGTGCCCAAACTAATGATAAAAGACTTTGTTTTTTTTTGTTGTGTGATGAGATTTTTGAGTTCGGAGGTCAGGTTAAGCCTCGGGAAGATATATTTGAGCTCACCCGAGTTGCCTCATATACACGAGTCTTTCGATAACCTTCTTTCTTTAAATGTTATGTGTGTGTGTGCACGCGCTTTTAAAAATGCACTTGAAAATGATGTCTACATTGCAAATGATGTATTTAAACATAAATATTTAAATAAGTAAAGTAATTAAATTAGATTTGGAAGGAGATCGTACCAATGTTGGTTTGTGTCAATCTTCCGCGGGGGAATGTGTTTGGTTTGAAGGTGAATAGGGTTTTGGGGATGTCGGAGGTCGATTAGGACGGATCGGGATTGATCGGAATCGCTTCGGGAGGACTTCGGAGTGCCTCGGGAGGGCTTTGGAGCACCTCGGGAAGGCTCGAGAGGCCTTGGGAAGGACTAAAAGAGGCTAGGATTGCCTTGGGATGCCTCGGGATGCCTCAGGATGGCTCGGGATACCTCGAGATGAACCGAGATCGCCTAGGGAAGGACCGGCTTTGACCAGAATCGCTTCGGGAGGACTTCGGAGCGCCTCGGGAGGGCTTTGGAGCACCTCAGGAAGGCTCGGGAGGCCTCGAGAAGGACCGGAAGAGGTCAGGACGCCTTAGAAATGTGCCTGAAGGCTGGGGAAGAGAGGAGAGAGTTGAGGTGTGTATGAAATGGGAGGCGGAGCCTTCTATTTATAGGCTCCAAAAAGTGCAAAAAAAAATGGTCCTTACAGACCTTTGTGTCATTACCAGTTTTTTGGGTTTCCTGAATTTCAGGGAATATTGTGGACTTTGTGGAGATTTTGTAATTATTTTGGCGTGTTGACATAAGTGTCCGTACGGACACTTTTTGCTTTGCAAAGTGGTCCGTACGGACCATTATGTCAACTGGCCATTTTTTTTATTCTTGCAAAGTCCTTGAGTTTCCTTTTATCCCTGAAAGGTCCTCCCTTTTTTTGGCGGGTGGTTTTGGACCTTTTAGCCGTTATGGGTTTTCGGGATCACGAATGCGTGAGTCCTCGGTGTTTCTCGTATGCTCGGATGGAGAGCGGTCCGGATTGGGGTACTTACAGAAGCCCCTCGGCGACGTCACTTATGAAGGAAGTGGGGTCGTCGATAAAGATAAGGGTCCTAATCTGAACTGCTTATTGGGAGAGAGAAGATGACTGTGTCGGTTGGATGGCTGGACCCGTGAGGACGTGGTGGTGTCCTGAGGTGATCGCTTGGGTCGGATGGTTGTGGACGTGGTGGTGTCCTGAGGTGACCATTTGGGTTGGATGGCTGAACCCTTTAGTAGGATTCCTACGTATCCTGAATGGGAATCAAGCCTAATCGTAGTTCTTGTGTGAGGTGACCGCTTTGTCTGAGGTAGTGAGGACGTGGTAGTGCCCTGAGGTGACCGCTTGGGTCGGATGGCTAGACCCTTTAGTAGGATTCCTACGTATCCCGAATGGTAATCAAGCCTGATCATAGTTCGTGTGTAGGGTGACCGGTTGGGTCGAATGTGAGGGTGTGGAGCTGCATCTGGCTGAGATTATGGGGGCGTGGAGCCGCCTCTGGCTGGGATGAAGTGGTGAGGGCATGGTGGTGTCCTAAGATGAAGGCGTTTGTGTTTTTGAGACTTTTTGAAGGTGGTTGTGCCTTGAGTAAGAGGCTTTTGTGCTTTGAGTTTGTCTTTAGGTGGCGTTTGTGCCATAAGTTTGTCTTTGAGAGGCGTTTGGGCCTTGGGTAAGATTTTTGGGAGGCGTCCGTGCCTTCAGTTTGTCTTTAGGAGGTGTTTGTGCCTTGGGTGAGATTTTTGGGAGGCGTGCGTGCCTTGAGTTTATCTTTGGGAGGCATTCTTGCCTTGGGTGACGGACTTACTAAAATTACCCAAATTCGGCTCGCGCGCTGGCCCCGGCATCTCGCACGTTGGTCGGGAGGTGTCTCACTGCATTTTGCTTGTTGAGTTGCCACGCCGTTTTGATTTAGCCCAAAACATTAAAAAAAGACTTAGTTTAAAAACTGTTGTTGTGTGATGAGATTTTTGAGTTCGGAGGTCAGGTTACGCCTCGGGAAGAGAATAGTAGAGCTCACCCGAGTCACCTCGTAAAAATGAGTCTTTCGGTACCCCTTTTTCTTTAAAAGTTATGTGTGTGTGTGTATGTGCTTTTTAAAAGTGCATGTTGTATATGATGTCTACATTGTATACTATGTATTGAAATGTATTGAAATAGTAATGGAAGGAAGCCTTACCAATGTTGGTTTGTGTCTGTCTTTTGCTTGGGAATAGTATTTGAGTGTTGAATAGTGCTCCGGGACAGATCGGGAATGCTTTGGGAATGTGTCGGTGTCTGCGGACAGAGTTTCAGCGTGTGTTGGGAGTGTCAGGTGTGTACTCGGGCAGAGATTTGGCGTGCGTTGGGATTGCCGGGATCATTGACTGGACTCAGGCAGAGGTTCGGCGTGCCTCGGGATCGTCAGTTGTGCTCGGGCAGAGGTTTGGCATGCGTCGGGATGGACCGAGATGCCTTGGGATGGCTCAGGATGGGCTGGAATGCCTCGGGATGGACAGGAAAGGCTTCGGGACGGATCGATAGGGCTTCGGGATAGCTCGGGAGTGCCTCGGGGCAGCTCGGGAGCGTCTCTGGAGCGCTCGGCAGGGCTTCGAAGTACCACGAGGGCCCTCGGAATGCCCCGGAGGGAACCGAAAGGGACCGGGATTGCCCGAAAGGGTCTTAGAGGGGTGCCTGAAGGCTGGGGGAGAGAGGAGAAGAGGGGGGTGTGAGAAAAATGAGAGGGGTAGCCCTCTATTTATAGGGTCCAGATTCTGGCAAAGTGTGTCGCACTACACAAGCCGCCATTACCATTTTTTTGGTTTTCCTGGATTTAGGGGAATATTGTGGACTTTAAGAGGATTTTGTAATTATGATGTCTGGAAACAAAGTGGTCCATCTTTGAGTCTTGGAGCGAAAGAAGCAGCACGAACCAGTCTTGCTTTTCCATATTTTCAAAAATTTCTAAAAAGTCCTTTTGTACTTTTTTATCCCAGAAAGGCCCCCCTGGTTTGGTTGGTGGTTTTTGGGGTTTTTGAAGACTACGAATGTTCGAGATCACGTTTGTGTTAGTCTGCGGTGCTTCCCGTGTGTTGGATGGGAAGCGATTCAGATTGGGGTACTTACAGAAGCCCCTCGATGACGTCACTTACGGAGGAAGTGGGGTCGTTGATAAGATAAGGGTCCTGATCTAGATCGCGTGCTGAGAGAGGATGTGACCGTGTAGGTCAGTTCGTGAGGACGTGGCAGTGTCCTGTTGTGATGTGACCGCTAAGTTCGGTTGTGAGTACATGGTGATGTCCTACTGTGTGACCGTTTAGGTTGGTTGGCTGGACCCTTTGATAGGATTCCTACGTATCCCTAGCGGGAATCAAGCCTGATCATAGTTCGCGTGTGGGGGGAGTGCGTTGCCGTGTTTGAGGACGTGTTTATGTCTTCTAACTGAGACTTTGTGCGTGGACGTGTCAGTGTCTTGTGGGTGATGTGACCGCTAAGGTCGACTGTGAGGACGTGGTGGTGTCCTAAGGTGACCGTTTAGGTCGGTTGTGAGGACGTGGTGGTGTCCTAAGGTGACCGTTTAGGTCGGTTGGCTGGACCCTTTGATAGGATTCCTACGTATCCCAAGTGGGAATCTATCCTGATCGTAGTTCAGAAGTCGTGTAATCGTGAGTGTATGAGGACGTGGTGGTGCCCTGAGGTTTTGTGACTGCTAAGGTCGACTGTGAGGACATGGTGGTGTCCTAAGGTGACCGTTTAGGTCGACCGTGAGGACGTGGTGGTGTCCTAAGGTGACCGTTTAGGTCGACTGTGAGGACGTGGTGGTGTCCTTAGGTGATGTGGTAAGCAGACGTGTCGGTGTCCTAAGATGAAATGGAGAGTGGACGTGTCGATGTCCATGAAGTGAAATGGTGAGTGGACGGTTCGATGTCCATTAAGTGAAATGGTGAGTGGACGGTTCGGTGTCCATGAAGTGAAATGGTGAGTGGACGTGTCGGTGTCCATGAAGTGAAAGGGTGAGTGGACGTGTCAGTGTCCATGAAGTGAAATGGTGAATGGACGTGTCGGTGTCCATGAAGTGAAATGGTGAATGGACGTGTCGGTGTCCATGAAGTGAAATGGTGAGCGGACATGTCGGTGTTCTAGGGTGAGGTGGACGTGTCAGTGTCCTGAACCAGGTAATTTAAAGCCTTCTGGGCTACGGATAATGATTTGGGAAGTTTATACGGTCTTTTGGACCGGGTAATTAGAGCCTTCCGGGCTACGAATAATGCTGGTGATGGTAAAATTGTGAGTGTGGAGGCGTTTGCGCCTTGGAGTTTGTGATTGAAGGCGTTTGTGCCTTGGAGTTTGTTTGTGGAGGCGTTTGCGCCTTGGGATTTGTGTTTGAAGGCGTTTGTGC
This sequence comes from Adenophora triphylla var. japonica, assembly GCA_022495995.1. Classification (NCBI taxonomy): domain Eukaryota; kingdom Viridiplantae; phylum Streptophyta; class Magnoliopsida; order Asterales; family Campanulaceae; genus Adenophora; species Adenophora triphylla. Next base: position 155,209 of record JAFEMH010002622.1, read on the forward strand.
CTTGGGGTTCGGGCTTACGATGACGACCGGTGTTTGTTTTACCTTTTTGTGGGCGAGGTTCGGGCTTACGATGACGGCTGGTGTTTGTTTTGTTGGGTTAAGGACCAAACTGCATTAAATCTGCTGGAAATGGCCTTTGGACAGCTAGGGGCAAAGATTATAAGGGAAAAAGGGTAATCTCGCCTAAAAAACAAAGTGGTCCGCATGGATCCACTTGCCTTGCAAAGTGGTCCGCGCGGATTAGTCTTGAAAATTGATTTTCCCAAATCAAAATCAGACTTCAGTAACGACGCACTCCTCCATCTTTCCATCTTCAGTTCGAACGAAGGAGAGAGAGGGAGAGAAATTCTCGAGTTTTGTTCAAAATTTCGTAGGGAATTCTTTCGAGTTCGCTTGAATTGCTACCATGGCGGAAAGAATCAGACGAGGTCGTCGCCAAAGGGGCCAAGAGGCCATAGAGAGGAGATTGGAGCTCCGAAGGAATTGTTCTTCCTTTGTGCCTTCAACAAGGAATCCGGATGTGTTGTATCTGGATTCGGAGGTACACAACTTGCGAGGAAGGACCGTAAGGGAGGTAAGAAATCAATTTTTGCTTTGATTCTTGTTTGAAATGTTGTATGTTAGAACTAGGTTTTAGTTTTCGCAATTTGGGGCTTTTGTTATTGCCATGATCAATTTGTGAAATTGATGTTGATTTATTGAAATTGAATGTGTAAGAATTGTGGATATGTAACTTTTGTGCAAGAATGTGGAGATTAGCTCTTATTTGTAAAAATAAAGTGCCTCTCTTAGAAACGCATGCTTCGGTGATTTGTATCCTATGCTACTTCCGTATGTACATTGTGAAAAAATTGTCATGTAGGGACGGACTTTGTGTGAAAAGTGTGACGTGTGCCGTGTTTTTGTGACGGACTCTGTGTGGGGAAATTTATGTGCAATGTGTTCCGTGTTTTTGTAAACGGTCTTTTGTTTGAAAATGTGTCATGTAGTGCGTGTCGTGTTTTTGTGACAGGTTTTTTTTTAATAATTTGACGTGTTGGGATGGACCTTTTATGTTTTGCCGTGTTGGGACGGACTTTTGTACTTTGTATTTTTTTTTGTATATTTGTTTAAGTACTGTTATTGACGTACCTTTGATGTTTTTACCTGCAGGATGAGGTGCCTTCGTCAGGGAAGGTGAAGAAGATGAAGTCACGGGGGTCCCTTGAGGCCATAGTTGAGTTGTGGCGGGGCTTACCCAACATTTCCCGAGATGGGAGTCCTAGTCCTTGGAGGCTAGTGATCGCTAGTGGGCTGAACATGTTCGTTGCGAACCTTGCCGGGATAGCGGAGACACAGAAGAACAAGGGCGTCTTCTTGGCTCTGTCTGAGTACTGGTGGGACACCACGCATACCTTCCACTTTAGCTGGGGAGAGGTGACGGTGACCCCTACCGATTTTTCTGCGATCACCGGGCTTTCCTTCAAGGGGGGGGGCGGTGAGATGCCGGGACAGGATGTCCGATGGAGTGCTGGCTGAGTTGCTGGGGTTTGCGCCCTATCCTCGTAAGGGCTTGGGCATGTTGTACAACGATGTGGAGGTGCAGATCATGGCCAACATCGGGGCTTATTGCCGGGGCACTGGAGTAGTGAAAGCTGAGCAGCTGGCGCACTCTTTTCTGTGGTTTGCTCTTTCCGAAACTCTGTTCTCGAATCACGCCTCTTCCGCTCTTTTCCCTCTACTGGAGAGTTTGGTAGATTTGGAGAGGGTTGGTGAGATTGCTTGGGGCGAGGCGGGCTTGGCCGAGCTCTATTTTGCTATGGACAGGTTTAGCCGGGGCGCGGCCAGTTCCCTGGGATGCTTTGATTTTGCACTGGAGGTATGAGTTTATTGCTGTTGTAGTTTAGCGTTTCGTCATTTCTCCATCTTTTTATTTTTTTCTTTTCTGAGCACTATCTGCTTTTTTGTTGCGGGTGTGGTGCTATGAGATCTTCCGGTGCTAGCCATGGGACCGGGAAGATGAGGCCATGGTGGCCTATCCCGCCATGCTGTGTTGGGCCTGCCCTTTGAGGAAGAGCAGGACGACCAGGGGGAAGGTCACCGTTACATCTAGGGATGTGCAGGAGTACCTGGAGAGGGATAGCCCGGCGGGGTTTGAGCTGTACCCTTGGACTCGGTATGGCGATGACGAGTTTGAGGGTTCTCTCGGGCTGATACGGCAGAGGAAGATGCTGCGGGGCCTTACTTGCAATGTCATGTATCTGAGGAAAAGGGCCTTCTGGCAACATGGCGCAGGCGTGCCCCCTATGGCTCCGAGGGATTCGCCCCTCAGTATGATGAGTCCTCTCGACATGGCGTGAGCACTACCAGAAACAGGTGTTTTAGCGACGGAATAAACAGCGACGGAAGCATTCTGTCGCTATTTAGCGGCGGAAATTAAGATTTTTGCGGCGGAATTATTTTGGCGTCAAATTTGGCGACGGAAAATTTGGCGACGGAATTTAATTCCGACGCTAGATTCCGACGCTAAAACGAATATTCTTCGAATATTCGTTTAATTACCGCCACTATTTTGGCGCTTGATTTACCGACGGAATATTCCGCCGCAATTTCTTTATCAGCGACGGAATTATTCCGCTGGTGAAAATATATTATATTTTTATTTTTTTATTGATCAGTGGCAGAAATTTTCCGTCGGTGAAAATAAAATATTTTTTATTTTATTTTTGAAATATTACACCGACGGAAAATTTCCGCCGCTGATAAATTAAAAAAAAATTAATTTATCAGCGTCGGAAATATTCCGACGGTGAAAATAAATTTTTTTTTTGAAATATTACACCGACGGAAAATTTCCGCCGCTGAATAATTAATTTTTTTTAATTTATCAGCGTCGGAAATATTCCGACGGTGAAATTAAATTTTTTTAAAAAAATTAAACACCGACGAAATATTTCCGCCGCTGATAATTTAATTTTTTTTAATTTATCAGCGACGGAAATATTCTGTCGCTGATAATAAAATGTAGTTTTTGATTATTTTTAGAACTAATTAACAAAATAACAAACTAAAAAACATTAAAATATTTAACTACACCCTAACCCCTAACACATAACCCCTAACTCCTAAACCCTAACCCCTAAACCCTAACCCCTAACTCCTAACCTCTAACCCCTAACCCCTAAACCCTAACCCCTAAACCCAAACCTAACCCCTAATTGATAGCGTCTCCAGCGTACTGTGTGCGTTCTAAGGGGCGATCAGTGTGTGTTTTTGAATTTCCCGTCGCGTTCACCGGAAATGGCCAAACCGCCGGACTTAAATGTCCAGGCGAGCTTCCCTAGTCTTCAATCTACTCATCTACCGAAGGAATTAAGCAATAATTCATCACAACTAGAGATTCCGCAGCATACGCAAATGGCAACACGGAACTTTTCCGCCGGCAATTTCTCGCCGGAGAAGACCAAATCAACAGCTGAAAATGCTCAGGGTTTGCTCGCGAAGGTCATACCTATCTCTACCACAAGTGGAACGAAGCAATTTATAAATTTGGGAAATCAATTTGGACCAAGTCAACCTTCGGCACTTTCTTATGCTCGTGTTGTTCGAGGCTCAGTATCAGCATTTAATGGCGTTAAAGGAGTCCTAGGATATGAGAGATTACCTACTAGGAGGAAGATGAAGGTTGAGAACAAGCCAGCAATTATTTTCTCAAATCTGGAACTAATGGCGGCCAACAGCAAATTGCGGCATTCTATGGTTTTGAAATTCTCTTCAGGTAGGCCCACTATTCTTCAGATTCATGAGCATATTAAACAAACTTGGAAGTTGAATGGAGAATTTGTTGTAAGTTTAATTGACCCTCGACATGTTGGTGTGTATATTGAAAATGAGGATGATTTAAGGTTAGCATTGTCCAAGGAATCTCATATCATAAACAAATGCATGTATCGAGCATTTAGATGGACTCCTGACTTTAATTTGAAGGAGGAAAATCCAGTGGTAGCAGTTTGGATAAGGCTTCCTGGAATTCCTTGGACTTTCTATAATGGAGCTCTCTTAGAATGCATAGGAAATGAACTTGGGAGATTCTTGAGAGTAGATAACAGAACATTGGGATTGACTAACCAATTATATGCTAGAATGTGTGTGGAGATAGATGTTTCAAAGCCTCTAGAAACTGAAGTGTGGATAGGTGAATCCGAAGACAATGGATTTTGGCAGAAAGTTCAATATGAAGGCAATATTTCCTATTGTAGTGGATGTGGTTTGCTTGGTCACTCTCTTGGAATCTGCAGGAAAGCAAGAGGGAAAACTAAGGGATCTACTGAGCAACAAGAAAAGAAAGAAGAAAAAAAGCCAATGAATGAAGAGAAAGGGAACAATTTTGAAACTACAATAAAACAAAGATGGAATAGAGTGGAAAAGAAAGGAATTTCTAAAGCTTCTACTAGTAATCATGGTGTTATTATTGAGGAAAGTAGAGAGGAGAATTTAATTTTTGATGTTGCTGATAAAGCTACTGATGAAATGCATGAGAATCCAGTTGTTGAGGTTGCTGTGAAGATCACTGATATAGTAGGTCAGAAGAAGAATACTATCCAAATTGATTTGGATAATGGCCCAGGAGAGGTTCTCTCTGATGATCAATTATATGATAAAGAAATGAGAAGAAGGTCAAGACAGAAAGAAAAGGAAAAACAGATTTCAGATCAAATAAGTGGAGGATCAAACAGTTCAACTGGCAATGAAAAAACTGATGCTGCTGTTGATACTATTGCTAATGGAATTAAAAAGTCAAACAGTGAAGCAA
>JAFEMH010002622.1:165000-326107 GCA_022495995.1 Adenophora triphylla var. japonica
CTCAAGTTATATTTATATAACTTGAGAAAAACAATTTTGGTGTTTTTATTCCGCTGCAAACTCTTTTACAAAATTGTTTTATTTTCGAAGTGTGTGTGTGCTATCCCAAGTGCTATCGTTGGTGCTGTTATCACCTTGGATATCACTTGTGATTCAGGCCGTGACAATTTCAATTGGTATCAGAGCAGGTCACTTGATGTTACTAAGTGCTTGGTCTAGGTGTCATGGCTTTTGATCCTGCAAATCCAAATAAAAAACGTCTTCCTGTTTTAGATGGTTCGAATTATGCATATTGAAAAATTCGTCTTCGCTCGCATATCAAATCAATTGATCTTCGAGCGTGGCGATCTATAGTTAATGGGTACTCTCTTCCACTTTTACCTCCTGATGAGGATGGTGATATTCAGGTTAAACCTGAAGGTGAGTGGACTAATGAAGAGATCACCCTAGCTAACTAAATGAGAAAGCTCTTAATGCTATCTTTGAGTGGGTTGACATGCATATTTTTAAACTCATTCAAAATAGTTCCACAACTCAAGAAGCTTGGGATATTTTACAAAGGTTTTGTGAAGGTGATTCTAGTGTGCGTGAAAACAAACTTAGAGGTCTTACTGGCAAATTTGAAAGGTTGAGAATGGGTGAAAGTGATACCATTTCCTCTTATTTTGAAAAATTGTTTGACATTGCCAATGAGTGTCAACTTTTAGGTGAACCGTTTACAAACAAACAATTGATTTCAAAGGCTATTAGAACTCTCCCTGAGCGTTTTAATATAAAGGTTTCATCTATAGAAGAGGCTCACAACCTTTCTACTATGGACATCAATTCCTTAATGAGCATTTTAAAAAATTTTGAGTCAAACCTTGCTGAGCAAAGTGAAGCTTCTAAAGGCAAGAGTGTTGCATTAAAAGTTCAATCCTCTAGTGGTTCAACTAATGAGGATGACGAAATTTTTGAGGAATTAGGTGAAGATGCCAGTGTTGCCTTACTTGCTAGGATATATAACTCAATGGTGAGAAAATTTAACAAGGAAAATGTGCAGGTGAAGGCTAAAGAGCAACAAACCAAGGTGTACAATTCAATGCCAAAGAGGACATTTCCATCTACTCAGAAAGGTGGTCCCATAAGGAGAGCATCATCAGATCAATCCAGATCTGATCCGAAATACCTTGAATCAATCCAATGTCATGCTTGCTCTAGATGGGGTCATTACTCAAATGAGTGTGCTAACACTCTAAGGAAGATGGGAAAGAACCTATGGGTTTCTCTCAGTGACAATGAGGATGAGGAGATCAATCAATCTGAAGATTCAGATCAAACAGCAATGGTGGTCACAAATTGTGACTCAGATTCTGTCAGTGATACCCCAGATGATATCCAAAGTGGGATAGCACCTGAAATATCATCCAACAGGTATACAGATTTAAATTTGATAAATGCTGTTTGTTTTGTGGGTTCTGTTAACATGGATGCAGGTAGTTCACAAGAGGGTGACCAAAGTAAGGAGTTCAGCAAGGATGAACTCATTTGTGGTCTTAAGAACCTTTGCAAAGAATTGGTGGACGAATGGAAGAAGGAGAACAAGAAGGTGATTTCTCTGTCCAAAGAGGTTCAAGACCTGACTGATGGCTTGACTAGATTGGAAGTTCAACTCACAAAGAAGGATGTGGAGCTGGACAAAGTCAAGGCCAAGCTTACTCTTGCCGAAGCAACATTTAAGAAACTCAACACGAGTTCTTCCAAGTTAGATGCAATTCTTGGGTTGAGCAAACCATTCAAGGCAGGTATGGGTTTTCAAGAGTCTTTAAATGCTATTACATCTACTTTGGCTAATAAGGAAGATAAGGTAGTTTTTGTTAAAGAAAGAGACAACGTTGAACTAATATCTTCTGATAAGTCTTCTGACAAGGTAAAAAATGTAACTACTGTTACTCTTCTAGACATTTGAAAAATGATTGTAAAACTCTTTTAAAGAAACAGTCCAGTTCCTGTGTGATACCTGAAGTGCTACCTAGCACGTCAGATATCATTGGCAGTCAGAAGAAAAATTATCAAAGTAGGAAAGTGTGGAAACCTAAATCTAACCTAATATGTGATGTTGTGTGCACTGCTTTAAAAACTAATGTTGAAGGTTCATGGTATTTTGATAGTGGTTGTTCTCGTCATATGACTGGAACAAAAATGTTTTTTAAAGGAATATGAACCTATTCAAGGTGGTAGTGTAACATATGGTGGTGGTGGCAAGAGTAATATAGTAGGAAAAGGCATATTGAATGTACCTAGATTTCCTACTTTGAAAAATGTTTTGCATGTTGATGGACTTGTAACTAATTTAATTAGTATTAGCCAACTTTGTGATGACAACCTTGAAGTGAAATTCAACAAAAACACTTGTGAAGTTTTTTATTGTACCAATAACTGTGTTATGAGTGGTACTAGGTCAAGTAATAACTGTTATCTTGTTGAGGATAAACAAGTGTGTCATTCTGTGAGGGTTGATGATGCTACCTTATGGCATCAAAAGTTGGGTCATGTCCATTTTCGAAACATTATGAAACTCATTAATGCTGAAGCTGTAAGAGGTATACCTAGTCTGGACATAAGTACGAAAATCATATGTGAAGATTGTCTCAAGGGTAAACAAACACGTGCTACCCATAGTGCTACCCAACATAATGAGGAGTATTCTGGGACAACACACTGTTTTCAATTAATGCATATGGATTTAATGGGTCCAGTGGAGGTAGACAGTTTAGGAGGTAAGAGATATACATTTGTAATGGTTGATGATTTTTCTAGATTTACTTGGGTATATTTTTTGAAAGAAAAATCAGAAACTTTTGAAAAGTTTAAGATCTTACATGCTAAAATCAAAAACATGTTTTCTGCTCTTATCATGCGAATAAGGTCTGATCATGGAACGGAGTTTGATAATTCATTGTTCTTTACTTTTTGTGAATTAAAAGGAATTAAACATGAGTTTTATGCTCCTAAAACACCTCAACAAAATGGGGTGGCTGAAAGGAAAAATAGGACCTTACTTGAGATGGCACGTGTGATGTTGTTTTCAAAAAGAATTTCAAAAAGATTTTGGGTTGAGGCCTTAAATACAGCTTGTCACACGGCCAATAGAGTTTTTCTAAGATCTGGTACTAGAATGACACCTTATGAAATTTTGAATGGTATGATACCAAAGGTTCATTATTTTCATACATTTGGGTGTGTGTGTTATGTTCTAAATGATCGGAATTACTTAGCTAAATTTGACTCTAAAAGTGATAAGGCTATATTTCTTGGGTATGCTCAGACAATGAAGCATATAAGGGTTTATAACCTTAGGTTAAAAACCATTCGTAAATCAATTAACGTTGTTTTTGATGATTTAGCAAGTGTTACAGTGATGGAGTACAGGAATCTCCATTGATATTGCCGGAAGAACTGGAGGATCAAAATCAAGTAAGTGATACCCTGTGCTGGCCCAAGTGTTGCCACCGAAGGGATATCATCTCGGTATCACCCAAGACCACCCAAAGAATCGAAAAGGAGGAACAGTCAGATGATGATGATCATGTGCATGAAGATTTGAGAAGGGATCCACCAGCTAGGATCAGAAGAGATCATCCTTCATCTCAAATCATTGGAGAAGCAAGTGAAGGGGTACGAACAAGGAATAAATGACACTTTAGCAACCGTGAAATGGCAAGGTATGTGTGCATGTCCACCACATACCACAAGGTAAAATATTCCTGTTTTGTTTCTTCTTTAGAACCCAAAAATATTTCTGAATTAAAAGATAATTTTTGGATACAAGCCATGCAAGAAGAACTTGAACAATTTGCTCGTAATGAAGTTTGGTGTTTAGTACCACGTCCCATTAATACAAATGTAATTGGTACAAAATGGATTTTCAAGAACAAATCAGATGAGCAAGGAAATATTGTTAAGAACAAAGCTCGTCTCGTAGCTCAAGGTTACACCCAAATTGAAGGTGTTGACTTTGATGAGACCTTTGCTCCTGTTGCTAGAATAGAATCCATAAGACTCCTCTTGGCTATAGCTTGTTTTCTAAAAATTACCTTGTTTCAAATGGATGTTAAAGCTGCCTTTTTAAATGGTTATTTAAAAGAAGAAGTTTTTGTTGAACAACCAAAAGGATTTGAAGATCCTCATCTACCAAACCATGTATATAGACTTGATAAAGCCTTATATGGATTGAAACAAGCTCCACGTGCATGGTATGGTCGCTTAACCTCTTTCTTACTTGAATATGGTTTTACAAGAGGTGAAGCAGATAGGACCTTATTTATCCTAAGGCATGGCAAAGAGACAGTCATTGTTCAAATCTATGTTGATGACATAGTCTATGGCTCTACTTCTCAAACGTGTTTAAAAGATTTTGTAGAGGCTATGACATCAACATTTGAAATGAGCATGATTGGTGAGTTAACATTCTTTCTAGGCTTGCAGGTGAAACAATCAAATTAAGGAATTTTCATTTCACAAAGCAAGTATGCAAAGAGCCTAGTGAAACGGTTTGGGTTGGAAGGAGCAAAAAGTTCAAAAATCCCTATGTGTTCTTCTCTCAAACTTGGTAGAGACCAAGTAGGTGAGGATGTTGATCCTACTCTATATCGTTCTATGATAGGTAGCCTTCTCTATCTCACTTCTAGTCGTCCTGATATCATGTTCAGCGTGTGTGTTTGTGCACGTTATCAAGCCAATCCTAAAGTCTCACACCTTAATTCTGTCAAAAAGATAATTAAATATGTTTCAGGAACAAGTGAATTAGGGATTTGGTTTAGTAAGGATACTAATACCAATTTGGTTGGCTTTAGTGACTCGGATTGGGCAGGGGATATGGATGATAGGAAGAGTACTAGTGGGAGGTGTTTTTACTTGGGTAACAATTTAGTTTCATGGTATAGTCGTAAACAAAATTGTGTCTCTCTTTCCACAGCTGAATCTGAGTATGTTGCAGCTGGTAGTTGTTGCTCACAACTTATTTGGCTAAAACATATGCTAGATGACTATGGTCTAGAGAGTAATTCTTTGACTATGTACTGTGATAACCTGAGTGCTATCAACATTTCAAAAAACCATGTTCAACATTCCCGTACTAAGCACATAGACATACGTCATCATTTTCTTAGAGATATGGTAGATAAAGGCCTAATTAACATTGATCATATTGATACTAAGTATCAACTGGCTGATATCTTTACCAAGGCCTTAGACCACGAGAGATTTTCTAGTTTGAAAAGATCTCTTGGTCTTTGTAATCTCTGAGTCTGTTCGTGTGTGCTACCCCAGGTGATGTTATCACTCAGGGTAACACTTGTATATTAGTGTATTTTTTTCCTTTATTTATTTAAAAAAAATGCATTATTATTTGTTTAATCTGGTTAGCTTAGTTCTAACTGTGGCACATACTGACCTTTTTGTTATGGTAGGTTATTACTTAGGTTAGCACGTCTGATATCATTCCCCTTCATATACTTAAAGTGACAAAGTCACTAATCTTTTCTTGTTGATAAATAAAAGACAAAGGCATACTATTTCCATACTATTCTCTCGAGCTCGGGGCACGGTGTTCGCTGCAACGATGTACTCTTGCCAATGAGAATGTATGAGGTGATTTATGCTAAGTATTAGGGACATGGAGTTCGCTACTACAGTGTACCCTACTTGAAAGGCATAGATCACTTGATCTCTATACTTGAAATATAACTCGAAGCACGGAGCTCGTTACTACTTTGCTTTCTTGTTTAAAGAAGTGTATTGATACGTGATTAACAAGAAATGTATTTAAAAAATATAGGCATATAATGCCTAAAGTGCATGATGAAAAAAATGCTCAGCTTGTTATGCCTGAAGTGTTTAAAAATGAAAATATTTATCAAGGGGATTTATATCACTTGTGTTATCCTACATGTTACCATCATTGCCTTAACGCATTAGTGTGTGCTATATTAGTTTTTTTATTATTTTCAAAATATTGTTGATTAATTTTTCAAAATCTGAAAGTCATTTTAATTAAAGAGTTTATTATTTTGAAAACGTCTTCAACAAGTTTCCTTTATTTTTGGTAAACTTAATTTAGTAACTAACCCATATTTATTTTAATTTGAGCATATAATGTTTTGGCCCTAGTTGCATAATATTTAGTTTACTTATTTTTATTTTTTACGTTTTACTTAAAATATATATATATATTTTTTTCATTTTATTTTGTTTAACCGTGTTGTTTTTTTTTAAAGAAGTGTTGAGGTTTTAAAAAGATGTGGTTAGGGATTAATCTTAAAATGTGTGGATAGGGTTAATGGAGAGAATTAATAGGGGTTGTTTAGATAGGTTTTAGGTGTCAAATCAAATTAAAATTTTGTTCCCTATCTAATCTCTCTCTCTTATTTTCTCTCAACCTCCTCCGTTTCTCTCTCTATCCGTTACCCTCTCCCCTCTCTTAAACCCTCGTTCCAACGCCTTCTTCTCTCCCAAAATCCTAGGTCAAAATACGTTCCAAAATCTCACACAAATCTCCATGGCTTCTCCATCCAAAACCAATACCGAACCATCTCACACGGACCAAATGGACATATCACCAAGCATTGCTCCATCCGTGGCATCTCGTGTGGCCATGGAAACTTCACCAATGATCACTCCAAGCTCTTCTCCACCTACAATGGCGATTGTTCCAGCCACTGCCCCCGTTGCCTCGTTTGAACATGGAATCCCTAAGGTAACTCTCATTCCAGCCGAGCCAAAGAGAAAGAGGAAAGCCCCAACTTCCAAGCTGTCTCCTCAAGTTGCAAAAAGAAGGTCTTCCAACCGCATTAGGTCAATCAGGTCCAAGGCAACTTCAAATACCACCTCTGATCCGGTTGAAGTCTCAGAAAGCTCTCTTGATGTGTCCTCACCCCATGTGAGTGACGAGAACTTTGATGCAAACAAGGAGAAGGAGCCTTCTGTGGATTCTTTTGATGCTTGGGTGGATGCTGAAGAGGAAGAAACTCTCTCTGATTTTCAGAAGAAGAAAGCCAAGGGCAAAGCTTCTGTGAGTGCTACCAAAGGTGCTACCAAGAAGAAGATGTCATCTGAGGTAACACCTGCCCCCTCCTCTGTTCCTAATCGCTCCTCTAGTGATAATTCTGGTGATGAGGTTATTCGAACTGAAGAGGATAAGGCTTTTCCAAAACCTTTTCTTACTCTGGAATATTATAAGAAAGAAAATATGGAATTTTGGTTAAATAATCTGAGTAAGAGATTGTTAAAAGAAAAGCACATTGATGAGGGTCGGTTGGAAAAGAAAGGTATGGTTCAGTTTTTGAAGGACAGATATTTTCTTAATGCTAATAATCATGCTTCTGTGTTTGTTGAGAGTGTTATATGCAATTTCTTTGCTAACTTGCATGCTCATTTGGATGATGAAGGGTCTGAAAAATATGGGAAGGTGTTTGTTAGGGGAAAAGTCTATTCCTTTACTCCAGCCCTAATTAACAGAGTTTTAGGCCTCCAAAATGTATATGATGAGAGCATTAGGGTTAATAGAGATGAAATGGTAAAATTGCTCACTCACAACAAAATGCAGTCCTGGCCTGTGAAAGAGAAACTTCATGCTTCTAGGCTTACCTCTCTATATTATGTGCTTCACAAATTATGCATCTTCAATTGGCTCCCTACAACTAATGAACCTATTGTGACATTGGAGCATGCGAATGTGTTATATAGATTGGGTAAGAATTTAAGGATTAACTTTGGAAGGTTAGTGTTCAAACACTTAGCTTCTGGGGTAGAAAAAGGAAGTGAACATTAGCTTTTTCCCTATCCTTCTCTAATCTTCAAAGTTTTGGTATTTCAATCCTTGTCCATTGAAGCCTCTTATGTTGTTACCACGGAACCTGAGTATTATACCATTGATCAACAACTGAAAAAAGGCAAAAGGTATACAAAAGATCTTCCTTGGAACAAATCTGATGAAACAGCCCCTGCTCTTCCCAGTGCTATCTCACGTGATATCCAAAGTGCTTCCCCAGGTGTTGCCCCTAATACTTTTGCAGGAACTGATGCTACAAGTATTCTGACCAACATGATGAATCTTTTGGGCAACTCTGGTCCATCAATCCCAAAGGCAACAGTGATTAACTTCTTGCACAAACAATCAAGTGCAATGGGAGAACTTGCTGAGGGATGGGCTAAGCTTAAGCAGGTTACAAATGCTTTTATTGATGAAATTTCTTCCCAAACAGGGGGAGGATCTGCTGCTACTGCAACTACTGGAGCTGGTGCTATCAGTGCTACCACAAGTGCTTGGCCCAAGTGATGGTGGAAGTGATAGGGAAGGAGATCAGGAGGAAGATGAAGAAGATGAGGAGTTTGAAGAAGAAGAAAGCTAAAACCTGAAGGTTGATAAACCTGAAGGTTGATAAACCTGAAGGTTGATGTTGCCACTATCATGTGGGTGAATGTTTTTGTGGTGGTCCTAAAAACAATTTCTTTTATTTTGGTGATGTTTGTGGTTCTCTAAACAATTTCCTTTTTTCTGTTTATATTGATTTGCTAAACACTTTAGTTGGTTTGTTTATAACTTAAATTGCTAGGTTGTTTTTGCTAGTCTTTGGATGATATTTTGCTACAATGGTTATGGTCTTTAATGGTAACTTAGTTTATTTCGAAAACTTGTTAAAGTTTGAAATAAATTAGTTTTAAATGATTAATCATTGTTTGTGATTAGCTCCTTGATTAAGGGGGAGTTAATTTTTGTGGAGATTATATACTGTGTTCTATGCTCTGTACATGTATATATAGACTAACTCTGCAGGACAGCAGCACATTGAGTTTGGAAAGAAATATCCAACTAAGGGGAGATTGTTAGTGTAAACTGCAGGTGATATCGTAGATGATTTCCCAAAAGTCTAGGTGATATGGCAGATGATTTCCTGTACTGAAAATTATATAGTTGTATATTTCTTGTTTATTATTTAATGGACTAATGTGCTAATATAATATGTATAGTCTATAGTTTATGTCTATATTTCAGAGTGCAATTGCATCAAAGAAGGAGCTAGACACGTGTTGAAATTGGAAGAAAAGAATTTATACATTTTATGTATAAATTCGTAACTTGAGCAATAACAAACAAAACGTGTGAAGACTTGGTCAAGAGTTGTTACTGAGTTATAGAAGAAGTACAAGGTTGATAGAGCATGGGAGTACAAGGCGTGGAAGCATGACTTGAAGATAAATCAACTTGGTTGCTAAAATTGAGGAAGTGGGAGCTAAAAATGTGGAACAACTTCACCCACTCTCCCTACACTTTCTCAACGTACAAGACCAGCCCCAAGGCTGTTAATTGAGTAGCCTTCAAGTATTTGAAGACTATAAATAAGCTAAGAAGGTTTCATTTGAAGACATGCCAATTATATCATCACATTCACACCTTCGAAAGCTTAGAGATAGAGTTCTTTGTTTGGTTCTTTTTAATCCTTTCTCCCTTGTAATTTCGCACTTGATTACTTTGGTATCAAGTTGTGTGAAGGCTAGGATAGGATTCCGTTCTTTATCTCTTGTTCCATTGAGCTCAAAATAGTTATAGCTATAGGGAACTTTCGGCTTTGTAAATTCAATTATAGTGATTATAAAGTCTTGCCTAAGAGGCACACTCAAGTTATATTTATATAACTTGAGAAAAACAATTTTGGTGTTTTTATTCCGCTGCAAACTCTTTTACAAAATTGTTTTATTTTCGAAGTGTGTGTGTGCTATCCCAAGTGCTATCGTTGGTGCTGTTATCACCTTGGATATCACTTGTGATTCAGGCCGTGACAATTTCATATAGTGTATAGGGTATAGGGTATAGTGTATAGTGTATAGTGTATAGGGTATAATGTATAGTGTATAGGGTATAGGGTATAAGGTATAGGGTATAGGGTATAGGGTATAGGGTATATGGTATAGGGTATAGGGTATAGTGTATAGGATATATGGTATAGTGTATAGTGTATAATAAATAATGATATTTATTAAATTAAAATTAATTAATATTTATGATTTATTTATTTTTTCAAAAATATTATTTATTGACTCATACTTATTTTTTTGACAGAAATTTTAAATAATTTTCATGTTTTATATAAATAAAAATAATGATATTTTTTAAATTAAAATTAATAAATATTTATGATTTATTTATTTTTTCAAAAATAATATTTATTGACTCATATTTATTTATTTTATAGTAATTTAAAATAAATTTCATGTTATATATAATATAAATAATGATATTTATTAATTATAGCGGCGAAAATTTCCGTCGCTGAGGTTTAAACCAGCGGCGGAAATTTTCGTCGGTGGTAGATGCCACGTCATCGATCCACGTGAACGTAATTTCCAGCGGCGGAATATTCCGTCGCTGCGGTAAAATATAAATAAAAATCTTACGCCCTAAAATAATTACAGTTTCGTTATACTCTCTCTCTCTCTCTTCCCGCTTTCACCGACGACCGACGAGCTCTATCTTCCTTCCCTAGCTCTCAGACCACCGCCGTCGCCTTACCGCCGTCGCCTCTCAACTCCACCGCCACCGCCGTGATAGCTGCCGCCGTCGCCTTACCGTTAGCTGCCGCCGTCTCCACCTAGATCTGAAATTCCTCTCTCTCTTCCCTCACCGAACAAGGTCAGTACTGAATCCAATTTGTGATATTATTGTTATTCATTTAATCAGATTAATGGATCCAATGAGTAATTGTATGGTTTGTAATATATTTTTTTTTTTGAATATGTCTTTGATTTTTTCTACTACTATTTCTTGGTCAAATTCTTGCTCAGTAAGTGGATTTTACTCTATTTGAACTTATAATGTGCTTAATTTTGGTTTTTTTGTTATCCAAAAAAAGTTTTGAATTTTGATTTTTTTTTTGGAAATTCATTTTTGGATGGAGGGACTATATTTTTTTGTGTGGCATTATTGTAAGATTTGAGGTTGTTTTAATTGTGTTTGTGGTTGTTGATTGTTAAAATTAAGAATTTTTAGGATTTAATTATGATGTTTGTTGCAAATATGACTGTTACTTTAATTTTAGATGCATTGTTTGATGTTGGTGGTCAGCCGGTGGGGTGTGGGACACGGCTGTGGGTTGAAGAAGAAGGTGAATAAGAAGGTAGAATAAGGGGTCTTGTTTTCTAGTTGAAAATTGGGGGGTTATTTGTATATGATATTGAAATTACCCGGGATTTCGCGTGGACGCGAAACGCGGTTGTCTTTCGCGGGGTGTTGGTGTATGAGACCTCGCTTCATGGGAAGGAAAATGAGGAGTCGCCACGCGATTTTTGTATTTTGAGCCCAAAACGTTGAGAAACGACTTTAGTGAAAAGGTGTCGTTTTTATTGGTAGCAAAAACTTAGGAAAAGGCTTTTGAAAACAGGGGATCGTTTTTATTGGTAGCAAAAATGAGTAAAAAGCTTTTTGAGTACCAGAGATTGTTAGGTTCGAAGGTCACGTTACGTTTCGGGAAGAGTATTACGAGATCACCCGAAACGCCTTGTATGACGAGTCTTTCTACCTTTCTCGAAATCGTGTGTGTGTGTGTGGGCGTGTTTTGAAATGGGGGCTTGAATGACAAGCTTAATCTTGGTTTGAATGTCAAACGTTGATTAGGTGACTTAGTTTGAAAAGACGAGCGTTTGAATGACAAACGTCGGTTTTGAGTTTGAAATGAGCGTTTGCGTGGCAAACGTCGATTTTGGGTTTGAAAAGGAGTTCGAAGGTCGAACTCCGGTTTTGGAACCGGGCGAGTCATTGTTAACGATTTTTACGGGAAAAAGCGTATTAAATGATTTTGAGTGTCAAATGGCGGCTTTTAGTTTGAAGATGAGCGTTTGGATGCCAAACGTCATTTCGCGCGTTTTGAAAGAGAGTTCGAAGGACGAACTCCGGTTTTGAATCGGGCATTACATTGTTAACGATTTTTATGGGAAAAAGCATATTAAATGATTTTGCGATCAACGAATCGGGTTGCGACTCGGACTTTGAAAAGTAAATACTATCACGATCCAAACGGGTCGGACTTTGTAAATGACAGTATTTAAAGCAGTATCAACGGAATCGAACGATCCGGAATCGTAAATGACGATCAACGAGCCAAACGACTCGGAATTGCAAATGACGATCGACGAGGCCAAAACGGCTCGGAATTGTAAATGACGATCGACGAGCCAAAATGGCTCGAAATTGTAAATGACAGAAAAGTAATGACAATCGACGGATCGATCGATCCGGAATGGTAAATGACATAAAAAGTAAACAGAACGGGGTTGGAACGCCGTTTTAACCCGTGATTACTTCTCTTAAGGGAAGAGAAGAGGATCGAGGGGCTAAAACGTATCGGACCCCGTTAGACGGAGGCGTCTACATTTCAAAGACTTTGTTCGAAACGGTTGTAGCGACTGGCGCATAAACCGAGACGAAAATGAGAGATTAGAGAGAGGAAGTTGTACCTATGACTAGGGTCGACTCCTTTGGCTCGGGAGGTGTATACGGGATACGGAAATTGGTTTGGAACGGTGTTTCGGAGTGGCGAGGGGCGTATTTGATCGAAATACGGAAGTTTCACGCGAATCGAGACAAACGGGAGCTCGGGAGGGGGTGAAACTCAGTTGGGCCGTGGGGTTTGTGAGTTTTTGGAGTAAATTTTGTTATCTTTTTGGCTTTGACAGCAACTTCTATTTATAGGTGAATTTTCAGTAGGAGTCCGGCCGGACTTAGGCTGAAATCCAGGGGGTTTTGTGAAACTTTGGGAATTTGAGGGACTTGCTGGCAATTTCTGAAGACTGCAGAGGGAGTTCGGCCGGACTGAGACTATATACCAGGGGTATTTTAGTCTTTTCCCTTTGATTTCTGATTGAAGGGTGATGGGAGGGAGGTGGCATGGCTGCCACGTGTCCCATGACTCACCATTTGCATGGGAGTTCGTTCCCCGGTCCCGGTTTTGTCCGTTTTTTAAATAACAATCCGGAAAATGTCCGAAACGCCCCCGGAAAGTGCTGGAAAGTGCGTTTTTCAGGGAAAGCCGTACTTTTGCGTGCGATGACGCGTGTTAAGAATGCTTCGACGTCGGGATGCACGGGGCAGTCCCGGGACGTCTCGTTGGCACGACAACGGGGAGCTTAACGAGTTCCGGTTGACCTGGAGCGGACCAGTTAACGAATTTCGGTTAATTTTCTGACGGATTTTGACGATCCGAATTTGGGTACTTACAGTTAGCCCCTCAGCGACGTCTCCTCCGAAGGAGGTGGGGTCGTTGAAAAAAGATAAGGATCCAAATCGGGATGCCTTACTTTGGAAGAGACCTGGGCGGTCAACTGGCTGGACCCTTAGCGAAAGGATTCCTACGTATCCCGAGCGGGAATCAAGCCGATCGTAGTTAGAAGGTGCAAAGACCGCGCATGGGGACCTTGACCTGAGCGAGACTGTTGGGAGGCGTTTAAACCTGAATGAGACCATTGCGAGGTACCCGGACCTGAATGGAGACTATTGGGAGGCGTCTGAACCTGAAATTCCTGAAACCTTCGAGGGCGTGTGGCGCCTCAAACCGGAGTTGCGAGGATACTGACGAGGGCGTGTGGCGCCTCAAACCGGAGTTGCTGAAACATACGAGGGCGTGTGGCGGCTAAAACCAGAGTTGCTGAACATACGAGGGCGTGTGGCGCCTCAAACCGGAGTTGCTGATACATACGAGGGCGTGTGGCGCCTCAAACCGGAGTTGCGAAGATACGTTTATCCTGGGACGAAGGCGTTCGTGCCTTGAGTGCTGGACTTATGATGACGGCCAGGTTTATCCTGCTGGGGATAGGGTGGCAAATGATGGGAACTGTTGTGTTAAACTAGCGTTATTAACAACACGGAAGGATCGACGTTTCTTCTTTAGAATCCTGCTGGGGATGAGCGTTCGGGCTTACGGCTGGCCGAAGAGGGATTGTTGTGCGGGCTTACCTTGATGGCCGCTGAGGTGGGACGATCGGGCTTACGACTGGCGGCCGGGGATATGAACGATAGTGAAAACCACTAGAAATTTTAACGTCGGGAGACGGAATCGTAACTGGAATGTCCGGAGACAGGGTTGAGCGTTTGAACGTCAAACGTCAACTGAGGATAAAATTTAACGTCTGGAGACGGGAATGTAACTGGAATGTCCGGAGACAGGATTGAGCGTTTGAACGTCAAACGTCAACTGAGAATTGAATTTAACGTCTGGAGACGGAATTGTAACTGGAATGTCCGGAGACATGATTGAGCGTTTGAATGTCAAACGTCAACTGGGAATCGAATTTAACATTAGGAGACGGAATTGTAACTGGAACGTCCGGAGACAGGATTGAGCGTTTGAACGTCAAATGTTAACTGAGGATTCGAATTTAACGTTAGGAGACGGGATTGTAACTAGAATGTCCGGAGACAGGGTTGAGCGTTTGAATGTCAAACGTCAACTGGGAATCGAATTTACGTCAGGAGACGGAATCGTAACTGGAATGTCCGGAGACATGATTGAGCGTTTGAATGTCAAACGTCAACTGGGAATCGAATTTAACGTCAGGAGACGGAATTGTAACTGGAACATCCGGAGACAGGATTGAGCGTTTGAACATCAAACGTCAACTGAGGATTCGAATTTAACGTTAGGAGACGGGATTGTAACTGGAATGTCCGGAGACAGGGTTGAGCGTTTGAATGTCAAACTTCAACTGGGAATCGAATTTAACGTCTGGAGACGAGCGTTAGTGAAAACTAACTGGGAATTTAACGTCTGGAGACGGGCATTAGTGAAAACTAACTGGGAAATTTAACGTCTGGAGACGGGCGTTAGAAATGTCTAACTGGGGGGAAATTTTACACTTTTGGAGGCCAAAAGGGGTAAAATTGGTACTGCCCAAAGGGGCTGAATTGGAAAGAATCTTTTTTAAAATGCAGCAAGAGTCCTGCCGGACTTGGACTGAGTTTGACCAGGTTTAAATCAGCTCCAAGTCTGACGCACACCCATCCATTTCTTCCATTATTTCTGACGGGAAGGAGAGAAAAAGAGAGAAAAACTCAACCAAATTGTGAGATTTGCTAATATTTGTGAAGGAAAATTGCTATGGAAGGTGATTGGGAACCAATGGCTCGTCATGGAAGGACCGATGACGAAAGAACGCGGTTGGTTCGGACCATTCGAAACAATATTCATCCATTGAATCTGGCGGAGTTTTACCGGCTAGGGATAAACACAACTCCAAAGGAGGGATCGAGAGACAAGTAAGCTTCCTTCAAATTCCATTAATTTTAAGAATGTGCATTCTTTAAATGTTAGAAATTTGACTAGGAATGAGTTAGGGATTTTGGTGCCCGGATTGGGGCTTTTGACTTTGCTATGAACCTTTGTCGAAATTGACTAGGATGTAGTTTAATTGACACTATGGGTAGATGACATAAAAATTTTGGTTGCAAAATTCCATGTCTAGATGCATTTTCCAAAATTAAAGTAGCTTTAATTCGGGACGGAGTAAATTTTCGAAATGTTCGAAAGAATTTGAAAGTTCCGGTTTCGACGGAGTTTTCGAAGGGTTTTGAAAGTTCCGGATTCGACGGAGTTTTCGAAGTGCTTTGAAAGTTCCGGATTGGACGGAGTTTTCGAAGTGTTTTGAAAGTTCCGGATTCGACGGAGTTTTCGAAATGTTTTGAAAGTTTCGGATTCGACGGAGTTTTCGAAATGCTTTGAAAGTTCCGGATTCGACGGAGTTTTCGAAGGATTTTGAAAGTTCCGGATTCGACGGAGTTTTCGAAGTGATGGAAATATTTTAGGAAAAGAATGAGAACCGTATCTGCATTGCATCCTTTTGACATGCGTTCGTGCATCCTGTTGACGTTGCTTCTGTGCTTAACGTATTTTTGCCTTGTTCACCTGTAGGGGCGAGGGACGGTTGATACCCACAACCAGAAGAGTCGGGGTGCCTTTGAGGCAGTGCGAGCGCTATGGGAGGTATTCCCGGATGATGCTCGAGAGGGAGAGAGGAGTCCACGACAGCTGGTGCTTGACTCCGGATTGGCTGGATTCATCGATGCGGTAGCTGCGATAGCTGATACGCAGAGGGCCAGGTCCATGTACGTGGCTTTGAGCGAGTACTGGTGGGATACGACCCATACTTTCCATTTCAGATGGTGGGAGGCGACGGTGACTCCCACTGACTTTGCCGCTATCACTGGGTTGCCATTCTGGGGTAACACGCTGGCGTGGGTGGATGGTTATACCTCGGGGCAGTTGTCGGAGCTGCTGGGTTTTGATATTATTGATGCCAGGGGCTTAGGAATTCGGTACAGGCCGATGGAGGTGCATCTACAGACGGGTATTGCAGATTATTTGGATGGATCTCTGAGGATGACCGCGGAGCGCCTAGCTCGAGGGTTCATTTGGTTCGCGTTGTCAGCGACTTTGTTCCCGACTTCTGACACGTCCTGTCACTTCCCTCTCGCTCGGCCGCCGACGTATCCGGGATGCCGTGAGGGGTACGCCCTGGGGAGGCCGGACCGGCCGAGCTCTACCATTCCCCGGACATGTTCTCGCGAGGAGAGGAGAATTCCTTGAGTCAAGCTCGCATGCTTTGGATGTAAGTTTACGTCTTTTTCTCTTCCTTGTCTCGTTTATGTACTCGTATGTATCTGCTTTGTAGCTGACATAACTTTCCATTTGCTCGGCAGGTCTGGTGCTATGAGGTGTTCAGTCCGCAGGAGTGGGACATTAGGGAGGCATATCGACCCTGTTCCCTGCCATGCTGGTTTGGCAGAAGAGGGCGAAGAAGGCGGTCTCGTCGAGAGTGGTCACTCGGCTGACGTACGAGGAGGTGTCCCAGGCCCTGAACTGGGAGTTCTCTGAGAGGATCCAGCTGACCTGGTGGAGTCGGTTCCACGCTGGCGTGGTTCAGGTTGCTAGCGAGGTTACGCGGCGACGGAAGCTCCTGGTGGAACTTCATTGCGACGCTATGTATCTGGGGGAGAGGGTGACCCGTCAGCATGTCCCGGGGTCACTTCCAATGGTGCCGGTAGATTCACCTCTGTGCATGCAGCATCCTCTGTCGATGCCAATGGATGAGTTGGAGAGGTATAGACAGGGTGTGTTCTATACCGAGTACGTCATAGCGAGGGCCGACTATGAGACTTTCTTGAGGATGAGGCTGAGGAGCTCACAGTGCAAAGACAGGAGGGCGATGGCCCCGGATATCCTCGACATCTCCCGCTCCCACGCGCTAGGGCCGGCGTACGAGGGGCCGGACGGTTCGCGCAGCGGCCGGTGATCCCACTCCCGGATGAGCCGAGACCACTGCAGGTTCACCCCAATGCTTCGGTGAGCACTTTTTTTTTGATTTTCTGCATTTGATAGTAGCATTCTGCAAATGTTGCATCTGTACTTTCTCCTCGTCTTCTGATGACTTTCCTGGTTCGCAGGTGTCTGGCCGTACGTACAACGAGGCTATGAGACTGGTGGACGGGTGGTCCGCCTATGCTAGGAGGCTCGTGGCATTCATGCGGTGCAGTTCCCGAAGGAGCGTGGATGTCCATGAGCCGAGGCCGTCTAGGCCGAGAGGTTCGCCTGCTCCCACGGCTGGTGGGGAGGACTTTGTACAGGGATTTGGCCGCTCGCGGCGGAACGACCGGGTTTGGAGCTCATCCTCCTTCGCACTCTGGCA
Source organism: Adenophora triphylla var. japonica (assembly GCA_022495995.1). Taxonomy (NCBI): domain Eukaryota; kingdom Viridiplantae; phylum Streptophyta; class Magnoliopsida; order Asterales; family Campanulaceae; genus Adenophora; species Adenophora triphylla. The sequence continues at coordinate 182,710 of JAFEMH010002622.1, forward strand.
CGAGAGGGGAGAGTCCTCGAGTTCGCGTACGCCGAGGAGGCCTTTTGCATATTCCCGCCCGGGAGGAATTCGGCGACTTCTTGTTTCCGACGGATCCGCAGCGGAGCAGCAAGGCCGAGTGCTCGGATGACGAGCAGGACTCGGAGTAGTCCTCCTTTACTGCTTTCTCTCTTTTTTTTTTGTATAGTCTGGAACGATTTGATTTGAACTGTATTTGAAAAGGCGCCCGTTGGGCGGAACCTGTATTTCGCACATTTATTCTGTGATCACCTTCTGTTATTTTCGGCAAATAAGGAAGTAGGTCAATCAAAAATAAATAAAATGAAACATGCATTAAAAATTGAACGGGTCAAAATTTAAGCCTATATGCACTGATAATTAATTAATTGCACTGTTGCACGAGCCCGGGGCAGAAGGGATATTGACATTGGTTAAATGAAACTAGGGGCAGCACGCAGATTCTTAAGGCATGAATAGGGCGTTGTTTGGAATTACTTCCAATTTAGGAGCAGCTGGCTGCAGAGTTGACCGGGTCAACTGCAGGGGGAGTCTGGCCGGACTAAGAGTGAGTTTCCAGATTCTTTTAAATTGCAGTTTCAGCTTTGCAATTGGTTAAGAACTGCGCATTCTCCTCTGATCAGTTAGCTGAATTCTCTCAAATTTCTAAGGCTTCTTTCATTTTCTGTCATGGCTCCCTTTCCTAAGCTATCGTCTCGGATGCAAGAGCGATACTTGGACAACTTCCAGTCGTGGGTACGGAACCACACGAGGCATAACAAAGGGTTTTTCGAAGGCTGTTACGGAATGAAATCTGTTTGGGCTTTGAAGGAGCTCATGCCAGATTGGGATCTTTTGAGAGCCGCGTCTCGTTTCTGGGACGTACGGAGGAATGTGTACAGATTTTCGTACAACAAGATCACTCCTACGTTTGAAGATTTCCGGGCCATTCTGGGAGGACCTGAGATGGAACAGCTAGTTCTTCCGTATGCTGGTGGCATGGCCACTGTTGAGAAGCTAGTGTCTTTGCTTGGTATCTCGGCTGGAGAAGCATACGGGATGCTGATACTGAACACTAATTATGTTGACATTTCGGGACTGCCCGATAGATTTGCCAGAGCTGAGGGGAGCGTCTTCGCATGGGACGCGTTTGCTCTGTGCGCGATCGCTACTCTATTCACGTTCACGTCTCTGGATGTGTGCCATCACAGTGTACTAGACTTGGTGAGGCAGTGCCGGTGCGGGGGAGACATCGTGCCGTTGATCTTAGGCGAGACGTTCCTGGGCATAGGTCGGATGGCGACCGGTAGCCGATACATGTGGGGAGGGAGTCCCGCCATGCTTACCATGTGGTTAAGGGAGAGACTGCAGATGATGCCTGAGGTGCCAATGTCTTGTGACGCTTGGTCCTTCTCTCGATGTCCTCTGGTGATTGGGGGCGATCAGCCGAGCCGGAGCTCGATGGCCGACTCGCACGCATCATTTGCGATGGTGGGTTCCCCACCGGAAGTTACAGACTTGTCGGACCGCTCAGAGGGCCTATTGGTTGTCGAGTGCCGGGCCGTCTCGCACGTCCTTCTATATTCCATCGTTGGTTCTACGACAAGACGGGCCGGAGCAGTGCCATTGACGGGTTTGAGTCATGCCGCTACCTTTGAGGTGGGATCTCTCGCCGATGGAAGATCCTTCAACGCTATTGCCGCTCACACGATGGTGGCAATACATGTCCTTTCCCGCTGTGGTTCTCTTTCACCGAGAGGGGGCATTGTTCGTCTACGCAAAGATCCGAACCGGTACGAAGAGTGTATAGGGAGACACATATGTCTATCTTGTGGAGACGGAGTGAGCCGTTGGGTCGTGACTACCTTGAAAGCTCGACCTTGAGGAGGACCGAAGCGGAGCTAACCCCGGGGATCGTGATCGGGAATGACATGGCCGACTATGAGGCCAATGCCGATCGGGAGGCCAATCAAATCACGGTCATGATGGCTCGAAGCGAGGCAGCTCAAGACAGAGCTAGGGAAAGGGCTGCGTTGACAACTACAGGTTTGACGGAGGCGTCGGGAAGGATCCCTGAGCCAGGTAGAAGGACTACCGGAGTATTCCCTGTGAAGGTGAAGAACACTCGCCGGGGGAAAGGGAAGGGGAAGAAGGATGAAGGACCAAGTTCGGGAAACTAGGTTGACCTTGTTGTCCAGAGTATCCACCCATTAACTGATTAATGTTTTATTGTAGTTTTGCTAGCGTGTAGCGAGTCAAGAGTTGATCGTGCTTGAACTCATCAAAGATTGTTTTAACCGTAATGAATTTGTAGGTTAAATGAAAAGAGTTTTTCGAAACACAAGCAATTGATGCTTATTGTATTTTTTTTTGTTTTTTAGACCGAACCAATGATGGCTGCCTATGTTCCCCTTTTACAATTGGACTAAGGGGCTCAGGTCACCGTAGTTCGACACTTTTAGGTGAATTTGAGAAAACGAAGACAAAAGAAGTGCGACCCTGTTTTTTACCTGGATCATTAGCGGAATGTATCCAAATGGGTATTACTCTTTTAGCACTTTAATTTTACCGAGGGGTGGTGTATGGGGAAGGAGAGTTGACTCGTGCTCTTCCTCAAACGAAGTATTCATGAGCTTGCTTCCGTTCACGGGGTTAACGAAAGGGTTCCCGTCCAAGTCTGCTAGCTTCATGGCTCCTCCGGAGAAGATTCTTTGTACCACGAACGGTCCTATCCAAGTAGGCTCCCACTTTCCGAGAAGATTGGTCTGCATAGGAGGCTTTTCCTTTAGCACCAAGTCGCCTTCTCTAATGTTTCGAATCTTGACTTTCTTGTCAAATGCTCGGGCCATTCTGCTCTGGTAGGCTCGAGTGTGTTCCATGGCCTTCAATCTGCGCTCGTCGAGTAGAGCAAGTTCGTCGTGACGGCTCTGTAGCCATTCGACTTCATTGATCCCGTTCTCCAAGAGGACTCAGAGGGATGGAATTTCCAATTCCACGGGTAACATCGCTTCCATTCCGTAGGTAAGCGCGAACGGAGTCTCCCCTGTGGCGGTTCTCGACCGATGTTCGTATCCCCGCAGGGCTAGATGTAGCTTTTCGGGCCGCTCCCGACCTCTCGGTGGTCATCTTTCCGATTATCATGGCGAGAGTCTTGTTGGCCGCCTCTACCGCACCATTGGTTTGTGGTCCGTAGGAGAAGACTTGTGACGCGTGACTCGAATTAGGTCGAAGTTGGTCACAATCTCCTTCAAAGTGGGTCCCGTTGTCTGAGATGATCTCGCTGGGCACTCCGTATCGGCACATGATGTTCTCTCGAATGAACTCGGCCACCTTCTTAGAATTCAAGACCTTGTACGATCCGGCTTCTACCCATTTGGTGAAGTAGTCGATCGCGACTAAAATGAACTCGTGACCATTGCTCCTCGGTGGAGTGATCTTGTCGATAACGTCGATTCCCCATGTGGCGAAAGGCCATGGTGTAGTCATGCAATAGAGTTCATGAGGAGGGATGTGATTGAGGTTGGAGAACCGTTGACATTTGTCGCAGTTCTGACGAACCGGATGCGCCCGTTTCCATCGATATCCAATAGTATCCCATACGGAGAATGATCTCGTGTCAATGCTCGAGCGTTCATGTGCGGACCGCAGTTCCGTTGTGAACTTCATTCATTAGCTCGCCGGCTTTTTCTTTGTTTACACACCGAAGGAGTTGTCCTTGGTGGCGCTTCTTGTACAACATACCCCCGTAATGACGAAATGGGATGCCAGCGTTTTAATGCCATCATGTTTTTGGCTTTGATCCCTTCTTTGTATTTTCCATCTTCATTTGTGAAGGAAGCTTCTCCGTTTTGGAGGTACCGGTATATTTGATTGTACTGTGGTTCGTCGATCGTTTCCTTTTTTATTTCGATCTCACAAAGAATAGGCGGGTGTTTCCCGTCCGCCTATTCTCGAGGGGTTTTACCGTTTCCATCGGGAATTTCGACAAGAGAGGCGAGGGTTGCTGTGGCATGCTCGCGGCGGTTCCTCGTCTCTTGGCAAATAGTGAAAAGAGATGTCCTTGAACCGAGCAATGAGCTCCTCCATGTACGTGTGGTACTTCGGGAGGCCGTAATCTACCGTCTTCCATTTGTTGGACACTTGATTGATGATCAATGCCGAGTCTCCGTATACATCCAGCTTCGAGATGTTGCGCCGAGGGCGGCTTCTGCACTCGCCGCACAGCTTCGTATTCGCCGCATTGTTGGTTGTTTCAAAATTCAACTTGATGGCTATGGGAGTATGCTCATCCTGGGATCGACAAGGAGCATTCCAATACCATTTCCCTTCTTGTTGACTGCCCCATCGAAGAAGAGTTGCCGCCGGTTTGCGCCGTCGAGTGAAAAGATTCCATTATCCGTAAACCGCGGATCGTGACCCTTAGGTTCACCGCTTGGGAAGTCCGCCACCGATCCGCCATGACTCTCGCCCTTTCGTTGATTTTCTTCGACCATGTACTTGATGTCGAACTCACCAGAAGAATGACCACTGCTAGTCGCATTGACAGGATGGCTTGTCAAAGAGATATCTAAGGGGTCCATTTTGGAGACCAGAGCACCGAATGTGACCGCATGTAGTGTTTCAGCTTTCCCGACTACCCATACCAAGGCGGTACAAGTTTTCTCTAATGCTAAGTAGCCGAGTTCACTTCCTTGAAGCTTCCGCCACGAAGTAGATTGCATGCTCAACCTTGGAATCTTTCTCGTTCTTGTGCCAAAGCATTGCTCCGATTGACGTGTCTCATCGTCGATACAGGAGTAGTGGCTTGTCTTCATGTATCGGGCACAATAATCGGGGATTCACCAAGTAGGTCTTGATCTTCTCAAAAGCCGTTTGGCACTCTGAGTCCCATTTGATGTCGGCATTCTTCTTCATCAGCTTGAACATGGGCTCGCAGAGAGATGTCAAATGGTTGATGAAGCGACCGATGCACCGAAGTCTTCCCATAAAGCTCTTCACTTCGTCAAAGTCCGAGGCGGCTTCATGTCGATGATAGCCTTGATTTTCTTGGGATCGGCTTCGATACCCCTTTCTCGTGACCATGTACCCCAAGCACCTTGCCGCGCTTGACGCCGAAGGTGCACTTCGCAGGTTCAATCTCATGGAGTGCTTTCGAGTCTCGTTCAAGAACTTTCTCGCATCTATCATGTGCCGCATGTCCGATCCTCCGGAGCGGATGATCATGTCGTCGACATATACTTCGATTTCTTTGTGAATCATGTCATGGAAGAGGGTCGCTGCAGCTCGCCGGTAAGTAGCCCTAGCGTTCTTCACCGAACGGCATGATCGTGTAGCAAGCATGTCCCCCACAAAGTGGTGAAGGCAGTCTTGGCTTGATCCTCCTCGGACATCTTGATCTAGTTGTATCCAAATAACCCATCCACGAAGGACTTTACTTCGAAATTTGCCGTGGTGTCGACCAAAGATGTCGATGTTAGGCAATGGAAATCATCTTTAGGGATGGCCTTGTTGAGATCCCGAAATCCACACAAAGATCGACCTTTCCATTGGCCTTGGTGACCGTCACGATGTTGGAGAGCCAAGTCGGGTACTCAATCACTCGATGAAACCAACTCGGAGCATTTTCTCAATTTCTTCTTTAACTTGCAAGGACCACTCGCTTGATCTTGCGCAGCCTTCGTTTGACAGTGCTTGGATTCGGGATCCAGAGGAATTCTGTGCTCCACGATCGAGGGATCGAGTCCTCGGCATGTCCCGGTATGACCAGCGAACACGTCAACATACTCCCGAGGAGGCTTATCAGTGGCTTCTTTTCTCGCATCGGCGAAGAAACCGCCCACTTGTGTCTCTTTAGGCTCTTGCACCGACCCTGTGTTCACTTTGGTCATAACCTCTTCTAGCAGCTTGGGCCCTGTTGTCCTCTTGGTCAACTACACGCCGAGAACTTCTTTAATGTATTGTTCGTTTAATGTGTCTCGCTTCTTTATCAATTGAGTTATTAACGTCTTTTAAGTTGTTTGTTAACTTATCGCTGTTAAAGTGGCAATGAGAGGATACTCCGAAAGGTCGACTTTTCATTAAGCAAGAACGGAAATACATGGTTGGCTACATTATCATAGTCTTTCGGCATAAGGCCGCTGGACGACTCGCAGGACCGGACTCTTACAAAGACTCGACTCGCAGGGTTTGAGACCGGGTTTAGGGAGATGTGGGTGCGGGCCCGCCTTGTCTTCCAGCCCGCCTCGGCTTGCCCTTGGTCCGTGAAAGTTACCCAATTCTTCAGTGGCATTGCTGGATGCTTGATGAGGGTGCGGATCGAGAGGCTTGGCTTCGCCGTCCCAATCATGGCGATCATGCCGTGTTCTGAGCCTGTGTCAATCAGTTTGGCACCTCCATGACTTCTTCAAAAAGACTCAGAGCCGGTCCACCGAGAGCGTCTTCTATGAATTCTCGGTTCTTTCGCTTTGGAGTTACCGTCTCGAATGTGGCCTCGGCGGCTGATCCGAACAACTGCTTTCCCATGGAGAGTACCCCGAGCCGCTCCTCCAAGTCCGGGATTCCTTGAATGTGTACTCGTGCCGGATCGTGGTGGCAGCTTGGTCCAGTAGAGCCGTGATGTCGAGGAACGCTCCTTATCGAATTGGCCTTGAGCCCTCTGAGACGCTTGAGGTCCCGTGCTAGCTTTTCCATCCTTTCGTAGTCTCTGCCGACTATCCTCGCTTCTTTCTCATCTTCATCGGGCTTCCACCGTCGGCCCCCTCGCTTGGTTCCGCCGCTTCGCCCTTCCGGTCGCTCGCTTTGCTGCCGGCTCTGGTCCCCTCGCTGCCGTTGGTTCCCTGGGTGAAGTAATGAGCGAGGTCGAAACCGTAAGGTCGAAGATCGGGTGTGCCGCCGGAGGTTCCCTTGCGGGCCGTCGCCTTGTGCGGGCGAGCCTTTTGTTCTCCCTAATGTCGCCCGGTGTTGGCACGTAGCCAAGCCCCCGGACCGTGGTGTGGTCCTTGACTTCGATGACTTGGTGTCGGGCCTTGTAACCTTTTGCCGAGCCCCGCCCCGGGATGAAGTTCATGAGTTTTATCATCTTTATGGCGGGAGGAATCTTGTCTTGGGACAAAGGGAAGGTCCACATTGCATATTTGGATCTTGGAAGTCTCCGTGAGTGAATCCAGCTTAATGCCATGTCGTCATTATGCTTGATTTCTAACACTTGAATGTCGTTGGTACTGGTCCCCTCGGTGGTGACGCTGTCGCCGTAGACTGTGGTTAGCTCGTTTCCTTGCATGAACTTTAGGTACTGATGAAGGGTTGATGCCACGCCATTGATTTGATGCAGCCAGGGACGCCCCAAGATGGCTGTGAAAGTGATTGGAATGTCCAATACTTGGAATTCAGTGGGGATCATCCGCTTGCCGAACCAAATGTTAAGAGTAGCGACCCCAAGAACTGTACGGGAAGTAGAGTCATAGGCCTTGACAAAGGTGGATCAAGGCTTCAGATCCGTAGGCTTGATGTCAAGCAGTCCATCATCTTGGCGGGCAAGACATTCATTCCGGAACCTCCGTCTACCAACACGCGGAAGGCGACGCCGTCCACTGGATCGTGGATGTAGAGCGGCTCATTGTGATCAGCCCCAAATTTTGGCAGGTCCAAATCTGTGAAGGTGATAATGTTGCCTTAGTGGATGTTGCCGATCATCTGAATGACTTCGTCTGGGGTTGCATCCACGGGGACCATGGTACGGGCCAGGCTTTCCTGTAGCTTGAGCTTGTGAGGATAAGAGGATGTGAGCAGGGACCAAAGGGAAATGTTCGCCTGGGTGCTTGAGCTGAGTGAGGATCGGGTCCTCTTTCACGGAACTTGTATCTTCGGGCAGACCGCGCCTGCTCCGCAGCTTTTTGGTGGCCTTAGGTGGTAATGCATGGATTTGACCCGATCGGGTTAGAACGCCGACATCGTTTGGTTCCTTCGAACAGCCGCTCCGAGCCGAGCCATAGTTAGAGGAGGATTCCTCGTAGCATAGGGCCATATGTCTTCCCTCAACTCATTGATCGTAGACGTGTTCCCGGGAGCTTCGGCAGCCTTGACGGATTCTCGTCCCGTGATACCGGCTTGGGTGCCTCTCGGGAGGTAGTTTACCGATTGCCGCACTGCTCGAATGTCCGTGCGCAAATGCTGGTTGCTCGAACCGAACCGTGCGTTGCCGACCCTCCGGGAGTTTGGAGAGTTCCCGGCTCAAGCGAACATTTTCCCTTGATCTCTTCACGATATACCGCGCTCCTTTCCTTCTTGCCGAGCATACTCAGGCATTCTGGAGTTGGGTCTGGCGATACTCATGGTTTGCTAATTTTCTGCCACTCTTGGCCCAGATTAACTTTCTTGCAGCAGAGCCTGCGTCGAGAGTTAGTGCCTGCGTTTCTTCCCATGTGAGAATGGCCAGTGCTTCTTTGAACTGCGTGCGGCAGTCTAGGTAAACTTCCATCGGGGAGAGTTTTCCTTCGTTTTATCTCGAGTAGCGGGTATGTCGGAAGGTGAGTACACGGCTTCCCGAACATCTCGCCCATGTGACCGGTTGCCGTCCCAGCTTGATCATTTCTGTAAACGAATGCCGCAGTCTGTGGAATGTCCCTGAGTAGTTGCTCGAGACGAATTTCCAACTTCCTCTTGTTTCTTTTGAATAGACCTTCCTCCCTCAGTTGGCCTTTCAATTTGAGTGCAGAAATGATCCGTTTCCATCCTCCCAGGACCCTTGGGAGTCCGGTTTTGTTGACTTCATGCCCGGCTTGGAAGAGAATGGTTTCATCGTCTTCGCTGCCGCTTTCACAGAGAACTTGCTTTCCTCGGGAGGTAAGCGCCGGTATTCGTTCGCCGTGCCATTCCATCTCCTAGGTCATCGGGACCGTTGACCACCCTCGTCCGGCAGAGGGGTTGGATGAGAACAGACGGTAGTCGAGGAAGTTGCCGTGAGCAAAACCTCCGAGGTCGAACCGATCTAGAGTGGCCTCTAGCTTTCTCGTCCGAAGCCGCTTGTGACACTTTAAGGGCTCGGTCCCCGTCGGTCTTTTGAGCTTGGTTTTCGTCCCGTAGACGGTTTTCTTGAGCGGCTAGTTCCATGAGGGCCTTCCTTGCGAGAGCTAAACAGCCTCCGTAGGTACGCACCGTCCGACTAGTGTCCGTAATCGTGATAACATCCAAATCTCCGAATGGCGGAAACACTTGGATGATGTTGACGAAGGAAGTCGGATCGGGACATTCCATGCGGCCTTCCTTGATCTCGGTTACCAAGAAATTCGCCCATATCTCGCTTGATTGAACACACGGGAGTGTTGAACTCGCAATGTTGACAGCCTCATGATCTCGCTCGATCGCCAAGTCTATCGGAGCTAGCAGCCGCCGGCGGGATGTCCGAATCCGTGACCGTGAGGACCGGGAGCAGACCGAACCGGAGCATGTTGATGCCGAGGTGGTCATTTCCAACGTCGGAAGCCGACTCGTCTTGAGGGGAAGACCTTCGCAGATGTTTTCGGTGGCCGCCGGAAGCGTTCCCGAGGTTGATCTCGATTCGTGACAGGTGAGGAACTTGGTCTCCTTCGCCGTTTCCCCTTGGCCTTGGCGGCGCTGAGGGTATAAGCTTAACCGATGGCACGGGCCGGTTGCCACCGGGCCGGTAGTCGAAAGTGATGGTGAGCTTCGAGCTCGGTTAGCCAGTGGCCTCGTTTACTATGAACAGGAAGTCGTCGAGGGTAACTTTGGCATTGCGTAATCCGACGATAAGGACCGGATCCTTGGTATCATCGTGATATCCGAATAGATGATGTTGACGAAGTCGTCGTCGCCACTTGATCGTAGGGATTCTTCGTCGTGTCAACCAAGAACTTCCAATTGTCGGATAGCCGCCCGTACCGACGCTGAGCTTGACAATTTCCATGGTGTTGGAGCCTTGGTCATAGGTGACCTGATCGGGACGGGTGCCGTCCTCGAAACTGAGCATGTGAATGCAGAGGTCTGTTCGCGGGTCTGCCGCGTCCTCGACTCCGGAGAGTCCTGACTCGTCGTCGTCTGATGGCTCAACCCAAAAGTAGGGACGTATTGCGTCCGGGTGCGTTGCTGGAGCTGCTAGAAAAACATCATGCCCTTCATTGGAGAAGAGGGGTGCAGCGGGTAGTTCCTCATGGAGGACATCCCATACGACTTCCATGCATTCAAGACGAGTATGAAGGTGCTTGTTGACCTTTATCACGAAGATATCTTCACCTGGCGGAGCCAAAGAGTTGGTTTGAAGAATGCTGACGAATCTCTGACTGGAGACAGGGGGTTTATGTCCCCGCATCATGGCGATGCTCAGTGTTTCTTTCCAATTTGCCTCCAAATGTTGGAAACGGCAGTTGAACTTGATGTATCGGATCGCTTCGTGGTCCGCCCGCCGAGTACGTTTACATAGTTAGCATCTCCGGACTCTGAGGGATTCTGATGAGATTTGCCCCGATAGTCCCCTAGTCGGTTTGAAGGAGGTAGCCCCGGTGCCTGGCTGCCGGCACGCTTGGCTACTGTCTCAGCTTTGTTTCCTATGAGGAAACTGTCCCCTCTGATAACTTCAAGATCTCCATGGCGGTTAATGAACTTGACGCACTGATGGAGAGTGGAAGCTATGGCTTTCATGTGATGCAGCCAAGGGCGTCCTAACAGAGCTGTGAATTCGGATGGAATGTCCATCACATGGAATCTTGCTAGCACCATTTGGGTTTCGAACCAGAGCTCCAGAGTCACCATCCCCAGGATGGGACGAGACGTGCTGTCGTAGGCCTTGATAGTCCGGGTAGACGGAATCAGATGGCTTTCGTTGATGCGCAGGGCTCGCATCATGCTGAGAGGGAGAACGTTAACGGCTGACCAGTTATCTACCAATACTCCGGGGATTGTTATGGTGTTGAGCTTGAGAGTAATGTACAGAGCTTCATTGTGCCCCGAGGCATCTCTCGGTAGGTCTTCATCACAGAACGTGATCATACTGCCATACAGTCGGGAATCATAGATCTGATCTCTATCCGGAGAAGGAGAGTCATCAAGCAATCCGTTTCCTGTCTTCCTTTTGCGAGGTAAAGCCTTTGCTGGAGCCTCGAGATTGTGTTGAGGCTGTTTGTGGCGGTTGCCGCCCTTGGTTAGCACGTTGATCGAGTGCGAGTGCCAAGCTGATTTTGATCTTCCTTTGCCGGTCCGAGCTCTAAGCCGGACAAACCGAACCTTAGCCGATCCCGCTGGGGTTAGGCTTCGACCGGGCAAGAAGATTACCAAGATCTCGAGGTATTTCGATGTCCCAAGGTCTGAACTCGTTGTCGCCAGGACTTTTCGACTTTCCCACCCCTGTCTGCTCTAAAGCTGTATGGCCTGGAGGAAGGGAGGACTGGCTGGAGTATAGTACGTAGTAGTCGAACCTCCCGGATGGCTCTCCGAGTGTACCCACACTGGTGTCTCCAGCTTCGTTTCTTTCTCTCAGTTGCTGTTGATAGGACTTCTTCTTCTCTCAAAGGATCTCAAACATCACAGCCATGTTTGTGACAGTGCATGTTTTACTCTTCACTGGTGTTATACGGTCACAAGTAAAAACAAGGTAACAGTATAACACCAATGAAGAGAAAACAAAACTTTCCTCCAATTTTTTCAATCTCCACCTTCCATTTACTCAAGATCCCGATTGCGTAATCTTCCTCGGGGATCGGCTTCGATACCCCTTTCGTGACCATGTACCCCAAGCACCTTGCCGATCTTGACGCCGAAGGTGCACTTCGCAGGTTCAATCTCATGGAGTGCTTTCGAGTCTGTTGAAGAACTTTCTCGATCTGTCATGTGCCGCATGTCCGATCCTCTGGAGTGGATGATCATGTCGTCAACATATACTTCGATTTCTTTGTGAATCATGTCATGGAAGAGGGCCATGCAGCCCGCTTGTAAGTAGCCCCAAACGGGTTTCTTCGTAACCGAACGGCATGACCGTGTAGCAAGATGTCCCCCACGAGTGGTGAAGGCAAGCCTTGGCTTGATCCTCCTCGGACATCTTGATCTGGTTGTATCCAGCGAACCCATCCACGAAGGACTTTACATCGAAATTTGCCGTGGTGTCGACTCAAAGATGTCGATGTTAGGCAGCGGGAAATCATCTTTAGGGCTGGCCTTGTTGAGATCCCGGAAATCCACACAGGATCTGACCTTTCCATTGGCCTTGGTGACCGTCACGATGTTGGAGAGCCAAGTCGGGTACTCAATCACTCTGATGAAACCAACTCGGAGCATTTTCTCAATTTCTACTTTAACTTGCAAGGACCACTCTGGCTTGATCTTACACAGCTTCTGTTTGACAGGTTTGGATTCGGGATCCAGAGGAATTCTGTGCTCCACGATCGAGAGGAATTCTGTACCATGGTCCCCGTGGATGCAACCCCTGACGAAGTCATTCAGATGATCGGCAACATCCACTACGGCAACATTATCACCTTCACGGATTTGGACCTCCCAAAATTTGGGGCTGATCACAATGAGCCGCTCTACATCACAGTCCAGTTGGACGAGCGTCTCCTTCCCCGCCTGTTGGTAGACGGAGGTTCCGGAATGAATGTCTTGCCCGCCAAGATGATGGACCTGCTTGACATCAAGCCCACAGATCTGAAGCCTTCAGTCCACACCGTCAAGGCCTATGAATCTACTTCTCGTACAGCTTCCTGAGTTGCTACTATTAACATCTCGGGTTCGGCAAGCGGATGATCCCCACCGAATTCCAAGTATTGGACATTCCAATCACTTTCACACCATCCCGGGGCATCCCCGGCTACATCAAATCAATGGCGTGGCATCCACCCTCCATCGCTCTCAAGTTCATGCAAGGCAACGAAGCTAACCACAGCCTACGGCGACGTTGTCACCACCAAGGGGACCAACACCAACGACATTCCGGTGTTAGAAATCAAGCATAATGACGACATGACATTAATCGGATTCACTCGAGACCTCCAAGATCCAAATATGCAACGTGGACCTTCCACTATCTCACGACTCGCATTCCTCCCCGCCACGAAGATGATGAAACTCATGAACTTCATCCCGTGACTAGTGGCTCGGCAAAAGGTTACAAGGCCAACACCAAGTCATTGAAGTCAAGGACCACACCACGGTCCAGTGGGCTTGGCTACGTGCCAACACCGGCCGACATCAAGGAAGACAAAAGGCTCGCCCGCACCAAGGCAAGCAGCCCCACAAAAGGGGAACCTCCGACGACACACCCAATCTCCGGCCTTACACTTTGACCTTGCTCATTACTTCACCAAGGGAACCAACAGCTAGAACCGAGGGGACCAATGTTGAACCGAGGGGACCGACAAGGGAACCGACAAAGAACCGAGGGGACCGACAATGAACCGAGAGCAGAATCGAGGGGACCGACAGTGGAACCGATGAAGATGAGAAAGAAGCAAGGATAGTCGCACAGAGACTACGTAAAGAATGGAACAGCCTAGCACGAGACCTCAAGCGTTTCGTAGGACTCAAAGCTAATCGATTAGGGAGCGTTCCTCGACATCACAGCCTCTACTCGGACCAACCGCCACCACGCCCAAAGACGAGTACACATTCAAGGGAATCCTGCATGTGGAGGAGCAACTCAAGGTACTCTCCATGGGAAACAAATTGTTCGGATCAGCCACCGAGGCCACATTCGAGACAGTAACTCCAAAGCGTAAGGAACCGTAATTCATAGAAGACGCTCTCGGTGGACCGGCTCTACAGTAGTCTCTTTCAAGAGGTCATGGAGGTGCCGAACCCGATTGACTGGCTTCGAAAACAAACATGATTGCCATGATTGGGACAGCGTAAGCCAAGCCTCTCGATCCACGCACCCTCATCAATCATCCAAAGAATGCCATCGAAGAACCGGGTAACTTTCACCGACCTAGGGCAAGCTGTGCAGAATCGGAAGACAAGCCGGGCTCGCACCCACATCTCCCTAAACCCGGTCTCAAACCCTCTCGAGCCGGCCCTTGTAAAAGTCCAGTCCTTCTCGAGTCGTCCAACGGCCTTACGTCGGAAGACTATGATAATGTAGCCAACTATGTATCTCCGTTCTAGTTTAATGAAAAGTCTGACCTTTCGGAGTATCCTCTCATTGCCACTTTAACAACTGATAAGTTAACAAATAACTTAAAAGACGTTAATAACTCAATTGATAAAGAAGCAGACACATTAAATGAACAATACATTAGAGAAGTTCTCGAGCGTTTAGTCGACCAAGAGGACAACCGGGCCCAAGCTGCCAAAGAGGTTATGACCAAAGTGAACCTGGGGACAGTGTAAGAGCCTAAAGAGACACAAGTGGGCAGTTTCTTCGCCGATGCAAAAGAAGCCCCGATAAGCTCTCCTCCGGGAGTATGTTGACGTGTTCGCCCGGTCATACCAGACATGCCAGACTCGATCCTCAATCGTAGAGCACAGTAATTCCCCGGATCCCGAATCCAAGCCTCAAAATGTAAGCCGCGCAAGATCAAGCCAGAGTGGTCCTTGCAAGTTAAAGAAGAAATTGAGAAGATGCTCCGAGTTGGTTTCATCAGAGTGATTGAGTACCCGACTTGGCTCTCCAACATCGTGACGGTCACCAAGGCCAATGGAAAGGTCAGATGCAGCGTGGATTTTTGGGATCACAACAAGGCCAGCCCTAAAGATGATTTCCCATTGCCTAACATCGACATGCTGGTCGACACCACGACAAATTTCGAAGTAAAGTCCTTCGTGGACGGGTTCGCTGGATACAACCAGATCAAGATGTCCGCGGAGGTTCAAGCCAAGATCGGCTTCACACTCCGTGGGGACATACTATTACACGGCCATGCCGTTCGGTCTAAAGAACGCCGGGGCTACATACCGGCCGCAATGCCCCTCTTCCATGACATGATTCACAAAGAAATCGAAGTATATGTTGACGACATGATCATCCACTCTGCAGAGGATCGACATGCGACATGACAGATTCGAGAAAGTTCTTCAACGTACTCGTAAAGCACTCCATGAGATTGAACCTGCGAAGTGCACCTTCGGCGTCAAGCGCGGCAAGGTACCGGGGTACATGGTTACGTAAAGGGGTATCGGCTTCGATCCCAAGAAAATCAAGGCCATCATTGACATGAAGCCGCCTGCACTCGACGTAAGTGAAAAGTTTCATGGGAAGACTTCAAGACATCGGGCCGCTTCATCAACCGGGCTTGACATATCTCTCGCGAGCCCATGTTCAAACCGATGAAAAAGAATGCCGACATCAAATGGGACTCCGAGTGCCAAATAGCTTTTGAGAAGATCAAGACCTACTTGGTGAATCCCCCAATTCTCGTGCTCCGCCACATGAAGACAAGCCACTACTCCTATATCTCGATGCAATGCACACGTCAATCGGAGCAATGCCGGCACAAGAACAGAAAGATTCCAAGGTTGAGCATGCAATCTACTTCGTAAGATGGAAGCTTCAAGGAAGTGAACTCACTATTCAACCATTAGAGAAAACTTGTACCGCCTTGGTATGGGTAGTCGGGAAACTAAAACACTACATGCAGCCACATTTAGTGCTCCCGGTCTCCCAAATGGACCCCGTCCGATATCTCTTTGACAAGCCATCCCCTGCCAATGCGACTAGCTAAGTGGTCATTCTTCCCGGCCGAGTTCGACATCAAGTACATGGTCGAAAATCAACAAAGGGCGGTAGTAATGGCGCATCAACTAGCCGACTTCCCAAGCAAAGGAACCTAAGGGTCCCGATCCGCAATTCCTGACGACGGAATCTTTTCACTCGACAACGCAAACCGCCGGCAACTCTTCTTCGATGGGGCAGCCAACAAGAAGGGGAATGGTATTGAATGCTCCTTATCGATCCCAAGGACGAGCATACTCCCATAGCCATCAAGCCGAATTTTGAAACGACCAACAATGCAAAGAATACGAAGCTCGTGCAGCCTGGTCCGGAAGCCGCCCTCGAGCACAACATCTCGTAACTGGATGTATATGGAGACTCAAAGATTGATCATCAATCAAGTGTCCAACAAGTGGAAGACGGTAGATTCTCGCCTCCAGAGGTACCACGCGTACATGGAGGAGCTCATTGCTCAGCCCAAGGACATCTCTTTTCACTATTTGCCAAGAGACAGAACCGCTCGCAGATGCCCCGGCAACCTTCGATTCTCTTGTCGAAATTCCCGATGGGAAAGCAAGAAAACCCCTCGCATAGGCGCACGGGAAACACCGCCTATTGCCGTGAGATCGAAATAAAAAGTAAACGATCAACGAACCCCGGTACAATCAAATTTACCAAGCACTCTTCCAAAGCGGAGAAGCTTCCTTCACAAATGAAGATGGAAAATACAAAGAAGGGATCAAAGCCAAAACATGATGGCATTAAAACGCCTGGCATCCCATTTCGTCATCTTGGGGGGTATGTTGTACAAGAAGCGCCACCAAGGGCCACTCCTTCGGTGTGTAAACAAAGAAAAAGCCAGCGAGCTAATGAACGAAGTTCACAACGGAACCTGCGGTCCGCACATGAACGCCGAGCATTGACACAGATCATTCTCCGTATGGGATACTATTGGATATCAATGGAAATAGACTGCATCCAGTCCGTCCGAAGCTACGACAAATGTCAACGGTTCTCCAACCTCAATCACATCCCTCTTTTTGAACTCTATTGCATGACTACACCATGGCCCTTCGCCACATGGGGAATCGACGTCATCGGCAAGATCACTCCACCAGGGAGCAATGGTCACGAGTTCATTTTAGTCGTAGTCGACTACTTCACCAAATGGGTAGAAGCCAGATCGTACAAGGTACTGAATTCTAAGAAGGTGGCCGAGTTCATCCGAGAGAACATCATGTGCCGATACGTAGTGCCCAACGAGATCATATCCGACAATGGGACTCACTTCGAAGGAGATTGTGACCAACTACTGACCGAATTCAGAGTCACACGTCACAAGTCTTCTCCTTACAGACCACAAACCATGGCGCAGTAGAGGCAGCCAACAAGACTCTCGCCATAATAATCAGAAAGATGACAACTAGAGGTCGGGACTGGCCCGAAAAGCTACATTTAGCCCTCTGGGGATACAGAACATCGCCGAACCGCCACAGGGGAGACTCCGTTCGCGCTTACCTACGGAATGGAAGCAATGTTACCCGTAGAATTGGAAATCCCATCCCTTCGAGTCCTCTTGGAAAACGGGATCAATGAAGTCGAATGGCTACAGAGCCGTCACGACGAACTTGCTCTACTCGACGAGCGCAGATTGAAAGCCATGGAGCACACTCGAGCCTACCAGAGCAGAATGGCCCGAGCATTCGATAGGAAATTCAAGATCCGAGACATCAGAGAAGGCGACTTGGTGCTAAAGGAAAAGCCTCCTACGCAGACCAATCCCCTCGGAAAGTGGGAGCCTACCTGGATTGGACCGTTCGTGGTACAAAGAATCTTCTCCGGAGGAGCCATAAAGTTAGCAGACTTGGACGGAAATCCTTTCGTTAACCCCGTGAATGGAAGCAAGCTCCGCAGATACTTCATTTGAGGAAGAGCACGAGTCAACACACCTTCCCCGTACACCGTCCCCTCAGTAAAATTAAAAGTTCTAAAAGAGTAATACCCAACTGGATACATTCCCGCTAATGATCCAGGTAAAAAACAGGGTTGTACTTCTTTTGTCTTTGCCTTTCTCAAATTCACCTAAAAGTGTCGAACTACGGTAACCTGAGCCCCTTAGTCCAATTGTAAAAGGGGAACGTAGGCAGCCATCATTGGTTCGGTTTAAAAAAAATAAAAAAAAACTATATATACAATAAGCATCAATCGCTTGTGTTTCAAAAAACTCTTTAAATTAACCTACAAATTCATTACGGTTAAAACAATCTTTGATGAGTTCAAGCACGGTCAACTTTGACTTCGCTACGCGCTAGCAAAACTACAATAAAACATTAATCAATTAATGTGTCTCGCAAATGACAAGGTGGATACTGACAAAGAAGGTCAACCTA
This sequence comes from Adenophora triphylla var. japonica, assembly GCA_022495995.1. Taxonomy (NCBI): domain Eukaryota; kingdom Viridiplantae; phylum Streptophyta; class Magnoliopsida; order Asterales; family Campanulaceae; genus Adenophora; species Adenophora triphylla. The sequence continues at coordinate 200,749 of JAFEMH010002622.1, forward strand.
GTTTCCCGTACTTGGTCCTTCATCCTTCTTCCCCTTCCCTTTCCCGCGGCGAGTGTTCTTTACCTTCATAGGAAATATTCCGTAGGCCTTCTACCCGGCTCGTGACTCTTCTCGACGCTCCGTCAACCCCGTGGCCGCCAACGCAGCTCCCTTCTCTAGTTTCTCGCTCTCGAGCCGCTCGCTCGAGCCATCATAACAAAGGCTTTGATTGGCCTCCCGATCGCATTGGTCTCATAATCAGCCATGGCATCGCTGCACGATTCCTGTGGTTAGCCCTTGCTTCGGTCCTTCTCAAGGTCGAGCCGTCTGTGTGATCGCACCCAACACCACTCCGTCTCCACAAGATAGCCATCTCGTGTCTCCCCTATACACTCTTCGTACTCGCCGTATATCAAGGATGTAATGCTGCCCCTCTTCGGTGAAAGAGAACCCCGGCAGAAAGGACGTGTATTGCCACCACCGCGTGAGCAAAGCAATAGCGCCAAAGGATCTTCCATCAAGCAAAGATCCCACCCGGAAGGTAGCAAAGATAACTCAAGCCCGTCAATGGCACCTGCCTCCACCCGTATTGTCGCAGTAACCAACGATGGAATGTAGAAAGACGTCTCGAGACATGCCCCGGCACTCGACAACCAATAGACCCTCCCGAGCGGTCCGACAAGTCTCAGAACTTCCAATGGGAAACCCACCATCGCAAGTGATGCGTGCGGAGTCTCGGCCATCCGTAGCTCCAGCCTTCACTCGACGCCCCCTATCACCAGAGGACGTCGAGAGAAAGACCAAGCGTCACAAGACATTGGCACCTCGTGCATCATCTCATAGCCTCTCCCTTAACCACATGGTAAGCATAGCGAGACTCCTCCCCACATGTATCGGCACCGGTCGCCATCCGACCTATGCCTGTGAACGTCTCGCCGAAAACCAACGGCACGATGTCTCCCCGCTCCCAAGCATCGCTCACTGTGTCCAAAGACACCGTGATGGCACACACCTGCAGACGTGAATGTGAACAGAGTAGCAATCGCGCACAGAGCAAACGCGCCCCACGCAAAGACGCTCCTCGCCCCGGCAAATCTTTCTGGCCCCAAAATGTCAACATAATCGGTATTCGCACGCATCTCGTATGCTTCTCCAAATGAGATACCAAGCAAAGACACTAGCTTCTCAACAAAGGGCCATGCCACCAGCATACGAAAGAACTAGCCGTTCCATCTCAGGTCCTCCCAGAATGGCCCGAAAATCTTCGAATGTAGGAGTGATTTCGTTATACGAAAAGCTGTACACGTTCCTCCGTACGTCCCAAAACCGAGACGCTGCTCTCAAAAGATCCCAATCTGGCATGAGCTCCTTCAAAGCCCAAACAGATTTCATCTCGTAATGTCCTTCAAAAACCCCTTGTTCTGCCTCGTGTGGTTCCGTACCCACGACTAAAAGTTTTCCAAGTATCGCTCTTGCATCTGAGACGACAACTTAGGAAAGGGAGACATGACAGAAAGTGAAGAAAAACCTTAAGAATTGGAAAGGAATTCAGCTAAACTGATCAAAAGCAATGCGTAGTTTCTTACAAATTGCAAAGCTGAAACTGCAATTTAAAGAATCTGGAAATTCACTCCTAGTCCGGCCGGACTCTTCTTGCAGTTGACCCGGTCAACTCTGCAGCCAGCTGCTCCCAAATTGGAAGCAATTCCAAACAATCCCCTATTCACACCTTTATGAAACCAACGTGCTGCCCCTGGTTTCATTCAATCAATATCAATATCCCTTCCGCCCCGGGCTTGTGTAACAGTGCAATTAATTAAATATTAGTGCATATAGGCTTAAATTTTGACTCGTTCAATTTTTAATGCATGTTTCATTATTATTTATTTTTTGATCAACCTACTTGCTTATTTGTCGAAAATAAAAGAAGGTAATCACTAAATGGAAGTGCGAATATGTGTTCCGCCATTTCGCGCCTTTTTTTTAAATACAATTAAAAGCAAATTGTTCCGGACAATACATGCATTTTGTCTAAGCAAAGCAGTAAAAAAAAAGGAGGACTACTCCGAGTCCTGCTTGTCATCCGAGCACTCGACGCACTGCTCCGCCGCTGCCGAATCCGTCGCAAATAGGAATTCGCCAAATTCCTCTAGGCGGGAATATGCAAAAGGCCTCCTCGGCGTATGCGAACTCGAGGACTCTCCCCTCTCGTGCCCCGAGTGCGAAGAAGAAGGAGCTCCAAACCCAGCCGTTCCGCCCGCGAACTGGCCAAATCCCTGTGCAAAGTCCTCCCCACCAGCTGTGGGAGCAAGCGAACCTTGGATTGGCGTACTTACAGCACCCCGGCCAAAGCTAAAGCCCCAAAGCTATTTGTGAACTTGGCTGACAAGGTCTTAGAGTGGAACAACCATCTCATTTCGGCAGAAAGCAGGAAGGGATGGGAATTCCCTTGCCTTAGGAGAACTCAGAGTCTATGAAAGAGGAGGACTATTTGGTCCCAGATTGGAGCGATGAACTAGCTCGGAGATTGATACTGGTGGTTCGGAGGAGCACTTTGAGTTGGGCCACCCTGGGGTCTGACAAGGACTACTTCATCCAGGCAGGGGTGATGATGGGGGGAGAAGGAGAAGTTTCCCCTCTAGTAACCATAATTAGAAGCCTCAGATACCAGATTGGGTGATACATTAGAGAGAAAGGTTTGAGTCTCAATGCCACTACTGTAAGAAGAAGCCAGGCCATTGCAGGAGTCTGTTCCACTATGGAGGTTAAGTATTTGTCCCATTTTACCTCTTGCTTTATCTTTTTACTCGCTTATCTGTATGTTGACTTTCTAATTCTTTTTGGTCGTGTATTTCTGACCTTAAATGGACCATATTGTGGATCTGGGTGGCCGTAGGAGAAGTAGGAAGGAGCATGGAAGGCCAATGCTCAGGCCAACATCCACGCTCCTCCGGGAACTGCACCGCATGAACTCCACGAGCCTCCTAGCGTAGGCGGCCCACCCGTCCACCAGCCTCATAGCGTCGTTGTACGTGCGACTCGTACACCTGCGAAACCAGAAGGTCATTAGAAGACGAACGTAAAGTACGTATGCAACATTTGCGTGAATACTACTATCAAAAGTAGAAAATCAAGAAAGTGCTCACCGAGGTGTTGGGATCCACCCTATACCGAGGTCTCGGCTCATCTAGAATCGGGATCACTCCGTTCGCGTGAGCCATCCAGCCCCTCGTACGCCAGCCTAGCGCGTGGGATCGGAAGATCTCGGGGACCTCCAGGACCTCGCCTCCCTATGCCGCACCCGCGGGCTCCTCACCCTCATCCTCAAGAAAGTATCATAGTCGGCTCCCGCTGGCGACGCACTCAGATAGTACACGCCCGTCTATACCCCCTCCTCCAGCCTCCTCCATCGGCATCTCCCGAGGATGCTGCATGTGCATAGGAGGATCCACCGACACCAATGGAAGGGACCCCGGCCTATGCTGACGAGTCACCCTCTCCCCCAGATACATAGCATCGCAATGAAGTCCCACCAGGAGCTTCCGCCGCCGTGTAGTCTCGCTAGCAATCTGAACGGCGACAAAGATCGAACCTACTCCACCAGTCAACTGGATCCTCTCGAGAAATCTTGGCTCGTGGCCCGAGACACCTCCTCGTACGTCGCCCGCGCACCCACTCTCGACGAGACCGGCTTCTTCGCCTTCTTCTGCCAAACCAGCATGGCGGGGTACAAGGGTCGATACGCATCCCTAATGTCCCACTCCTGCGGACTGAACACCTCATAGCACCAGACCTGCCAAGCAAATGGAAAGTCATGTCAGCTACAAAGCAAGCGTATACATACGAGTACATAAAAGAGGCAAGGAAGAGAAAAAGACATGAACTTACATCCAAGACAGGTGTGAAGCAGCTCAAGGAACTCTCCTCTCCCCGCGAGAATCTGTCCAGATAATGATAGAGCTCGGCCAGTCCAGCCTCCCCCCATGCGAACCCCCTCACGGTATCCAGATCTGTCAGCGACCCGAGCAAAGGGAAATGACAGATGTGTCGAAGTCGGGAACAAAGTCACCGACAAATAAGAAACCAAATGAACCCTCGAGCTGCGCCCGCGGTCATCCTCAAAGATCCAAACAAAAATCCGTAATACTCCGTCCGCGTATGCCTCTCCATAGGCCTCGTACCGAATGCCTAAGCCCCCGGCATCGTTGATATCAAAACTCAAAGCAGGTGCATAATCAAGCCTCCGGGGTATAATCACAACCCACACCCAGCCAGCTGCCATAGGTTATCGAAAACCCAGCCGGGAGCATAGCGGCAAAATCCGTGGGAGTCACCGTCGCCTCCCCATCCGAAATGGAAAGTATGGGCCGTATCCCACCGCACTCGCCACGCAACATACATGGACTCGGCTCCTGCCGTAGCTATCGCAGCCTACCGCACCGATGAACCCAGCCAATCCGGAGTCAACCACTGCACCGTGGACTCCTCTCTCCCTCTCGAGCCACGTTTGGGAGAATCTCCCACAATGCTCTCACCGCCTCAAAGGCCCCCGACTCTTTCGATTGTCGACGCCAACCTTCCCTTTCTCGCAGTGAACAAGACAAGATCAACATCAATAGAGTGCACGAACGCATGTCAAAATGATGCAATGCAATGACAGTTCTCATTCATTTCTTACATATATTTCAAAACATCTCGAAAACTCCGTCGAATCCGGAACTTTCAAAACATTTCGAAAACTCCGTCGAAATCGGAACTTTCAGAACATTTCGAAAACTCTGTCGAATCCGGAACTTTCAGAACATTTTGAAAACTCCGTCGAATCCGGAACTTTCAGAACATTTCGAAAACTCCGTCGAATCCGGAACTTTCAGAACACTTCAAAAACTCCGTCGAATCCGGAACTTTCAAAACATTTCGAAAACTCCGTTGAATCTGGAACTTTCAAAACATTTCGAAAACTCTGTCGAAACCGAAACTTTCAAATTCTTTCGAACATTTCGAAAATTTACTCCGTCCCGAATTAAAGCTACTTTAATTTTGGAAAATGCATCAAGACATGGAATTTTGCAACCAAAATTTTTATGTCATCCACCCATGGTGTCAATTGAACTACATCCTAGTCAATTTCGACAAAGGTTCATGGCAAAGTCAAAAGCCCCAATTCAAGCACCAAAATCCCTAAGTTCATTCCTAATCAAATTTCTAACATTTAAAGAATGCACATTCTTAAAATTAATGGAATTTGTAGGAAGCTTACTTGTCTCTCGATCCCTCCTTTGGAGTTGTGTCTCTCCCTAGCCGGGTAGAACTCCGCCGGATTCAATGGATGAATGATGGTTCGAATGGTCCGAACCAACCGCGTTCTTTCGTCATCGGTCCTTCCATGACGGGCCATTGGTTCCCAATCACCTTCCATATCGATTTTCCTTCGCAAATCCAAGCAAATCTCACAATTTGGGGTGGATTTTCTCTCCTCCTCTCTCCCTCTCGTCGGAATTAATGGAGAAAAATGACTTCCCCTTCCGGGCCTCGGCGCTGAAAAGGTCATGGCCACCCGCCAAAGTCCGGCCGTACTCTTACCGCACCGTAAAATTTTTTGCCACTTTGGCCCTCGGCCACGGCTAATTTTACCACTTTTGGCCCCCAAAAGTGTAAAATTTCCCCCCAGTTAGACATTTCTAACACCCCATCCCCCGAGGATAAATTCCCGCTAGTTTTCACTAACGCCGTCTCCGCACGTTAAATTCCCAGCTAGTTTTCACTAACACTCGCCTCCGCACGTTAAATTCCCAAGGTTTTCACTAACGCCCGTCTCCAGACGTTAAATTCAATCCCAGTTGACGTTTGACGTTCAAACGTTCAATCATGTCTCCGGACATTCCAGTTATGATTCCGTCTCCCGACGTTAAATTTTCTAATGGTTTTCACCATCATATATCCTGCAAAATGCACAATAAGCCCGAACCCCAAGGCACGAACGCTTTGCAACAATCCCTCTTCGTCCGTCTTCATAAGCTCCGAATATCTTTTCACTTCAAAGAAGTGAACATTCATCTCCCCGCCGCCGCCGTAAGCCCGACATTGCCCACCTCGCCGCCATCAAGGTAAGCCCGCACAATAATCCCTCTTCGGGGAACGAACTCCCACACATTTGGTGAGTCATGGACACGCGTGCCCATGCCACACCTCACCTATCACCCTTCAATCGTAAATCAAAGGGAAAAGACTAAAATACCCCTGGTATACAAATAAAGTCCGGCCGGACTCCTCAGGCATATTTTCTTCAAATTGCCAAGAAGCCCTCAAAATTCCAAAATACCACAAAACCCTAAAAATGCCTAAGTCCGTCCGGACTCTTACTGCAGTTTTCACCCTATAAATAGAAATGGCTGTCAAAGCCAAAAGAAGGAAGAATTTACTCTCAAAATCACTCTACCTCACGGCCCAAACTGATTTCACCCCTCCCGAGCTCCCGTTTTGCCTCACCCGCGTGAAACTTCCATATTTCGATCAAATACGTCCTCATCGCTACGAAAACAACGTTTCAAACCTCTTTTCCGTGTCCCGTACACACCTTTCGAGCCAAAGGAGTCGATCTAGCCATAGGTATAACTCCTCTCTCGATCTCTCGTTCGCCTCTGCTTACGCGCCGCCGCTATAACCGCTTCGAACACCGTTATCGAAATGTAGACGCTCCGTCTAACGTGGTCCGATACGCGTTTTAGCCCTCGATCCTCTTTCTCTTCCGTAAGAGAAGTAATCACGGGTTAAAACGGCGTTCCGACCCCGTTCCGTTTACTTTTTCTGTCATTTACCATTCCGGATCGATCGATCCGTTGATTGTCATTTACTTTCTGTCATTTACAATTCCGAGCCGATTGGCCTCGTTGATCGTCATTTACAATTCCGAGCCGATTGGCCTCGTTGATCGTCATTTACAACTCCGAGCCATTTTGGCTCGTCGATCGTCATTTACAATTCCGGATCGTTTGATTCCGTTGATACTGCTTTAAATACTGTCATTTACAAAGTCCGACCCGTTTGGACCGTGATAGTATTTATCTTTCAAAGTCCGAGTCGCAACCTGATTCGTTGATTGCAAATCATTTAATACGCATTTTTCCCGTAAAAATCGTTAACAATGTAATGCCCGGTTCAAAACCGGAGTTCGTCCTTCGAACTCTCTTTCAAAACGCGCGCATTGACGTTTGGCCTCCGAACGCTCATCTTTCAAACTAAAAGCCGCTATTTGACATTCAAAATCATTTAATACGCATTTTTCCCGTAAAATTCGTTAACAATGACTCGCCCGGTTCAAAACCAAAAGTTCGTCATTCGAACTCCTTTTCTAACTCAAATCGACGTTTCCCATGCAAACGTTCATTTCCGTCTCAAAACCGACGTTTGTCATTCAAACGATCACTTTTTCAAAAGATCACCTAATCAACGTTTGACATTCAAACCAAGATTAAGCTTGTCATCCAAGCCCCCATTTCAAAACACACACACACACACACACGTTTTCGAGAAAGGTAGAAAGACTCGTCATGCGAGGCAATTCGGGTGATCTCGTAATACTCTTCCCGAAACGTAACGTGACCTCCGAACCTAACAATCTCTGGTACTAAATAGCTTTTTACTCGTTTTTGCTACCAATAAAAATGACCCCCGTTTTCAAAGCCTTTTCCTATGTTTTTGCTACCAATAAAAACGACACATTTTCACTAAAGCCGTTTCTCAACGTTTTGGGCTCAAAATACAAAAACCGCGTGGCGATTCCTCATTTTTTCCTTCCCATGAAGCGAGGTCTCAGACACCAACCCTCCGCGAAAGACAACCGCTTTCGCCGCGCGCGAAATCCGGGTAATTTCAGGTATGTATGTTAGTTTAAATGTAGTAGTGTATGCATGCTTTTAAATAGGTTTATGTACGTATGTTAGCTGGGAGCCATGTTGATGCTATGAAATCCACGGTTTTAGTGTAAATGTAGTGTATGCATGCTTTTAAATCAGTTTAAATGTTGCATTTATACAATTTCAAAGTAATAATATCGCTTATTTTATTTATAGGAAAGGGAGCATGGCCCAAATGTCAGTTTTGTGGATGTTTACGCTAGCACCCATCTTCGGAATCCTACAGCGCCCGATCAACCTCCGTAAAGGGTTAACGATTGCTCTGCTAATGCCTTTGTAAGTAAACTATCATTAAATGACTTGATTTTGAATATGTAAATTTATTTATGCCCCTTACATTGTGTATATGATTATAATTGTTTGTTTTATTTTGACAGAGTGCATATCAAGCCGTCGATGTTCCCGAAGGAACGCCTCCCGACCAGCCCGTTCCCTTTGTGCCTGATGTTTGGCGCTCGGTCACCTCTGAGGGATATCCAAGGAGAGGAGCCCGAGTGTTAGGGATGGGGGATTACGAGCGGCAAAGCCCGTCGACGTCGACCAGTCGTCGGCCAAATGTTGTCCCGACCACGTTTCATGGTCCGAGGTTCGCCACTCTGTAGGATGAGTTGGATGAGGAGAGACGCGAGCGGGCAAAGCTTACGGAGGCTTTGGCGGCTCAGGCGCAAATGCAGTAGGAGAATGATTGGCGTCATGCAGAGACTCAAAGACAATTGGCGCTGTTGATGGCTCGTTTGGACCAGGACCAGGGTAATTTCCGGCCTCCCCCGAGTTGATTACGGACTATTTTAGACTTGTTTGTACTATTTTATACTTGTTTGTAAACATTTGAGATATTTGGTACCCACGGGAGCCCCTCCCCCTATCCCCCCCTCTCCCCCCTCCCCCGCTCCCCCCTCCCCCTCCCGATTTGGTATGGTGATATTTAGTCTTTAGTTTGGTACGCTGATATTTGATTTTTAGTTTTTAAAGTTTTAGTTTTATAAATTGAATTGTTATATCAGGTACAAAAAATTTTGGTTTATTGATATTTTAAATTATTTTTTTTAATTTATTTCAGAATCAGCGACGGAAATTTCCGTCGCTGAAATTAATTTATTTCAATTAATTTTTTTACAAAGGACGGAAATTTCCGCCGCTATATCAATTAATTTTAAATTAATTTTTGATTATAGCGGCGGACATTTCCGTCGCTGGAATAAAAATTAATTAAAATAAATTAATTTCAGCGGCGGAAATTCCCGTCGCTGAAATTATTTTATTTTAATTAATTTTTATTCCAGCGACGGAAATGTCCGCCGCTATATCATTTAATTTTAATTTAATTTTTGATTTCAGCGGCGGAAAGTTACGTCGCTGTAATAAAAATAAAATTAAAATAAAATCATTTCAGGGACGGTAATTTCCGCCGCTGAAATTTATTTATTTTAATTTAATTTTTATTACAGCGACGGAGCTTTCCGTCGCTGATATTAATTTAATTTAATTAATTTTTATTACAGAGACGGAAATTTCCGCCGCTGAAATGAAAATTTAATTAAATTAAATTCATTTAACGGCGGAAATTTCCGTCGCTGGAACCATTAAATCACCGGCGGAATTAAATTCCGTCGGTAAAATCAAAATATACCGGCGGAAAATGACCCGTCGGAGCACTGCGACGGGCTGGTAGCGTCGGACCACCGACGAAATTTTTCCGCAGGTGTTTATTTTTAGCGACGGAAATTTCGTTTTAGAAACGGAAATTTCCGCCGCTAAACCACCTTTTTCTGGTAGTGGAGCGCCGAGGAGTTCATCCTGTATGGCGAGGAGTATGGGGCCTTTATTTGGCGGAAGCTGAGGACGCCACAGGTGTTGGCGAGGGAGAGGCAGGATGGCCCGCCACGTCCCCTAGATGTTCCGATGCCTGGGCCGGACTTCACGTATGTCCGCGGGGACTCTTCGAGAAGGAGGGTATCGGTGCCCATCCCCGAGCATAGTCCCGTCGCTTATCGGGTCGACCGGATGCTCCAGTGAGTGTGCTTACTCTTTTCCATTTTGGCCTCTTTTCTGTATTTTTCTCTTTTTGTCGAGTATGATTGTATCTCTTTTGTTGAGCGTTTCTTTGGCTGTTTGCTTGTGCAGGTCTCAGGGCAATCCTTTGACACGATGACCCGTCGGTATGTGGGGTTGAGGTCTTTCGCGAAGAAGCTCTTGGGGAAGATGTCTTGTGGGCCTTCGTGGAGCGCAACGGCGTTCGAGCCAATGCCTTTGAGGAGGTCTGTGGATACTCCTTCTTCGAGGGCTGAGCCAAGGCCACAACCGGAGGTGCCGGTTCGGGAGCGGCAGAGCTTTGATTCGGGGACGTCTTTCGGGGCTCAGAGGCCGCATACCCTTTATCGCTTCCTTCCTCCGTCAAGCGCACAGGGCGAGGGTTAGTCCTCGCATCCCTTCTTCGATTCTTTCACCGGTTTGATCCTTCTAATACTTTAAGTACTCACCCGAGGAGGGGGTCCAAGACTACGATGATGAGGATGTGACCGGCGAGATTTTTGGGATGCCGATTTCTCGTTTGCGGAGGTCGGTGATGATGAGTCGATTAGGGCTCTTTGCTTTCCTCTTTCCGTTATTTTTTTCTTTTTTTTTTTGGTTTAGCAACAAACATTTTGTACCTGTAATAAAACACTTGTATTTTGTACAACAAAGTATTTTATTAGAGATGTAATGACGTATTTGTGATTCCGGGGATTGACCTAGGAATTGTTGCTAGTTTATTATTATTTTTGTGCATGTCTCATGAGCTGGGAATGCATTTGTGGTTAGTGTATGGTGGCCGGAAATGGTTTTGGCCAGGCTTTTGAGCAGTTGGGGGCAAGGTCCTGCCGAGAGCAGTAGCTTTTTTGCAGTTTGCTGAAAATGTGGGACCAGGTTGCAAAGTGGTCCGCACGGACACACCCACCATGCAAAGTGGCCCGTGCGGATTCACCTTGCTTTTGGGAAGGAAATAAGATTTACAGAAGTTCTGGTTTTCTCCCCTTGAGCAGCTCAAAACGTGGATGAGGCACCATATGAGGCATAATAGGTGGGCTTTCGAGGTGAGATTTCAACTCTGCTCGGTTTGGTCCCTTAAGGAGTTGGTTCCTGATTGGGAATTATTGCGGGCTGGCACGAGGTTCTGGGATGTTAGGAGGCACGTGTATAGCTTCTCCTACAATGAGGTTACGCCCACCTTTGAGGATTTTCGGGCTTTGATTGGAGGACCGGAGGTGGAGGCCATCTCGCTTCCTTTGATTGGCGGTGCAGTCGTGAGCGTGAAGCTTGCATGCTTTCTTCGGACTTCATTGGAAGAAGTGCAGGGTATGACTTTTGATTCAGGTCATACTGACGTTTCTGCGCTGCCGAAGCGGTTCATGTGTGATGACGAGAGTGACATCTCATGGGATGCATTTTCTTTGTGCGTGATAGCGATGTTTTTCATAGTCAGTTCCCTTGGGATATGTGGCGGTGCTTTGTTGGATGTAGTAGGGCACTGCCGGACAGGGGAGGATATTGCTCCGCTGGTGCTGGGGGAAACCCTTCATGGCATTGATCGCCTGGCGACTGGGGATAGGTTCATGAGAGGGGGAAGCCCCATTTTGCTCACCTTGTGGTTGTGAGTGAGGCTTCAAACTATGCCCGAGTCTCCGGTGTCCTTTAGCCCGTAGGCATTTGCTCGACGGCCTCTTGTATTTGATATGGATCACTCTGCCTAGGAGAGATAGATGGCACAGCTTGGTACGCATTCGATCCATTGGTGGGTCCCTCACTGGGGGATTGAGACTAGGAGGGCCTTTCAAGAAGGTTCCTATGTTGTCAGAGTTCCAGGCTTGTCTTGGTCCTCCTTCTATATTCCGTCGCTCGTTTCCCGGCAGTTCGTGATGAGGCAGGAGCATTTGCTGGGCTGGGATGACATCGCCACTATGGAGGTAGCTTCTCTTTGGATGGTAGCTTCAGGCGCTTTTCTGTATTTTCTGAGGGTATGGAAGTATTCCGCTTTCCCTTCTGTGGTGCTCCTTCGACGTCGGGAGAGTGTTGTGTTGACCACCGAGTACCTGTATTGACTACGAGACCAGAGTTGACCGACTAACGGAGAGAGGTCCCTTTTGCAGACTCACAGGGAGGAGATTCGGGCCGAGGCACGGGCGAATGAAGCTCTGCAAGCTGCTGGATTGTTTGACTCTACGGGGAGGACCCCTAATCTCGGAATGAGAGAGACAGAGTTGGCTCATGTGGAACGAAAGAAGACTCGCCGGGGACGAGGGAAGAATGGCGAGGGGACAAGCGCAGGTGGCGCGGAATGACCTCCTAAGTATCCATTCATTGCGTTGCAGACACATTATTTGTTAAATGTATTAAGCTGTCTTTTAGCATGTTGTGAACTTGAGAGTAGACCGTGTTTGTACTCATCAAGAAATGTTGTAACCGTTAGTGATTTGTGATTTACTTTTAAAGCTTTATCGAGACGCAAGATCTCTTGTTCACTTTTTGTTTCTTTTGTGAGCCTTGGCGGCGTCCAGCTTTGGACCTTTCTGTTGGTATTTTGTGTTTGGATGGAAAGATTGGATGATGAGGCACGGGCCTCGAGGTGTTTCCTTGACAAGTCATTTTGATGGCCTTCTCAATGATTCCATTGCTTCTTGATTGTCAGCGCTGGGTCCTTGGCCTCATTTTTTTTGTGAAACTTCTGCTTGAGCTCTTTTTTTTGTTTTGAAGCTTCTGCTTGAGCTTTTTTTTTCTTTTATTGAAGCTTCGGCTTGAGCTTTTTTTTTTTTTTGAAGCGCATGAAGGTGAGGGCAAGCCCCTATCTTGTTGTTGACCTGGATCAATCTTGTAATGCTGATTGACTTTTTGTTGTCCTTTGATGTTTTCGCCGTCGTTGACTTGGTCAAGGTGATGGTGGGGGCATGTTCTGGAAAAGTGTATAGTTTGGTGGAGGCTTTGATCGTCCTCCAAACTTTTGTTTTTTTTTTTTTGTGTGTGTGTTTTAGACCGAACCAATTAAGGCTGCCTACGTTCCCCCCGGACTGGACGGCTCAGGTCTGCATAGATCGATGCTACAATGAGTGACGAGAGATGCAAAGTTGATCTTCTTTAGGCGAAGTATCTGCGAAGCTTGCTTCCGTTGACTGGATTCATGAAGGGATTGCCGTCTAGGTCTGTCATCTTCATGGCACCTCCAGAGAAGATCTTTTGAACCACGAAAGGGCCGATCCATGTTGGTTCCCATTTTCCCAGCGGGTTGGTTCGAGTGGGAGGTTTTTCTTTGAGTACCAGATCGCCTTCCCTGATGTCTCGGGACTTGACTTTCTTGTCGAAGGCTCTAGCCATTCTGATTTGTTAGGCTCGGATGTGCTCCATGGCCTTTAGTCGGCGCTCGTCTAGCAGAGCCAGTTCGTCGTGTCGGCTTCGGAAGCCTTCGACTTTGTTGATCTCGTTTTCCAGCAACACTCGGAGTGAGGGAATTTCCAATTCAACGGGCAGTACTGCTTCCATCCCGTATGTCAGGGCGAATGGAGTTTCTCCCGTGGCTGTTCTGACTGATGTTCGGTAGCCCCAAAGTGCCAGGTGCAGCTTCTCGGGCCAATCTCGTCCTCGTGTGGTCATTTTTCGAATGATCCTTTCGAGGGTCTTGTTTGCTGCTTCTACTGCGCCGTTAGTTTGCGGCCTGTAGGGAGAAGACTTTTGGCTTGTGATCTTGAATTAGGCCAGCAGTCTTTCGCATTCTCCTTCAAAGTAAGACCCGTTGTCTTATATGACCTCATTCGGGATACCATATCGGCATATGATGTTTTCCTTGAGGAAATGGGCGACCTTCTTGGAAGTTAGCACTTTGTAGGACTTGGCTTCGACCCATTTTGTGAAGTAGTCGATGGCTACCAAGACGAATTCGTGGCCGTTGCTTCCAGGCGGAGCGATTTTCCCGATGACGTCGATTCCCCAAGTGGCAAAGGGCCAGGGAGTAGTCATGCAGTAGAGATCGTGAGGAGGAAGGTGATTGAGGTTGGAGAACAGTTGGCACTTGTGTAAGTACCCAAATCTGGCTCATGCCTTCCGGTTAAGTTTTCCGGCAATTCCCCGAACTTTCCTAAAGTTTAGGGGCAATTTGGGAACTTTCCCAAACCTTCAAAGGGGCAAAGGACTTGCTAGGAATTAAAATTCCACGTAGTCCCTCACTGGAAAGGCCTTCTAGAACGCCACCTTGCATGGTTCTAGAAACAGGCTGAGTCACTAAAGGATAAGACCGCACGGCTTCATTTGCCAATGGTTAATGCCGCACGCTTCATTAGGAAGCACAAAACTGCCTATAAATAGAGGCCTCCTCTATTTATTTTGAAGAGGAATTTTGAGCACTGTTACTCTGCCAAATTCAAACCACGAATTTACAGAAATCAAACCTCACTAAAAATCACCTCCCTCCTCTCCAAAATCCATCCAAAGTCACTCCTTCTTTAGGAAAACCTCAAGGGAGATAGAGGAACACCACCATTGGTAACCTCCCCTTCCTTTATCTTTGAAATCTACTTATTATCTTGTTATATTGCTCATTTGCTATTTATATTGCTATTTATTGCCTTTATATGTGATTTATTGTCATAAAGATCAAGTCTTTACTATGTAGATCATCATATCCCCTTTCCCCTTATCACATGGGATTCATGGAGAATCCATCCCAAAGATGAACAAAAGACCACAAATGGTTTGTTCTAGGGTGGATTCCTCACATGATGATGTGAAAAATGTCATCTTTATTACATAAAAATGTCATCTTTTCCATAAAAATGTCATCTTTAGCATTATTATGTCATTTCCCTTCCCATTGACCTTGCTTCCAAGGATTGTCCACCTAAAAGGTTCTTAAAGGACATAGAAAAGCCTCAAAGGTCTTCCCTTTATATTCCTAGTCTTAGTTTTCATAGTGTTCATTACACTTGTTTGCATAAAAATATTATCTTTACTTTCAAATGCAACTCCCCCATGTCCCTCATGGTTGGATCACTCTCCAAGGATTGCCTAGTGATCTTCCTAAGGCACAAAAAGGCATAGGATGAGTATAAAGATCCAATCTTTATACCCCTCCCCTTAGTCCCTTTGGCTCTTGAAGCATCTCTTGGGGCATAGCAGTGTAAAGGTCTCATCTTTACATCGTTTCCTCCACATAAAGATGCCATAGTTGAATTCCCTTTAGAAATGGACGAACCTAAGCCTCTACATCTCCGATCATCACTTGAGACGAGCATAAATGCCCCTATCAAGCTCAAATCGTCTCAAGATGTAGGATTGATGGGCAAAGGTCCTTCCTTTCTAAAGAGTCTCATTCTTGGACTATAAAAAAAAGGTGTCACATATGACCAAAGGTCACTTAATGATGATCATAAGTTCAAGATGAGCACGGGATCAAAGTCCCGAACACATCAAAATCCAAGGAATCCCGAGCGATAACCAAACCATGGTTTATACGTCCGGATGACAACTTGGCACATTCCCTCCCTTTTTAAATCACACACACACACGAAAGCACAAAACAAGCACGAAAATTGGATCTTGGAAGACTTGCTTCGGCAAGGTTCCTTGGGTAAACGCCAAACGTTCTTCCAAAGGAGTAACTTAACCTCCGGACCCTATTCCTTTTTTTTAAAGTTTTGAGGAAATCAAAATGGCGTGGCGACTCCGTTTTTCAATTTAAATCGGATGTCTTCAAATCGATGTGAAACGGTGACCCCTTACATGAGAAAGCGGTTCAACACAAAAAAAGAAAATGTCGCGATCTTTAGGCCTACATTCACAGTTTGGCGACTCTGCTGGGGACGTGTAAATGTTTCCAAACTTCTTTTCTCATAAGAAGCATTGGAAATGTTTACGAGGGTTAGCCTTCCACCGCGGATCCAATTTTCGTACTTGCTTTTCTTTCCTTGTTTTTGCATGCGTCTTGGTTTTTGGGATTGTGCATATTCTGAACACTGGACAGGAAGCTTTCTAGAGCTGAAAAGGTGCCAAAATGGCTGGGGAAACAGCCTGCAAATGAAAAATTTTGGAACCTGGAAAACTGCTTGATCCAGCCGTATGGGTTGATCTTCCCAGATCCTAGCCGGGCGGCTTCTTTGGGCAGTTCCACCAGGACACAATCTGAGGTTAATCTGGCAGCTTTGGCAGCTTGGGGCTATTCAGTTCCAAGACTGACCGAGCTCCAGAAAATTTACGTGCTTAATTGTTGCATTTCCCAAGTCCCGAAAATCATTCCTTTTAAAACACATTTCTGAAAATCTCTGTTTTAACTCAAAAAGGAACATTTTTAGGAGGCCGCACACTACGTGCACCATTATATCCTGTACACTTTGCACGCACGTCCTTTTAACCTGGGGTGGTTGTTCAGCTGCAGTCACGGACAGCATTACGATGCTCCCGGGAGTGCACGGAATCATCCCAAACTCCCCATGGCAGCCAGTGTCGACCAATGCACAGTCCGTGTCACACATTTTAAAACCGTGACTTTTGGTTGGTTTTCGGTCTAGACCGTGTCATATAGCCTAATTGCATACCCCCGTAAAGGTCAAACCTTAGCCCATGTCGAGAGGCAAGATCCTTCGCGCAAGCGAAACTCTGCCGGAATTCTGCCAAGGAAAAATTGGCAGAATCTTGACTCCGGCATTGACTTCGACTTTGACCCGCGCGGGATACGTAAGAGTCAAGCCCGAGTCCACGCCAAAAATCAGGATCTTTCGCACAAGCGAAGCTCTGCCGAAAGTTCGTCAAGGAAAATTTGGCAAGATCTTGACTCCGGCATTGACTTTGACTTTGACTCACACAACGTATGCAACAAAGCTCAATGTGACACCGGGTCATTCGGCTTTTACCGTCCGACCCATGCCTATTATTTTCTTGGACCAATGCCAAAAGTCAAAACGTCAATCGCGCAAGCGAAACTCTGCCGAAATTCCGTTAAGGCCGAAAGACGAGACTTCCCGACATTGCCTTGACTATAATCCGCATCGCTCGTGCGTTAAAAGTTCCTATGACCCACTAGACCCTAGGAGCGTTCTTCTCTCTTGGTTGGTGGGATCCGTGTGCCCAATAGGACCCTCGCCCGAGGCTGTCCACCCTGGGAGGTCAAAATACAGGTGGAAAACGAGGGGCTTATAGAAGTAGTGACGAAACCCACTGATCCAGGATCTAGAGTAGTTGCGAAAAAGAAGGGCAACCCCTTTTCCTACCAAATAGAAATAAATAAAAGACGCTGTTTTAAGTAAACTGGAAGATTCTTAATTTGCATATTGCTTGAGCCTTCAGCCTAAACACCTACCCCAGAGTCTAAACCTTACCTATCCCTTTCCCGTAAAGAGAAAGAAGTGGGAGAGAATGCCGGGTCAGCGGCTTGTCAGTGCAGAATTCTCAGATAGCTCGCCAGAATCCTCAGTTTTGTCAGCCCAGAGAGTCAGAATGACAGATTTGACAGAAAACAACAGTGGTTTGGGTAACCCGATGACTAGGGAAGAAGAGCTAGCCTTAGCCTTGGAAAAAAGTCGTAAGGTCCATGAGGAACAGCAAACCATGCTTATCGATGCGCTCCATCGTCATGGGGTTCAGATAGTTGTCGAAGCCAATGGTTCCCTGGTTATGGTAGAAGATGAGACTCTAGAAGCAGCAATCTCAGCTCCCCCAGCCTATAACCAATGCCCTCCTCCATCCACCTATGATCCCTATCCAAGGACTACCCCTTTTCAGTCCTTTCCAACATCTCAGGCCATCAGGGCTCCAGCACCCTCGCCTCCTCAGATAAGACCCAGCTTCATTCCCTACCAACAGAGAACAAATGTCACGGTCACCCCAGGCTCTCAGCCTCTGCAGTATTCCATGGGATTCACTCCCTCTCCTCAGCATGAACCAAATTCCCTGATCCCAAAACTCCAAAAGATCAACCCGACCTTTCCGACTTCGTCAACGCTTGTGAATTTGCCTATCTCCCGCATGACACAGCCGAAGAGTCAGTCGGAAATGAGAATAGGAATGGATGGATTTACAGTGATGATGACAGCTCGGTAGAAGGAATGAACATGGAGTCAATGGAAGTGAAACCCGGAGGACCAGATAGGGTAGAAAATCACAGACCTGGAAAGGGGGACTGTATTACCTCAAAGTGTGGCTGTCACCTTTGCAAGGGCTCAAAGGAGAAAATGGATGCAGGCTCAGATGAGGCAGGGTAAGAATTCCACATTTTAGAATTCAACACTCCTTACAAAGACTTGGTTGGTGAATGGAGAAACTTGATTGAAGCTTTAGCTGAAAAAGGGAAGTGGGCTCCACCCGCTGATTTAGAACACGTAAGCGTCATTGAGGCTGAACCCCCATCGGGAAGAGTGGACTCCATTGCGGTGTTAAGGGTCACCCCTGAGACTTTATCCGAGAAAGAATGTATGGAAGCCTTAGAAAGGGTCCTAAAGTTTGCAGCAACCCCGGTCCCCTTTCTATCTTACAATGACAGTGATATCTTCTTGGTAATCCCTAAGTCAGGGGAAGAGTCCAGAATACCCCTTATATGGCGCCAAGTATCCCGACCTTCTTTTGCTATCATTGGTCATCAGAGTCAGGAAGAAAGTTCCAACAGAAGTTATTATAGTGAGACCGAGGAAGGCACAGTCGAAATGCCGGAAGGAACGGTAGAAGAGTGGTTAGCCTAGAAGCCAAAAATCCCAAAAAACCCTCCTTCGAGTAAAGAACAGGAACCTGCCACAAGGTTTGACTCCATAGAAATCCTTATCGATGACGGAATCTCCCACTTCAGGAAGTGTTTGGCCAATGTCAAGGATGCCGTCAGAAGGTTGACCCCGAGGGAAAGAAGGGATATGTTTGATAGTGACGAGGAATGTGACCCTGGTTTGTTGAAAAAGTTGCTATGTCAAGGTAGGGAAGCCACTAGTAAACCTCCAAACCCCGGGAATGATAATTCCTGTTGTATGTTGACCTTGAAAAGCCTGAGTGAAACTGTCAAGGCTTTGAGTGAGGAAGAAGAAACTGAAATCAGTCAGTTGCTAAGCCAATGGGGAAGTCAGAACTCAGAAAAAGCCAGGAAGTCGGTAACCTGGGATCAGATTCGGGATGCTGCCTATACCTCTGGTAGTGCTGTTAATCAAATTAATCAGCAGAGTTGGCCATACGCCAGCAAAAGCCCGCCTTTAACCCTGAAAGAGCTGAAGGAATCCTCCGGTAGGATTGATGACTTGGAAAAGTCTAATGTCTATGTGATGACTCGGTCTGGGCATATGAGTGTGAAACAGCCTAAGGGTGACAAAAGAAATGCCATCTCTGAACCAAAGACAGATAAAAGACCTTATAAGCCAAAAGCAGAAAAGCCAGACTCCGAGAAGGAGGACCCGGTGTTGACTCAGTTAAAGTGTACTCAAGCCAATATTTCCTTGTGGTCCCTGTTAACCTCCTCAAACCCTCACAAGCTGAAGCTAGAAGAATGTTTGGCCAAGACCATGGTGCCCATAGATGTCACCCCAGATGAGGTCGTCCAGATGATTGGAAATATCCACTATGGAAATATCATCACCTTCACTGACCTGGACCTGCCGAAATATGGAGCCAGTCATAATGAGTCCCTTTACATCACAGTCCAATTGGAAGAACGCCGATTGCCCAAGGTGTTAGTTGATGGAGGGATTGCACCCCGGCATCTGGCATTCTGTTTTTTGCGTTGTGTCGGTGGAGGTGTCTTGTTTTATTTTTGCTTGTAGAGTCGCCACGTCGTTTTGATTAAGCCCAAAATATTGAGAAAAGGCAGCAGTTTAAAAATAAACTGTTTTTGTGTGATGAGATTTTTGAGTTCGGAGGTCAGGTTACTTTTCGGAAAGAGAATATTAGAATATTAGAGCTGAACCGAGTCACCTCGTAAAAACGAGTCTTTCGGTACCCTTTATTTCTTTAAATGTTGTGTGTGTGTGCTTTTTAAAAATGCATGCTGTATCGGATGTCTACATCGTACACTACGTATTGAAATGTATTGAAATAGTAATGGAAGGAAGCCTTACCAATGTTGGTTCATGTTTGTATTCCACTGGGGAATAGTGTTTGAGGATGGAATAGTGTTCCGGGACGGACTGGGATTGCTTCGGGATGTGCCAATTGTCTGCGGACAGAGCTTCGGTGTGCCTCGGGATTGTCAGGTGTGCACTCGGGTAGAGTTTCAGCGTGCGTTGGGATCGCAGAGATCGTTGGTTGGATTCGGGCAGAGGTTCGGCGTGCGTCGGGATCGTCGATTGCATTCGGGCAAAGTTCCGGCGTGCGTCAAAATCGTCGGTTTGGCTCGGAAAGGGTCGGGACGCCTCGGGAAAGACCAGGCAAGGCTTCAGAGTACCACGAGGGGCCTCAGAATACCTCGAGAGTTACTCAGGGCAGTGCAGGAGCTTCTCAGGAGCGCTCGGTAGGGTTTCGGAGCACCGCGAGGGAGCTCGGAAGGCCCCGAAAGGAACCGAAAGGGATCGGGAGTGCCCCGAGGGGTCTTAGAAGGGCAGCCTCAAGGCTTAGGGAGAGAGGAGAAGAGGGAGATGTGAAAAATGAGGGAGGGGGAGCTCTCTATTATAGTAGAGGAAAATGTGCAAGAAGGTCCGTACGGACCTTCTATGAAAATTAAAAATTTAGTTTTCCCAGATTGAGGGAATAATGTGGACTTTAAGAGGATTTCGTAATTATGATGTCTGGTTGCAAAGAGGTCCGTACGGACCTTTTAGCATGCAAAGAGGTCCGTACGGACCTTCTGTGCTTTTCCAATTTTTGCATAATTCCTAAAAAGTCCTTTTATGTTTTTTTTTGTCCCAGAAAGGGCCCCCCTTGGTTTGGTTGGTGGTTTTTTGGGCTTTTGAGGGTTTTTGAGGGTTCCGGGTGTTTGAGACTGCGTTTGCGTGAGTCTGTGGTGTTTCCCGGGTGCTCAGTAGAGGGTGATCCAGATTGGGGTACTTATAGAAGCCCCTCGAAGACGTCACTTACGGAGGAAGTGGGGTCGTCGATAAGATAAGGTTCCTGATCTGGATCGTGTGTTGAGAGAGAAGGTGAACGTTTAGGTCAGTTCGTGAGGACGTGGCAGTGTCCTGTTGTGTGACCATTTAGGTCAGTTGGCTGGACCCTGTGATAGGATTCCTACGTATCCCTAGCGGGAATCAAGCCTGACCGTAGTTCGTGTGGGGATATGGACGTGTCGCTGTCCTGTGGGTGATCGTTTAGGTTGGTTGTGAAGACGTGGTGGCGTCCTGGGTGACCGTATATGTCAGTTGTGTGAGGACGTGGTGGCGTCCTGTGTGACCGTATAGGTCAATTGGCTGGACCCTGTGATAGGATTCCTACGTATCCCTAGAAAGAATCAAGCCTGATCGTAGTTCCGACTTCGTGAAATATTGAGTGTATGCGGGCGTGGTGGTGCCCTGAGGTTGACTGTAAGGACGTGGTGGTGTCCTGAAATGGAAATTTTACGATTTTCCAAACCGGGTAATTTAAAGTCTTTCGGGCTGGAGATAATGATTTGGGAGGTTTATATGGTCTTCCGGACCGAGTAGCTTAAAGTCTTCCGGGCTGCGGATGTTGATGTGGCTGATTTATGCAGTCTCCCGGACCGAGTGGTTTAAAGCCTTTCGGGCTATAGATAATGATTTGGGAGGTTTATACGGTCTTTCGGACCGAGTAGTTTAAAGCCTTCTGGGCTGCGGATGTTGATGTGGCTGATTTATGCGGTCTCCCGGACCGAGTGGTTTAAAGCCTTCCGGGCTAGAGATAGTAGTGAGGACGTGTTATGCCCTCTAGCAGAGGTTGTGTCATGCGTGAGGATGTGTTGTGTCCTCTGACTGTGGTTGCGTCGTGCGTGAGGATGTGTTGTGTCCTCTGACTGTGGTTGTGTCGTGCTTGAGGATGTGTTGTGTCCTCTGACTGTGGTTGTGTCGTGCGTGATGATGTGTTGTGTCCTCTGATTTTCAGAGGCGTGATTGCCTCATGTTTTGTCCGCTGGGGATAGGTTGGACTTACGATGACTGCCGGTGTTCATCTGCTGGGGACGCGTAGTCTCGTATGGTCTTTCAAGAGTTCCCGTTTGAGTTTTATCTGCTGAGGAGGTGATTTCGGGCTTACATTGATGGCCGGTGTTTGGTTCACCGTTTTGTGTTTTGGAGGCATTTTGTGCCTTGGGATTTGTGTTTGGAGGCGATTGCACCTTTTGTGCTTGTTTTACCGTTTAGTGGGCGAGGTTCGGGCTTACGATGACGGCCGGGGTTTGCTTTGTTGGGTTAAGGACCAAACTGCATTGAATCTGCTGAAAAAGGCCTTTGGACAGCCAGGGGCAAAGGAGTAATTTGGCCAAATAATGCAAAGAGGTCCGTACGGATCTTCTTTGTTTGCAAAGAGGTCCATACGGACCTTCGTGAAATTTTGATTTCCCAGGCTGTGACTAGCTTCAGCAACGAGGCATCCCCCATTGTTCCCCCTTTCAGTTCGTGAAAAACAGAGAGAGAGAGAGAGAGGGAGAGAAAACCATAGTTTTTGATCAAAATTCCCTAAGTAAATCCTCTGCATTTGCTTGAATTGCTTGTTATGGCAGAAAGAGCAAGAAGAGGTCGTCGTCAAAGGGGCCAAGAGGCGATTGAGCAGAGGGCGGACCTTCAAAGGAATTGCACTTCCTTTGTGCCTTCGTCGAGGAATTCGGATGCGTTGTATCCGGATCCGGAGGTGCACAATATGCGAGATAGGGCCGTCGGAGAGGTAAGAAATCAATTTTGTCTTGATTATTATTTGAATTGTTGTATGCTAGAACTAGGTTTTAGTTTTTCGCATATTTGGGGCTTTTGTTATTGCCATGCTTTTTTTTGTGAAATTCGTGATGAATTGTTGAAATTGAGCATGTGAGAATTGTGGGTATGTCATTTTTGTGCAAAAATGTGGGGATTAGCTCTTATTTGTGAAAATAAAGTGCCTCTCTTTGAAATGCATGTTTTGGTGTTTTGTACCTTATGCTATTTCTGTGTGTACATTGTGAAAAAATTTCCGTGTAGGGACGGACTTTATGAAGAGTGTGACATGTGCCGTGTTTTGTGACGGGTTTTGTCTGAAAGTGTGTGCCGTAGGGACGGACCTTTTGAAAATGTGTCATGTAGTGTGTGCCGTGTTTTTTGGGACGGACTTTGTGGGGAGTTTATGTGCAATGTGCGCCGTGTTTCGTGATGGGTTTTTTGAAAATGTGTCGTGTAGGGCCTAATCCCTCTTTTGAGAAAATGTGCACCGTGTTTTGTGACGGGCTACATGGGGAAAATTGTGTGCAATGTGTGCCGTGTTTTGTGACCGTTTTTTTTTTTGTTTTGCCGTGTTGAGACGGACTTTTTATACTTTTGCCATGTTGGGACAGACTTTTTATGCTTTGCCGTGTTGGGACGGACTTTTTATGCTTTGGTTTCCTTTTGGTATTTTGCATTAAGTACTATGATTAACGTACCTTTGCTGTGTTTACCTGCAGGATGAGGGGCCTTTGTCTGGAAAGGCGAAGAAGATGAAGTCTCGGGGTCGCTCGAGGTGGTAGTTGAGCTGTGGCAGCATTTGCCGGATATCTCCAGGGAGGGTAGACCGAGTCCGAAGAGGCTGGTCTTTGGTTTTGGTTTGTGCGCGTTCGTTGAGAACCTTGGCGGGATTTCAGAGATGAGGAAGAACAAGAGCATCTTCCTGGCCTTGTTTGAGTATTGGTGGGACACCACGCATACCTTCCATCTGAGCTGGGGAGAGGTGACGGTGACTCCCACCGACTTTGCGGCGATTACTGGGCTTTCCTTCAAAGGAGGGCCAGTGAGATGGCGGGACAGGATGTCCGATGAGACGTTGGCTGAGCTACTGGGCTTCGCGCCTTCTCCTCGTAGGGGCCTGGGCATGTTATATGACGATGTGGAGGCGCAAATTACGGCCAACATCGGGGCTTATCGCCGGGGTACCGGCTTGGTAACGGCTGAGCAGCTGGCACGCTCTTTTTTGTGGTTCGCTCTTTCCGAGAATTTGTTCTTGAATCACTCTACCACGGCTCCTTTTCCTCTACTGGAGAGCATGGTGGATTTGGGGAGAGTTGGTGAGATTGCTTGGGGCGAGGGAGGCTTGGCCGAGCTCTATTTTTCCTTGGACCGGTTTAGCCGAGGCGTGGCCAGTTCCCTGGGATGCTTCGATTTTGCGTTGGAGGTATGAGTTTATTGCTGTTTGGGATTTAGCAGTTTGTCATTTCTCCGTCTTCTTTTGCCCTGAGCTTTATCTGCTTTTGTTGCAGGTGTGGTTTTATGAGATCTTCTGGTGCTTTCCGTGGGATCGGGATGCTGAGGCCATGGAGGCCTATCCTGTTATGCTGGGCTGGGCCCGTCCGTTGAGGAGGAGGAGGAGGACGGTCAGGGGGAAGCTCACCATCGCATATCGGGATGTGCAGGAGTTCCTGGAGAGAGATAGCTCGGCGGAGTTTGTGTTGTATCCCTGGGCTCGGTATGGCGGCGACGAGCTCGAGGGTGGTCCCGTGGTGACGCAGCAGAGGAAGATGCTGCGGGGCCTGACTTGTGATGTTATGTACTTGGGGGAGAGGGTCTTCTGGCACCATGGCCCAGGTGTGCCCCCTATGGCTCCGAGGGATCCGCCCTTTGGGATGATGAATCCCCGTGACATGGACGTGCTAGAGTACGACAGGTACCTTGGCGGCGTGAGTGCCGAAGAGTTTATTTTGTATGAGGAGTACGGGGCCTTCGTCAGGAGGAAGCTGAGGACGCCACAGGTGTTGGCGAGGGAGAGGCGGGATGGCCCACCACGTCCTCCAGATGTTCCGGTGCCTGGGCCGGACTTCACATATGTACGCGGGGATTCGTCGAGGCGGAGGGTGTCGGTACCCATCCCTGAGCAGGCTCCTGCTGCCTATCGGGTTGACCCGGATGCGCCGGTGAGTGTGCTTACTCTTTTCCATCTTGGCATCTTTTCTGTATTTTTCTCTTTTTGTTGAGTATGACTGTATCTCTTTCGTTGAGTGTTTCTTTGATTGTTTTCTTGTACAGGTCTCGGGGAGATCCTTTGACACGTTGACCCGCCATTTTGTGACGATGCGGTCTTTTGCGAAGAAGATGGCGGGGAAGCTGTCTTGCAGGTCTTCGCTGCATGTGCCGGCGTACAAGCCGATGCCTTCGAGGCATTCTGTGGACGTTCCTCCGTCGAGGGCTGAGCCTGGGCCGTAGCAGGAGGGACCCGTTCGGGGGCGGCATAGTTTGGATGCAGGGATGTCTCTGGGAGTCCAGAGGCAGCCGATTCTTCACCAGTTCTTGCCTGAGCAGGAGGCTCAGGGAGAGGGTTCGTCGGAGCCTCCCTTCTTTGATCCTTTCACCGGGTTTGATCCCTCGGATTACTTCGAGTACCCACCCCAGGAAGGGATCCAGTATTCTGATGATGAGGGTGTGGCTGGCGAGTTTGCCGAGGTGCCTGACTTCTCGTTTGATGAGGTCGATGATGATGAGTTGGAGTAGAGCTCATTTGCTTTCCCTCTTTCCATTTTATTTTTTGTTTAGCAACAGACATTTTGGTACCTGTAATAAAACACTTGTATTTGCACAGGAAAGTATTTTATTTTAAGATGTAATGTCGCATTTTGTGATTCGAGGGGATCGTCCTAGGAATTGTTACTAGTTTATTATTTGTGCATGCCACGTGAGTTGGGAATGTGTTTGTGGGTTGCGTATGCTTGCCGGAAATGGCTTTGGCCAGAATTTGGACAGTTTGGAGCAAGGTCCTGCTGGAAATAGTGGATGTTGTACTGTTTGCTTAAAATGTGGGACCACATTGCAAGAAGGTCCGTACGGACCACCTAGGCTTGCAAAAAGGTCCGTACGGATCACCTTTGCATTTGGGGAAGGGATAAGTGTTTTCAAGATGTCTGAACTTTCCTCACTTCCCATTTGCAGTCATTTCGAGCTTTCTTCCTCATTTTCTCTAGGAACCTCCATTTTTGCCATGGATTCTTCGTATGTTCCAAGAATTTTGCTGAGGCTTTCGAAGGAGCGGCAAGCATACTTCCTTGAGCGGCTGAAAATGTGGATGCGACACCGTATGAGGCATCATAGGCGGGCTTTCGAGGTGAGGTTTCGACTCTGCTCGGTTTGGTCCCATAAGGAGTTGGTTCCTGATTGGAAATTGTTGCGGGCTGCCGCGAAGTTCTGGGATGTTAGGAGGCATGTGTATAGCTTCTCCTACAATGAAGTGACGCCCACTTCCGAGGATTTTCGGGCTTTGATTGGAGGACCAGATGTGGAGGCCATCTCGCTTCCTTTGATTGGCGGTGCTGCCGTGAGCGTGAAGCTTGCATGCTTTCTTCGGACTTCGTTGGGAGAAGTGCAGGGTATGACCTTTGATTCGGGTCATATTGACATTTCTGCGCTGCCGGAGCGGTTTATGAGCGATGACGAGAGTGACGTCTCGTGGGATGCATTTGCCTTGTGCGTGATAGCGACGCTTTTCCTGGTTGGCTCCCTTGGGGTATGCGACGGCGCTTTGCTGGATGTGGTAGGGCACTGCAGAGCTGGAGAGGATATTGTTCCGTTGGTGCTGGGGGAGACCCTTCACGGCATTGATCTTCTGGCGACTGGGGATAGGTTCATGAGAGGGGGAAGCCCCGCTTTGCTCACCTTGTGGCTGCGAGAGAGACTTCAGGCTATGCCCGAGGCTCCGACGTCGTTTAGCCCGTGGTCGTTTGCTCGGTGACATCTTATATTGGATATAGATCAGTCCGCCTGGGAGAGATGGATGGCATAGCTTGGTACGCATCAGATCCGTTGGTGGGTTCCGCACTGGGGGATTGAGACTAGGAGGGCCTTTCAGGAAGGGTCCTATGTTGTCAGAGTTCCAGGTTTGTGTTGGTCCTCCTTCTACATTCCGTCGCTTGTTTCCCGGCAGTTGGGGATGAGGCAGGAGCCTTTGTTGGGCTGGGATGACCTTGCCACTGCGGAGGTGGCTCCTCTTTGTATGTCAGCTCCAGGTGCTCTTTTGTATTTCCTGAGGGTATGGAAGTATTCCGCTTTCCCTCCTGTGTTGCTCCTTCGACGGTGGGAGAGCATTGTATTGACCACCGAGTACTTGGATTGGTACGAACAGCGCGTTAGGCAGTCCCAAGTGGTTTTGGGGAGCAGGCGTGAAGCAATTCTGGGGCCCGATTGCCATCGTAGCTATTGCCTTAGGAGTGCCGAAGCCTGGTCTGACCCTCAGGATGTTACGGGAGACACTTTGTTTGACTACGAGACCAGAGTTGACCGAGTGACGGAGAGAGGTCCTCTTTTTCAGACTCGCAGGGAGGAGATCCGAGCCGAAGCACGGGTGAATGAAGCCCTGCGAGCTACTGGATTGTTTGACTCTACGGGGAGGACCCC
The DNA here is from genome assembly GCA_022495995.1 of Adenophora triphylla var. japonica. NCBI lineage: Eukaryota > Viridiplantae > Streptophyta > Magnoliopsida > Asterales > Campanulaceae > Adenophora > Adenophora triphylla. The sequence continues at coordinate 228,053 of JAFEMH010002622.1, forward strand.
TAATATCGAACTGAGAGATGCAGAGCTGGCTCGCGTGGAGCGAAAGAAGACTCACCGGGGACGAGGGAAGAAAGGGAAGAATAGCGAGGGGACAAGCACAGATGGCGCGGAATGACCTCCTAAGTATCCATTCATTGCATTGCAGACACATTATTTGTTAAATGTATTAAGATGTCTTTTAGCATGTTGTGAACTTGAGAGTAAACCGTGCTTGAACTCATCAAGAAATGTTGTAATCGTTAGTGATTTGTGATTTACTTTTAAAGCTTTAAAGAGATGCAAGATCTCTTGTTCGCCTTTTGTTTCTTTTGTGAGCCTTGATGGCGTCCATCTTTGGACTTTTCTGTTGCATTTGCGGACTGAAGCAGCCTGGGCCTTGACGGCAATCCCCTTTTGCCTGGGTTTTGTGTTTGGATGGGAGGTTGGGTGATCCCTTGACAAGTCATTTTGACGGTCTTTTCCGTGGCTTCCTTGCCTCTTGTTTGTTGGCGTCGGGCTCTTGACCCTTTTTTTTTGTAGCTTCTGCTTGAGCTTATTTTTTTTTGAAAGCCTTTGCTCGAGCTCTTTTTTTTTTTGTAGCTTCTGCTTGAGCTCTTTTTTTTTTTGAAGCGCGTGAGGGCGAAGGCAAGCCCCTAGCTTGGAAGTTGACATGGGTCAGTCATTTGATGTTGAGTGACCTTCAGATGTCCCTTGATGTTTCCGCCTTCGTTTGTCTTGGTCAAGGTGATGTTGGGGGCATGCTCTTGGAAAGTGTGTAGTTCGACGGAGGTCTTGGTTGACAATCAAACTTTTGACTTTTTTGTGTATTTTTAGACCGGACCAATTAAGGTTGCCTACGTTCCCCCGGACTAGAGGGCTCAGGTCTGCGTAGTTCGACACTACATGGAGTGCCAAGAGATGCACAGTTGGTCTTCTTTAGGCGAAGTATCTGCGAAGTTTGCTTCCGTTGACTGGATTCATGAAGGGATTGCCGTCTAGGTCTGTCAGCTTTATGGCACCTCCGGAGAAGATCTTTTGAACCACGAAAGGGCAGATCCTTGTGGGTTCCCATTTTCCCAGTGGGTTGGTTCAAGTGGGAGGCTTTTCTTTGAGTACCAGATCGCCTTCCCTGATGTCTCGGGACTTGAATTTCTTGTTGAAAGCTCTAGCCATTCTGCTTTGGTAGGCTCGGACGTGTTCCATGGCCTTTAGTCATCGCTCGTCTAGCAGAGCCAGTTCTTCGTGTCGGCTTTGGAGCCATTCGACTTCGTTGATTTCATTTTCTAGCAACACTCGGAATGAGGGAATTTCCAATTCCACGGGCAGTACTGCTTCCATCCCGTATGTCAGGGTGAATGGAGTTTCTCCCGTGGCTGTCTTGACTGATGTTCGGTAGCCCCAAAGTGCAAGGTGCAGCTTCTCAGGCCAATCACGTCCTCGGGTGGTCATTTTTCGGATGATCCGTTCGAGGGTCTTTTTTGCTGGTTCAACGGGGCCGTTTGTTTGTGGCCGGTAGGGAGAAGACTTGTGGCGTGTGATCTTGAATTCGGCCAGTAGTCTTTCGCATTCTCCTTCAAAATGGGAGCCGTTGTCTGATATGACCTCGTTCGAGATGCCGTATCGGCAGATGATGTTTTCCTTGAGGAAATGTGCGACTTTCTTGGAGGTGAGCACCTTGTAGGACTTGGCTTCGACCCATTTTGTGAAGTAGTCGATGGCTACCAAGACGAATTCGTGGCCGTTTCTACCTGAAGGAATGATTTTCCCGATGACGTCGATTCCCCATGTGGTGAAGGGCCAGGGCGTAGTCATGCAGTAGAGATCGTGAGGAGGTAGATGATTGAGGTTGGAGAACCGTTGACACTTGTCGCAGCTTCGGACAAAGTGGATGCAGTCTGCCTGCATGGTGATCCAGTAGTAGCCCATCCGAAGAATGATTTGCATCAGGGATCTGGCGTTCATGTGGGGGCCGTAAGCTTCGTTGTGGACTTCGTTCATGAGCTCACTTGCTTTTTCCTGGCTGATGCAGCGTAGGAGTGGTCCTTGGTAGCGTTTTTTGTATAGCATGTCTCCAAGGATGACAAAGTGAGAGGCGAGTCATTTTAGGGCCATGATGCTCTTGGCTTTGACTCCTTCCTTGCGTTGGCCTTCCTCGTTCATGAAGGCGGTTTCCCCGTTTTTGAGGTATTGGAAGATCTGATTGTACCATGGCTCATTGATGGGCTTGGGCTCTGGTTCGATCTCGCAGCAGTAGGCGGGAATTTCCTTTTGTCCGACTTTGAATGGCTTGATTGCCTTTCCATCAGGGATTTCTACGAGTGAAGCCAAGGTGGCTAGGGTGTCTGCAAACCGGTTTCGGTGTCTTGGCAAGTAGTGGAAGGTGACCTCTTTGAATTGTGTGATGAGGTCCTCCATGCAGGCGTGGTATTTTTGCAAGCCTGGGTCTATTGTTTTCCACCTGTTGGAAACTTGATTGATAATCAGGGCTGAGTCCCCGTAGACCTCGAGTTTCTGGACGTTCCTTTCGAGCGCGTCCTCTAGTCCGGTGGCGCAGGCTTCGTATTCGGCAACATTGTTAGTTACCTCGAAATTTAGCTTTATGGCGATTGGGGTGTGCTCGTCCTTGGGGTCGACCAAGAGCATACCGATGCCGTTTCCTCTTTTGTTGGCCGCTCCGTCGAAGAACAGTTGCCATCAGTTTTCTCTTTCAAGTGCAAAGATTCCTTCGTCTGGAAATTGTGGTTCAGGACCTTGAGCCTCGTCGGTGGGGAAGTCAGCCAGCTGTTCGGCCATTACCCATCCCTTGATTGACTTTTGGTTCACGTATTTGATGTCAAATTCCTCTAGGAAGAAAGACCATTTGGCGAGCCTCATTGACAGAGATGGTTTGTCGAAGAGGTATTTGACTGGGTCCATTTTGGAGACCAAGTGCACCGTGTGCGTCTGCATGTAGTGTCGTAATTTTCCGACGACCCATACTAGAGCTGCGCAGCTTTTCTCGAGGGCTGAGTAGTTGAGTTAACTGCCTTGAAACTTTCGACTGGCGAAGTAGATGGCGTTCTCGACTCATGACTCTTTCTTTTCTTGACATAGCATGGCTCCGACTGCGGTGTCAGTCACAGTTAGGTATAGCAAAAGCGGCTTCTCCTCGTGGGGAGGACAGAGGATTGGGGGACTCACAAGGTACGCCTTTATTTCTTCAAAGGCATCTTGGCATTCCGAGTTCCATTCGATGTCTGCATTTTTCTTCATTAGTTTGAAGATTGGCTCGCACATGGAGGTCAACTGATTGACGAAGCGACTGATATAATGCAGGCGGCCCATGAAGCTTTTTACCTCTGTTTGTGTTTGCGGTGGTCTCATTTCGATGATGGCCTTGATCTTTTAAAGATCAACTTCGATGCCTCGCTCGGTGACCATGTATCCTAAGACTTTGCCTCAGCTAACTCCAAATGTGCATTTAGCAGGGTTTAACCTCATCGAGTGTTTCCGGAGGCGGTTGAAGAACTTTCTCAGGTTTGTGAGGTGTTGTCCATCTGATCCCTTTGAGTGGATGATCATGTCATCGACGTGTACTTCAATCTCTTTGTGTATCATGTCATGGAAGAAGGCGGTTGCTGCCCGTTGGTAGGTAGCCCCAGCGTTCTTATGTCCGAACGGCATTACCGTGCAGCAGTAAGTTCCCCGGGGGGTTGTTAAGGCTGTTTTTTCTTGATCTTCTTCGGCCATCTTGATTTGATTGTAGCCGGCAAAACCGTCCACGAAGGACTTAACCTCGAAATTGGCTGTAGTGTCTACCAACATGTCGATGTTTGGTAGTGGAAAGTCGTCCTGGGGACTTGCTTTGTTGAGATCTCAGAAATCTACGCAGCAGCGTACTTTTCCATTGGCCTTGATGACCGTGACTATGTTGGAGAGCCATGTCGGGTACTCGATCACCCTTATGAAGCCGACGCGGAGCATCTTTTCGATCTCTTCCTTGACTTGTAAAGACCATTCTGGCTTGATCCGGCGTAGCTCTTTCTTGATGGGCTTAGCCTCGGGATTCAAGGGAATCCGATGTTCCACTATGTTTGGATCAAATCCGGGCATGTCTCGGTAAGACCAAGCGAACACGTCCACGAATTCTTTGAGCAGTGCAGTCAACGCATTTTGCTCAGTGCCGGTGAAGAAACTCCCGATTTGCGTCTCTTTTGGCTCTTCAGCAGTTCCCAAATTCACTTTGGTTAAAACCTCCTCGGCAGCTTGGGCCCGGTTTTTCTCTCGTTTGATAACATACTTAAAGATGTGCTTAATGTATTATTCATTTAATGTGTCTGCTTCTTTATCAAGTGAATCGTTATCAACTGTTTGTGTGTTAGTTAATTTATCAGATGTTAAAGATGCAATTAGAGGATACTCGGAAAGATCGAAACTTTCATTAAGAGCATAGGGGAATACATTATTGGCAATGAGTTCGTAATCTTCTGACGTGAGGCCATCAGATGACTCGAGAGACTCAAATTCAATGATAATGGACTCAGGATGGGTTTTGACACTGGACTCTAGGATGCGAGGGATCAGACCAAGTTGTTCGATCATGTCCTTCTTGCTGGCAGCAGGTCCGGAGAAGGTGGCCCAGTTTTTGAGTGGCAATGTGCTTGACAGGAGGCGGGGGTTGAAAGGTTTCACGCTGCTGTCCCCAATCATGGCTATTGTAGAGTTATCAGAAACAAAATCGATTAGGTCTGGCACCTCGATTTCTTCACTGAAGATCTGGTGGAGCAGTGGCACATTCCAGGCATCGTCTGCGGAGTCTTTCGCTATTGTGTTGGGCATTGCTAGTTCGAATGCAGACTTGTCCCGCTTGTTGGTGGCAGGGGTGTTGACAGAGAGTTTATTGAGTTCATCTGCCAAAGAGGGGGTTTTCCCGAACCAGAATTCATTGTGAATAGTGGTGGTAGTGGGTCCCGGTAGAGTTGGTGCATTGAGAAATGCTCTTCTGACAGGATTTGGCTTGAGGCCTCTGAATCTTGCCAGGTTCCGCTGGAGCTTGTCCATGGTTGTCGGCCAGTTTTTTTTGGCGTTTATCAGCTCTGTTCCCTTTTCTGTGTCTTCGTTCAAACTGCCGGTTTTCTTTGTGAAGTACCTGGTCATGTCGAAGCTGTAAGGGCGGAGATCGAAGATTTCGTGCAAGCCCCTTTTGTTATTGGTGGAGCGTTTCCGTGCAGCTTTTCTATTTTCCGCCGCGTCTTCGGGAGTAGGAATGTATCCCAGGCCATGGAGGGTATTCTTTTCCTTGACCTCGATGATTCGTTGGGTACCTTGATGGCGTTTTCCCAAACAAGCCCCGGGATGTAGTTAGTGAGCTTCATCATCTTCATCGGGGGAGGGATCTGGTCCCAAGTCAAAGGCAAGTCTATGTGGCACACCTGGGCTTTCGGGCTTTCGATGGTGAACCCGGTCAGCATCATGCCATCATTGTCGTGTTTGATCTCCAGGACCGGGACGCCATTTGTGTCGGTCCCTTCGGTGGTTATGCTGTCACCGTAGATGATGGTAAGGTCTGTTCCTTGGACGAACTTTATGCACTGGTGGAGGGTGGATACCACCCCATTGATCTGGTGCAGCCAAGGGCATCCAAAGATGGCAGTGAATGTGATCGGAATGTCGATGACTTGGAAGTCAGTCGGGACCATCTTCTTTCCAAACCACAGGTTCAGGGTGGCTATTCCCAAGACTGAGCGAGACGTTGAGTCGTATGCCTTGATTGTCTGAGTTGAGGGTTTCAGATCAGTTGGCTTGATCCCTAGCAAGTCCATCATTTTGGATGGGAGGACGTTCATGGCTGATCCCCTATCTACCAAGACCCGAGGGAGGCGGCGCTCGTCAAGTTGAACTGTTATGTAGAGAGGCTCATTATGGTCAGCCCCAAATTTCGGGAGGTCGAGCTCCGTGAACGTGATGATGTTGCTATAGTGAACGTTGTCGATCATCTGAACCGCTTCATCTGGTGTCACGGTGATAGGTACCATGGTCTGGGCCAGGCTTTCTTCCAGCTTGAGTTTGTGCGGGTAAGAGGAAGTGAGCAAGGACCAGAGTGAGATGTTAGCCTGAGTACGCTTGAGCTGAGTTAAGACAGGATCTTTAGCCTTCGGGTCAAGGGTTTCGGTTTCTTTGGCGTAGGGCCCCTTTTCAGTTCGAGGCTCAGGCATGGCTGGCCTTTTGTCTGCCCGTGGAGGATTCGTCGGGATTTGACCGAAACGTGTCAGTACATTCACCTCTGGCTTTGCTGATTTACTTGTCTCTCCTATTTCTGTAATGGGAGGGCCTTGGTTGGCATAGGTCCATGCTGCGCATTTCAGTTCGTTCACCGCTATTGCTTTCGTTGAAGCGTCAACAGTGGCTTTGAGATCTTCCCAAGACAGGGGTTAGGGTATCTGGACCCTCGGGCCATTGGTGGCGGTGCGGAGCTCGTCCCAGCTGATCATGGAGCAGACGTTGCCGTGGTCTTGTGCAGAGCTAGGGTGAGGAGATTTGCTGGAATAAATGACGTAGTAGTCAAACTTTCCTGATGGTTCTCCAAGGGTTCCGACTGTGGGGTCGTCGGCTTCGTATCTCTTTTTCAGTTTTTGTTGAGAAGAGGGTTTCTTCTTTCTTTGAGGGCGATCCTCATTCATCTCATCTTGGAATTCCGTTTCCAGACAAGTTGTGCAATCGCAGACGTCCCACCAGATGTGTTCATTGTTCTGTGGTGGTACCGGGACCTTAGGATGTTGACCGGACACGTCCTCCCCCGGGGGGCTTGTGGTTTTATGTCGTAGCTGCATGGCTCGTATGAGGGCAACAGATTGACTTCTGGAAGACAACGAGAGACGTTAGGAGCTGCGGGAGTGGGCATGTCTTTGGGATTCCCGAGTAGTTGGGGAATGGCTAATGTTCCGAAGTGGTGCATGGCACCTTTAATCCAGGCTTGCTGTTCGCCTTGGCATTTTTCGAGGGCTATGACGGCTTGCCACACCTCCTCCATTGTCGGGAAGTTTCTCGAGGGTAAGTGTAGCGATGCGCGGATTTTTTCCTTTTTAAACATCTTTTGAGTCGCCACCTACATTATTCATTTGGAAACATAGAAAAACCATTTTTGAAAGAGATTTTGGGTTCGGGGCTTAGGTTATGGAATGGAAAGGTCAAGGAGCACCCATTTCACCCAATTCGGAGATCGGTCTTGCTAAAGAAAAGAGAGGTTTTCATAAGAAGGATATGGTTTCAAAATTAAATAAAATGAAGATCCATTTAACGGGGTTAAACGAAATATAGGATCGATTGCTTCGAGACCATCCCCATGATTTGGGGAGGCTCTAGGCCGATCCTAGATTCGATGTATTTATACCACTCTAACAATCAATTAGAAAGGAAACAAAGGTTACCTTGCGTGAGGTGATTCGGGCAGAGTTTCGACTCAAGTTTAGAGTCGAATCTTGACACGGACAGAGCTTTGCCTCAGTCCTTGATTCGGGCTTCGATGTTTGTTTATCAACAAGGTTGACAAACAAACTTTAGGTGATTTTTAGGGGTGATTTACAGGAATCTTTCAAGGAAAGAAACTAGTAAATGTGAGGTTTTTTGACTTGGAATTTCAAGATTGTGGACCTCTGAAATACTGAAAGTCTTTAGGTATTTATAGGTGTTGGAGAGGTGTTGAAGATGAGATCAAACACCTTGGGAAGGTTCCAGAATCCAATCTTCATTGGCTGGCCGGATGGACAATTCTGCCCTTCCCTCGTTATCTCGAATGCAGTTTAGTCCCAAACTAACGATGGTTAGCCAAAACTTAACGAAACATGACGAAATGGTGGATTTCTACTTCTTGACTCAAAGCAAGACTTAGAGCGGTATAAATGTGATCCGATGGGTTCAGAATGGGGTGTCTACAGAGCCCCTCGTCGACAAGTCTTATGAAAGAAGTCATGTCGACGATAGAAAAGACATCATTCTGAACATCGGGATGGTCGGACTGCACGGCTTCCTACGTATCTCTATCGGAGAAACAGACCATAATGTAGTTCGACTTCAAAACACGAAAAGGCTGCTTTAGGTATTTTGAAAATCATTTTGAAAATCGAGGAGATTTTGTTTTTGAAAAGGTAAACTCATACTAAGGAATCAAATAAAGACCCAATTCTGAATATACCTGTCTGTCTGAAGATTCGCCTATCTGGGCTCCAAACTGCGGGGAAATATGTTAGAAAACAAAGGCTTACCTGTCACTTCCTTTGAGTCCTATCGTTTTTTTTTTTGTGACGATTCGCCTGTCTGGGCTCCGAATCGGGCTTTTTCTTGTTGAGGATGACGATCCACCTGTTTGGGCGTTGAATCGGGCTTTTGTGATGATGATCCACCTGTCTGGGCATTGGATCAGGCTTTTGATTTTGACGATCCACCTGTCTGGGCATTGGATCGGGCTTTTGATTTTGACGATCCACCTGTCTGGGCATTGGATCGGGCTTTTGATTTTGACGATCCACCTGTCTGGGCGTTGGATCGAGCTTTTTGATTTTGACGATCCACCTGTCTGGGCTCTGAATCGTGTGGAATGAGTTAATCTCTGGATCAATCATTTTCGGGCGACTGGCGCCGTATTGGGTGATCGTGCGGGTGTCACGTTCGGCTCGTTCCGTGACTTGCAGTTCCGATTTTTCCACGTTTCCTTGCTAGTGTATCACTTCCAAGGGTAAATGTGTCAAGATTTTGAATTTTGACATTGCGTAGACGCTTATTGTCGAGGACAATTTCGTACAATTCCAGAAGGTATATCTCGCGCGAGATATCTTGTATCGTGTGACACATCCACTGTCGGGGCAATATAACAGCAGCTGCTATTTCATTTTGAAAACAACTCTTTTCATATTTCCCTCCCTAGCTTGAGCCAAGGCGAATTTTCTCTATGATTTTTTCTTGTGTTGCTTGTTGATTCCTTCCTACAATCAACCCTCAATCCTTCCTCCTTCCAAAATCGATGGCACAAGAAAGAAAAAAAATCCAATTTTGGGGAGTCATTTGCTAGGCAAGGATTACCCCCGTGACGACCTCACTTTTGATAGGGACGTGCACATTTCTACCGCCGTTCGTGAAGGTTTGGTAAGAGCTTCTCTCTCAACTCTCATTTCATGCATTGCATTGCATTTGAATCCCATTTTTTGAATTCCAATTTCATGAATGGCAGTTTTTCTTTGTTTTTGTCTAGAACTTGGTTCTATCTTGCATGCTTCAATTTTTTTGTTGAATTTGTTGAATGTTTGGCGTTGCATTATGTGTGTATGAGTCCCCTACATATCATGGATTGTAGGAGGGGTTGATTCGAGTAGTCAAATGCATCTTGGGGCATGCTCTTCTTGTGCACCCGCCAGGTGTTTGATGAAATGCCTCAATGATAATTTTCTTCTATTTCTTTGAAATTTCTGCCATGGGACGATTTCTAACATTGTTCTTTTGCTTTTCCTTTGTTTTGCGGTAAATGCCAGACCCAACGATAAACTGTCGTGGGAGTCCGAAATTGGCCAAATCTTTGTGGGACAAGATCAAGGGCCTTAATGGTGTTCGAACTAGGATGGCTCAAACGGGACTTTTGACCTTCGTTGACAACATCCAAGGGATGAGACGAGCAAAGTATCAAGTTGGTCCCCAACGTTTGAACTTTTTTAACTTTTGGTCCCAAACTTTTTTTTTTACCTTTGCATCCCTGAACTATATTCCTAATGTACCATGTCATCCTTCAGTTAAATTTCTGTCAATTTCTCCGTTAAGTTGCTGACATGGCTCTGACGTGGCGTTGACTTGGCGATGACGTGGAATATTGCCCACTGACTACCTAAAATTGACAGAAAGAGAGAGAAAATCATCCCAAAATAATTTTAAGTACTCCCTCCGTCCCAAAATAATTAAAATAATTTTAAGTATTCCCTCCGTCCCAAAATAATTAAAATAATTTTAAGTACTCCCTCCGTCCCAAAATAATTTTAAGTACTCCCAAAATTATTTTGGGACGGAGGGAGTACTTCAAATTATTATAATTATTTTGGGACAGAGGGAGTACTTAAAATTATTTTAATTATTTTGGGCAAGGGGAGTACTTAAAATTATTTTGAGACGAAAGGAGTACTTAAAATTATTTTGGGACGGAGGGAGTACTTAAAATTATTTTAATTATTTTGGGACAGAGGGAGTACTTAAAATTATTTTGGGACGGAGGGAGTACTTAAAATTATTTTTGGGACGAAGGGAGTACTTAAAATTATTTTAAGTACTCCCTCCGTCCCAAAATAATTAAAATAATTTTAAGTACTCCCTTCGTCCCAAAATAATTTTAAGTACTCCCTCCGTCCCAAAATAATTTTAAGTACTCCCTCCGTCCCAAAATAATTAAAATAATTTTAAGTACTCCCTCCGTCCCAAAATAATTTTAAGTACTCCCAAAATTATTTTGGGACGGAGGGAGTACTTAAAATTATTTTAATTATTTTGGGACGGAGGGAGTACTTCAAAATTATTTTGGGATGATTTTCTCTCTCTTTCCGTCAATTTTAGGTAGCCCGCGGGCAATTTTCCACGTCATCGCCAAGTCAACGCCACGTCAGAGCCATGTCAGCAACTTAACGGAGAAATTGACAGAAATTTAACGGAAGGATGACATGGTACATTAGGAATATAGTTCAGGGATGCAAAGGTAAAAAAAAAGGTTTGGGACCAAAAGGTAAAAAGTTCAAACGTTGGGGACCAACTTGGTACTTTGCTCGGGATGAGACGGACTCCCCAAATTCTTCAGGCAATTCAGGAGAGGTGGTGGAATACTACCCACACCGTGCATCTGCTCTTCGGGGAAGCCAATATGACTCCGACGGATTTTCTCGCTATTACGGGGCTAGAGTTCACCGGTGAGCCCCTCCCGAAGACTGCGGATTATAAGACTGCGAGTCCGGCTGTATGGAGGCAGCTGATTGGTTTTGCCCCTAACAAGGTTAAGGGGTTTGCCGCTGAGTTGTCACCTCTTCGGGGCTCAGCTTGAGGCTTATGCGCTTAAGCCGAATGCGGACACAGATCAGTTGGTGCGGGGTGCCCTCTGGTACATTCTGTCGGAGACTATTTTTGCGAACCACTCTTCTACGGCCCGTCTCTCCCTCTTAGGTTTGTTGGTTGAGTTGGATGATGTGAGGACTTATGATTGGGGCTCAGGGGGGCTGGCCTTCTGTTATCATGCCATGGATGAGGCGTGTAGGCATACCAAGGATACTCTGTCGGGGTATTCTTATGCTTGGGAGGTATGCTCTTGATTCTGTCTCTGTCTTTTATCTGTACTCTTTGTCTGTATTTTGTATTGAATCCGCTCTGTTTCCTTGTACAGATATGGGGATATGTTGTCTTTGGACTGTACAAGTTTGAGTTGGAGAGTCGGGACCCTCTGTTTCCGGACATCAGGAGGTGGAGCCACCCCAATCGGAGTGTTGATGAGGAAGAGGATCAGGAGTGGACCCTGACGGTTGCAGAGGCGTGAGCCATGTTGGATGCCTTTGAGTATGAGCGGCTGGGCCTTTATCCGTGGACCTTGGTGGAATGGGAGGTTCACCGTGCTTGGGATGCCACTGCGATGCAGAGGATGTTGGTATCTCTGGAGGGGGATACCATGTATCTGGGCGAGCGAGTCTTCCCTCAGCATGGCCGGGGTTCACTGCCATATAGGGTGCCAGCAGATCCGCCGAGGGCGATGTACCCTACCCACTTCATTCCAAATGATAATTATGCCGATCTTGTGGAGGGTTGTACGGCGACGGTCATGTTGTCCGAGGAGCTTCCTATGCGAAGTTCTTGCCCCGTCTGATGGGTCCCCTTCCGGTAGGTGCTAGACGATCGTTTGCTCGGGGTTCCACCTCTGCCTCCGCCTCAGGTTCGTCAGCCCCTAGCACTTCTTCCCAGTATGCCGGTCCTCTGCCCTTCGCTCCGGATTACGGTCCTCCGAGCTATACATATATGATGGGGAGCATGCCGATGATGGGCCACATCCCGATCCCTGACCATATTCTCGAGGGTTACCGCCTTCCATCTGATGTCTCCTCGGTACATTTCTGTTCAGACTATTTCACGTATCCGTCCATATATGTGTACATGTCCAACTTCATCTGAGCATTTCTTTCCTTTTGTTGTTAGATCACTATGTCCGCGGCTGATTACACCCGTGGGGCAAGCAGGATGGCGGGATTGATGTCCCTGGTGTCGGACCTGTCCGAGCAGCTATTTCAGAAGGCGGCTCTAGCAGCTTCGACGGTAGCCTCTGCGGTGATTCCGACTTGTGGAGCCAAGCGGTCGAGGAGGGACGGCAGCCCCAATGGTGGTGAAGGCGGAGGTGCCGGCGGCTCGGGTGACTTGATGGCGTGATCCTCCCTTTTTCTCCCCATTTGTTTTCTGAGGATTTGTAAATATTGGCCGTGTGGGCCCAGACAATTTCTTTTCTTTCCTTTTGGTACCTGTTAGCACGTAGGAGGCACAAAAACAAAGTTTTCTTAATTCCTAGTTCTGGTCTAATTAGTTAGTTTTTTTTAACTATCTCGACTTCCGCGGTGGGAATGAAATGACCATTCGGGTCACAGTTTTGAGCCTGATCTTGGTGTTGCACTGCATATTGGGAACTATACGTGCAGGTTTTTCGAGACTTGCTTCGTCAATTCGGGGCTAGATTGTTTGTTGGTGCAGGGACTGCTGCTGAATTTGCCGAGGCAATATATCACGTGGGACAAGGAATCTCGTGCGAGACACACTACTAAGGCGAAATTCTTTTACTTCTTCGAACAGGATTCTGTCAGTTTTCCCTATAAAAACACCATGTAGTTCGGCCAGATAACTCATTTTAGCCCTTCAAACTCTAGAGATATTCTGTCAGGGTTGAATTCTTGTCTTCTTTTCCAACCCTATAATCCATGGCTTCCAAGGAGATCGTCCCATCGTCCATGATTGTGATGATTTTTCTTTGTCGTCTGACGTAGTTGAAGCATTCAAGCAAGCATCAAGAGATTTCGTGAGGTCATTTCGCAACCGATCTCGCAATAAGTTTATAGCAGAATTCAGATTCAGAATCCTTTTCACCTTGAATAACCTCCAACCGGATTGGAATCTTTTGCACGGTGCTGCTCGATTTTGGGATCCTTCTGTTCATCTCTTTAATTTTTCTCTTAATGAGATGGTGCCTACTGTTGAGGAATTTGCTATTATCCTGGATATGCCTTTGACTGGCAAAATTGCTGTTCCTAAATACAATAGGAATCATTCAGAAGCTTTAAATGAATTTTTAGGGATCCCCCTTGATACTTGCTATGAGTTGTTTCACCGCAGGTGGGTAAATTGTTCTTCTCTTCCTAAGCGCTTTAGCGGGGATTCAGATGATGATGCCTTCCCTGCTCACAAACGGAACTTTCTGGCCCTTTCTCTTTTCGGAGATGTTTTGTTCGTATGCAGGGATGGCTTGGTTGACTCCCAATTGGTGGAAATCGTTCTGCAGGCTAGGAAACGTTCTAGGAACATCATTCCGCTAATTTTGGGTGAAACCCTGCATGATCTCGATGAGTTGCATAAGACCGGTGCCATGACTCAAGGGAGTCCTCTTTTGTTGACTATATGGTTTAGGAAGCATCTCAAGTTGGTAGGTTCCCCGTTGGAATATTCCCCATTCACATACCATACGCGAAAGTTACTGATCAAGGATCTCTCGGTGGATGAGTGGGCCGAGCTGATTACGAAGACTGTGACTGTCGATATCCTTTGGTGTCCACCTTATTGGAGATTGAACAAGTATGTTGCCAATACCAAGGGTTTTGACAGGGTTGTTCTCCCGGGTTTACAAGATTCCTCCTTTTATTTTCCCAAGTGGGTGCTCCGTCAGTTTGGTCAGCAGCAGGACACTTATCTTTTCGAAGAGGCCTCTCGTGATGTGTCTTATATCGGTGTAGAGTTTATGAAAGTTCTAGCTCAAGCATGGGGTGAAGGAACTAGTCGAGACCGCTGGTCGAACCTTCGGACTTTTGATGCAAGCGTCTTCTTGTCTGACAAGTATTTGGATTGGTTCCTTCATACCGGTCACCCTAGCGTGGAGAAAATTGATGATCTGTGGCTTTCACTGTTAGAGGATTCCTTCATGGCTAGCAGCATTTTGCGAAGGAGTGAGGCTTAATCTGATCCTGCTAATGTACGGACCGATCCAACCCAGGATTTTCTTAATGGGGATTAGTATGAGAGGCGAGGCAAAGGGATGCCCGGAAAGAAGCAAGCTTTAGATAGGCCCAATGTCTTCAAGAGGCTTTCGGAGTCCGTTTTTACTCGTCTCGAGGGATGTTCTGCTTCGAAGGGCCCAAAACGCAAGAGGGATCGTGATGACGGTGGTGACCATGTCCGCCGGCCTACCAAGTCAATGAAAGGCTAGATCTTAAGGAGTACCAAGAGATTGCTTTGATAGATCAGTAGTTTTATTATATTTAATTTTTTTCAAGATTGTTAGCTTAGCAAATTAGTCGTTGTGGTTAGGATTTCCCTTTTATCATTAATAAAATGCATTTGATTAATAAAAGGACAAATTGGATTTATTTATTTGATTAGACCGAACCCGAAGGCTGCCTACGTTCCTCTTTTACAGCAATTAAATAAGAGGCTCAGGTCTAACGTAGTTCATTTTTGAGAGAAAAAGGACAAAATACGGTTTCAGGCCGAGGGGTAATCTCGCGCGGGACAAGGTCTCTTTTTTTTTATTATTATGCACACCCTTTCTTTTGCCTAGACTGCCCCTTCGGGTTTTCAATCTAGCGGGCTTCTTTTCTTGTGCAAGCTCTAATTTTTGCCTAGGCCATCCCCTCCGGGATTTTCAACCTAACGAACATTTTTCTTTTAAGAGGCCTGGTCACGCGAAGTATTTCTTGAGTTATTCCATGTTGACTGGTTTCGGTAGCTGATCTCCGTCTAGATCCACTAGCTGAAGGGCTCCCCCAGAGAATATCTTCTTCACGATGTAGGGTCCTATCCATCTGGGTCCCCACTTGCCTAGCGGGTTGAAAGGTCCAGGACGATGCTCGCGAAGAACCAGGTCACCTACTCTGATGTTCCTTGTCTTGACCTTTTTGTTGAAAGCTCTTGCCATTCTTCTTTGGTAAGCTTAAGAGTGCTCGGCTGCTTTTAGCCTCTTTTCATCTAGCAAAGCTAAATCTTCGTATCTGCTTTCTATCCAGTCGACTTCGTTCACTTGGTTTTCTAGGAGAACCCTTAGTGATGGTACTTCCAATTCTATTGGCAAGACAGCCTCCATCCCGAATGTGAGGACGTAGGGAGTCTCTCCTGTAGCTGTTCGGACTGAGGTGCGGTATGCCCACAGTGCGAAGGGTAACTTGTCGGGCCAGTCTTTCCCAGTGATGGCTATTTTTCTGATGATGGTTTCGATTGTCATGTTTGCGGCTTCAACTGCTCCATTCGTCTGAGGCCTGTAAGGAGATGACTTGTGCCTTGTGATTTTGTACTCTGCTAGGAGGAGATCGGTTTCTTTCTCGAAGTGCGAGCCATTATCGGATATCATCTCTTGCGGACCCCATATCGGCAGATGATGTTCTGCTTGATGAATTTGGCAACCTTTCTGGCATTCAAAACTTTGTAGGTGGCGGCCTCGACCCATTTAGTGAAATAGTCGATGGCTACTAAGACGAAGCAGTGTCCATTGGTTCCTGTAGGGGTGACCTTTCCGATCACGTCTATCCCCCATGTCGAGAACGGCCAAGGAGAAGTTATAGGGTATAGTAAGGAGGGTGGCGCGTGCTGAAGGTTGGCGTGTATATGACATTTATGGCATTTCTTGACCATTCTGGTATAGTCGGCTTCCATGGTTAGCCAAAAGTACCCTTGTCTGATGATCTTTTTGGCGAGCATATTTCCGCTCATATGGGTTCCACATATGCCTTGATGAACATGGTCCATTATTTCTCGGGCCTCTTCTTCGATGGTGCAAAGGAGGTTTCCTTGGGAATGTTTCTTGAATAGTCAGCCAGCAATGATGACGTAATTAGCTGCCAGCCTTTTAAGGGCGATCTGAGTCTTCTGGTCTGTCTCAGGCGGAATGGTTCCATCTAGGATGAAATGCCAAATATCATGGTACCACGGTTTCTTTTCGGAATCCTCAATGGTGGCACATTTGGATAACCATTTGTCTTTGCAGTCTTGGAGATCTATAACGGCGCAGTAGGCAAGAGTTGAATGTCGTGTTATTTAGAAGGGTTTGACTGCCTTTCCTTTAGGGATTTCGACCAAGGAAGCGAGTGTGGCCAATGCGTCAGCAAACCGGTTTTTGTCTCTAGGAAGATAGTGGAATAAGATATCTTGAAATTGTTGCTCCAACTCTTGGAGTTGGGCACTGTATCTTTGAAGGGTTGGATCTTGGATCCTCCACTTCTTCAGCGTCTGATTGATGATTAACTGGGAGTCCCTGAATACCTCAAGTTCGGTCACGTTGCGCTCTAGGGCTGCCTCAAGCCCCGCTATACAAGCCTCATATTCTGCGGTGTTGTTGGTGGCGTCAAAGTCAAGACGTATTGCTAGTGGAGTATAGATGTCGTCAGGATCTACTAACAACATTCTGATGCCGAACCCTCTCTTGTTGATTGCGCTATGGAAAAATAATTGCCACTTATTTTCGTCTTCTATGGTCATGATGTCTTCATCAGGGAATCGTGGGTCTTCCTCCTTCACTTTGTCCCAAGGAAATTCGGCCAACTGGTCTGCGAATACACTCCCCCTGACGGATTTCTGAGTGATGTAAGTGATATCATATCCCGCGAGCATGAAATACCATTTAGCCAGTCTCGAAGGCAAATTTGATTTGTCTAGGATGTACTTCAAAGGATCCATTCTTGCAATGAGACGAACCGGGAAGGCTTCCATATAGTGCTTTAGTCTTTGTGATACCCAGACAAGAGCAGCGCAAGATTTGTCAAGTGGAGAGTAGTTGATTTCGCTGCCTTGGAACCTGCAGCTGACAAAGTAGATGGCATTCTCAGTGTGTGAAGCAGGTTGTTCTTGAGCGAGCATAGCCCCTAGCGCGTTGTCAGTAACCGTGAGGTATAGCTTTAAGGGTTTTTCCTTGTGCGGTGGAACCAGGATGGGTGGGGAAGTTAAGTAATGCTTAACTTCCTCAAATGCTTCTTGACATTCCTCGGTCCACTCTTGAGGTGCGTTTTTCTTAAGTAGCTTGAAGATAGGATCGCACATTGTAGTCAGTTGATTGATGAATCGACTGATGTATTGGAGTCTTCCCATGAATCCCTTTACTTCTTTCGGCGTTCTGGGTGGAGGCATGTCTATGATGGCCTTTATCTTGGCACGGTCTGCTTCTATGCCACGCTCGGTGACCATGTACCCTATGACTTTCCCTTTGACCACTTCGAATGAGCATTTTGTGGGGTTGAGCCTCATCTTGTGTTGTCTCAGTCGATTGAAGAATTTTCTGAGATCTCTGAAGTGTTGACCATCTGTCCCTTTTGAGTGGACGATCATGTCGTCCACGTATACCTCTATTTCCTGGTGGATCATGTCATGGAATAGTGTCGTGACTGCCCTTTGGTAAGTAGCCCCAGCGTTCTTGAGACCAAACGGCATGACCGTATAACAGAACGTCCCCCAAGGTGTGGTGAAGGCTGTTTTGTGTTGGTCTTCCTCTGCCATGAGGATTTCGTTGTACCCTGCGAAGCCATCGACGAATGAGCAGACTTCGTATGCTGCTGTGGCGTCGACCAACATGTCTATATTTGGTAGTGGGAAGTCATCTTTAGGGGATGCCTTGTTCAAGTCTATGAAATCGACACAGATTCGTATTTTCCCATTCAACTTGGCTACCTGTACCGTGTTTGCTAGCCATTCCGGGTACTCGATCACTTTGATAAATCCCACGTTCAAGAGCTTCATGATCTCTTCTGTCACTTGTATTGACCATTCCGGCTTGATTCTGCGCAGTTTCTGTTTGACTGGTTTGACGTTGGGTAGCAAGGTATCTTGTGTTCTACAATCGACTGATTTAACCCATGCATATCTTTGTAGGACCAAGCGAAGACGTCGACATATTCTCTGAGGAGCTGCGTCAAGGTTTCACTGTCTTCCCCCTTGAAGATGCTGCCGATCTTTGTTTCTTTGGGGTCTTCTGTCGTCCCTAGATTAACCGTTTGCATTTCCTCATTGTCAACAGGGTCATTCTTTCCACGACGACCTACTTGCTTTGCTAATTCTTTTAAAATTTGTTCGTTTTCTTGATCTATCTCATCGTATTATTCATTATTAACTTGTTCGTTATGTTGATTATTATTAGTTAATTCATCATTCACGATGTTAGCAATCTCAGGGTACTCGGAAAGATCAAAGTTTTCATTAAGGAAGTAAGGAAATACATGTTCAGCCACCGCCTCGATTTCCTCTTAAATGAGTTCATCAGAGGTGGAGCCTGATTCTAATGTGAAAGTTACAGGGCCTATCTTCCTGTGGGGATGGGGAGTGCAACCAAGCTCTTTGATCATGAAGTCTTCATCAATGACTGGTCCCCCGGTGACGTGCCAGTTTAGAATTGGCTCATCACATTTCTGTATCAACTTCGTGTAATCAATTGTTGGAGCGTCCCCCTTGGAGATTGCATGGATCTAGCTGTCTTCTAACCGACATAGGTCTTCGAACTGTCGCAGCATATCCTCTCCCAACACAAAGTCCCATTTGCTGGTCATTTCTGCCTTCATGCCCACAAATCTTTAGGGATTAGTGGGACGGGCTCTGTTTCGTCTGGTGAAGCATCGTAGTCACTAAAAATTTCAAAGCCCGGTTGGCGTTTCCCTTTATCATCAGTCCATGGTTCTGAAATGATAAAGTATGGGATGCCTTCCCCTTCCCGGATGAAGTAGCTATTGAGTGTCCTTCGATATGGCTCGAGGTTGCAATCTTTAGCCTTTAGGTCATTGTGGCTTTTGTACGTGGTTCCTCCCCACTTGATTTGAGTGAAGTCCCACTCTTCTTCGTCATCTCCATCAGGGATGGAAGTGATGTATCCTAGGCCATGCTTCGTGTGTGGTGAGGGAACCGGTGGTGGTTCCATTACCCCTTGCAAGTGTTTTCCAAGTCCCAAGCCAGAAAAGTATCCTTTTGATTGCATCATTATCCCAAACAGGAAGGTTTCCAAAAAACCGAAGTGCTTTGGAGTAGTTGTTTTTGTTGCAAGTTTCTATGACATTCACAGTGCTTTCTTGTCAAATAAGCAATCAAAAATTTTGAAAGAAAAGATACTGACTAAACTATTATTGAAAAGCAAACTTGATACTCTTGCCCACAAATGAGGATTTTAGGCAATTAGTACCCAAACTAGACTAGACTACTAATCGTTTCTTTTTGCAAATAAAAGTAAATAACTGAAAAAGGAAAGAAGCTCTCATTTCTTAATCCAACCAAGGGCGCCTCCGCTAGGAGCAAGTTTGATGGTACCGTTGTCAATTAAGTCTTGGATTGCATTCTTCAGGTTGAAACAATCATCGGTATGGTGGCCATAGCATTGATGGTAGTAGCAGTAGAGGTGTGGAGCTCTACCTTCCTTCTTGGGTTGGTAGCCCTCCATTGGGCTCATCACTCCATCCTTGTGAAGACTTCTGAAAAGCTGACCGATAGAGATCCTTCCAATGTCAGAGAAGATCCTACCCTTCCTTCGTTTAGCCATTTGATTATGGAGGTCTCGGATATGGTTCTCATAGTGCTGCACGAAGACGTTGTGGCGAGACTGATATTCTGCTTCCATTTGCTCTTTGAGGTCACGGTAAAGAGTATTGAGGAAATAATTGACCCTCTCATCAATGTCATCTTCAATGTGGGCTTTGAGAGCGCTACACTTTTGGGTCATAGCCTCGAGTTTGCTTTTAACCTCTTCGAGTTCCTCAATCAGTATTTTTGTCTTCTCAGCTTGAATGGACTCTTCTAAGTGATGCCATGCGTTATTATTGTCAATATGTTCCAGAGCTTTGGCGAGTTGAGCCTTGATGCCACTTAATTCTTCTTGCACGGATGATTGCCCACTGTCGGAGTCACTTTCCATCTTCCGGAAATCCCTAGCAATGCGGGTGGAAGGTAAATCGAAGGCTTCCCTCCAACCATCAACATGCTCCATTTCAGCGACAAGAGACTTGGTCATCTTCCGCAAGTCTTCCTCTTCGAGGTCTTTCTTAGTGATGAAGTACTTTTCCGTAAACATTGTGTTGGGAGTCTTGAGATTGAGTAGCCTCGGAAAACTGATAGAAGAGGTGCAGAGATGGCGTCAGGATCAAATCTAGCCCCAATGAGTCGGAAGCAGGCTTAAACGATTTAGGCTCAAACACAGCAAACAGAGGCATTATATCGCGCGAGACAGGTAGTCACGCACGAGAAAATCACATGGAAAGTCAATTTTTATTAGACCTAATTTTTGGTCGGAACGGAGAATCCGTTTTGAGGGGTTTCTAAGGCCTTTATCAGAACCTAATGACTAAGTAATCAGTCCGATTTTTGTAAAACAAAGCCATGTAAGATTGTTTTTGAAGGGTATATATATTTTTTTCTTTTAAAGGGACTTCCGAAAGGGTCATTCTGAAGGGGCTTTTTCCGAAGGGACTATTCCGAGTCCTTCTTTATTGTCAATTTTACATGGCTTTATTTTGGTCAAAAATGAGAAAAGATCACCGAGTCAAACCGACCGGTCACGGAGTGATCCTAAAAGACAATCTACATGAAATGTGGCGATGCAGGGCTGGAAGGCTAGGCTCCCCGCGATATGACAATCTAGGTGGATTGAATACGCGAAGTGGGATGATCCAACTTCGGAGAGACCGGCGACTAGGTGGTTACCGTCATCCGTCCTTGGTGTGGGTCCCGAGTTTATAGAGGGTATGTAGTGCAATGACAGATATAGAATGAGTGCGCATGTGTGATAGTCAATCTAGGTGATAGATAAAATAGAGATTTTTTTTTGAAAGAAATGAAAGAAAAACAAATAGTGGCCGCACCAAATGGTTGCCTACGTTTCTCCCAATTTAGGAAGACTCAGGCCATCGTAGTTCCAAATAAAGAGAGCTAGAGAGAGAGAGAGAGCGATGAATAAATTAATTACAACTCTCGAATCCCTAATGGACCGGACTTTAATAAAATAAACCCAATCACACGCAGTTTATAAAAAACAATCAATTATGTAAACTAAAAAAAAAACGGATTCGAGTTCCACATCTTAAGGGAGGCCTTAAGATGAGAGAACTCTGCAGATAATGAATTATGGGATTTCCTTGCATGTTCGACTCTTGTCTTGGACCTTGAGATGAACAGGGAAAACCAGAAGACACCAAATTGCCGAAGAAATATCTCGCGCGGGATAAGATATCTCGTGCGAGATATGCCTGATCTGGAGCAAAAAACGAATTTATTATTTTTTTTGAAAACCTCTCTTTTATTTTTGACGCAAGTTTAAGCCTCTTTATATTAATTGTCCCCAGCGGAGTCGCCACTGTAGCGATGCGCGGATTTTTTCCGTTTTAAACATCTTTTGAGTCGCCACCTACATTATTCATTTGGAAACATAGAAAAACCATTTTTAAAAGAGATTTTGGATTCGGGGCTTAGGTTATGGAATGGGAAGGTCAAGGAGCACCCATTCCACCCAATTCGGAGATCGGTCTTGCTAAAGAAAAGAGAGGTTTTCATAAGAAGGAGAAGGTTTCAAAATTAAAAAAATAAAGATCCATTTAACGGGGTTAAACAGAATATAGGATCGATTGCTTCGAGACCATCCCCATGATTTGGGGAGGCTCTAGGCCGATCCTAGATTCGATGTATTTATACCACTCTAACAATCAATTAGAAAGGAAAGAAAGTTTACCTTGAGTGAGGTGATTCGGGCAGAGTTTTGACTCAAGTTTAGAGTCAAATCTTGACACGGACAGAGCTTCGCCTCAGTCCTTGATTCGGGCTTCGATGATTGTTTATCAACAAGGTTGACAAACAAACTTTAGGTGATTTTTAGGGGTGATTTACAAGAATCTTTCAAGGAAAGAAACTAGTAAATGTGAGGTTTTTTGACTTGGGATTTCAAGATTGTGGACCTCTGAAGTACTGAAAGTCTTCAGGTAATTATAGGTGTTGGAGAGGTGTTGAAGATGAGATCAAACACCTTGGGAAGGTTCCAGAATCCAATCTTCATTGGCTGGCTGTATGGATAAAGTTTTATCCCAAAAAGAGGTTGAAATCGAATAGGAAACTGCTATCAACATTCTGCAGAACTCCTTTATCTCGCACGAGACATGCTATTCCGTGTGAGATAATGCAGTCTGTGGACAATTTTGCCCTTCCCTCGTTATCTCGTATGCAGTTTAGTCCCAAACTAACGGTGGTTAGCCAAAACTTAACGAAACATGACAAAATGGTGGATTTCTACTTATTGACTCAAAGCGAGACTTAGAGCGGTATAAATGTGATCCGATGGGTTCAGAATGGGGTGTCTACAGTAAGGGGCCGTTTTCCTCGTTGTTATCCGCTGATCTAGCCATGGGGAGTTGATGGACTGCCCTAGTGGCTGTGCTGGGAAGGATGTTGGACCTTGCGGCTTTGACACTGGTAGAATAGTTCTCGGGTACTCTCGATCATTCTCGGTTCACTGGAGGGGGTGACGGGTAAGGTTTAGACATGGGAAGGCCTTTTGGATAAAAGGAGGAAAAGCTCACGTTACATGCAGTTTCCGCTTTTATTTATTTTTTTTATTTACTTAAAAAAGTGTTTTCTCAGAGTCCTAGGTAGGTTGGAAAAGATTGCTCTTCTTTTTCGCAACTATGCTAGATCCTGGGTCAGTGGAGACCATCTGTGCGGCTATAAGCCCCTCGTTTTGCACCTGTATTATGTGATTTAGGTTGGGAATAAAGTAAATTTAATTATATAATGTCTAAATGGACCAAAAATGGATTATGTGTTAAAGTTATAACATTAGAAATTTTAATTGAAATGGTATAAAAAGTTGAGGGGCTTATGTGTAAATGTAACTATAAGGTGGTTGTTTGTGGAATTTCAATCTTAGAGGAGCTTAGGTGTAAAATTCTTTATTTAAATATCCTTCAAGCTTCTCCTAGAAGCTCATAATCCTCAGTTCTTCTCCTTTCATTCCTACGTACCCAGAACCTTCCTACCAACCTAGGGTTACCTTCTTAAATTCATATCAATTCAACCGTTGATCCGTTTTTATTTCTGACTGCATATTTGCGATCAGGGAGTCGATTAGAGCAAGTATAGCCGATTAAATCTTCCTTTTATTTCGTCCTATTTTTGTAAGTTATTATGTTTCCTTTCTATAATTGTTCATACCAAGCTAGATGTTGTTATTATGATGTTATAACTGAGTCTGGTATGTTTGGGTATTTTATGTGGCCTTGAAATGAAGGGAATAATTGGTTTGGAAATTAGTAGAGAAAAAGGTTGATATAGTATGGTTTAATTTCACTTGGAAGGTGATATAGTGTTGTTCTTTGGTTTGGAGGGAGTATGTATGGTTTAGAACTCAATATACTAATGTGGGGAGTAATTTATGGCTCTTTATTGTAGCTGAAATGAGACTTGTTGTTTTTCTGTTGTTGCTGATATTGTCCAGCAAGGAACAGTGGAACTGGTGTTGGGCACGACTCGTGCCCATTAGCACGAGTCGTGACCAGGTTGAATCCAGTGGTGCGACACTCGTGACCAGTGGGTTACAGTCATCAAGGGTAGTCGTGAAAATTGAGACAGTCGTGCGGGGGTTGGGCACGACTCATGCCCATTAGCACGACTCGTGCCCAGGACATGGTTTTGGTATTGATTTTGCAAGCTTGTGAACCTAAGTAACTTAGATTGGATTTAGTCCCTTTGTGACTATAACTCTAGTACAACTTTAGTACTATATAATGAAGTCTTAAATGGTCCAAATTGATATTGGGAAGGGCTTTAAATATTGTCCTGAAAATGGTTGAGAGGCGATTGTGGAACTTGAACCAAAGTTGATAAAACTTGGTAAATTGTTATGGAACCTTTATTGAAGGTGTGTAATAGTACAACATGAATATGTAGGGCTTACTTGATATACATTGTGCCCATATGTGATTGCATATTCATGATTGGTTGTGCACATTGTCTTTAAATACGTGTTGCACTATTTCATTGGTTTGAGCATGAGTATTATACCATGTTATTGGTTTGGCATTATTCAACAGTGTTTACAAGGTAAGTTGTACTGTGGAAATGGTTTGACATGATTAATATTAACATTTTATATATTGATATCCCAATGTGTGGATGTATTGTGACGAACGTCGAAACGTCAAAAGAAAATTTCCAACTCAACTATCTACAATTGATTTGTAAATAGGGTAAGTCGGGTCGACCCACAGAGACACGAAGCTTAAAGTGTAAAAATTACTGCTATAACAAAAAGTTTGTAAAGTGAAGGAATTGATTGGTTTGTTTTTAAAACTAATTTTTCTGCGAAAATTAAGTAAAGTTGATTGTAAAATAGATTTCAATAATAAGGAGAAAATTCCCGAAATTGGCTTCACAAGTTATGCTCAAGTTTCACAATTCATCAATCAAAGTACACTTGGGGTTTTGTTCTTACAAAAGTATGATTGGGACACTTCGGCGGGTGATTTGCAATCAAGTGTTTCTAACTAATCTATTCCCTTGGCCCGTTCATAGATTAGTTAGAAACCCATTTTAGAATTTAAGAACACAAAATAAACCACAATTCTTATGAATCTTTTGGCGAGGATTCAACAAATTGTGAAAATCAAGCCAAGACTAATTTCAATTGTAAATTTGGCGGTTCACAATTGAAATTCTAAATAATTCAAGAACAATTATTTGATCAAGACAAAAGTTCTAAAATTCCATTGAAAACAACTTGATAATCCCAAGTAATACAAAGATAAAAATGAGAAGTAAAACTTAAAACATAAAATGTTACCTCCAATTCCAAGAACTAAAGAGTTTAGTTATCCATGAAAAAGCAAGAACACCAAGAATTTTTTTAAGAAAATTCTGCAGAATAAGGTATGGAAAGATTGATAATAATAAGCTAATTATATGTCTCTAAAAAAACTGAAAAAGCAATGGCAAGAAATAAATATCCCATGTTCTCCACACACCCACGGCTGCAATTAACCCTTAAATTCCACATGAACAGTCACCATTAATAAGAATTATTTATCTCCCGTCAGTTCCAATCCGCCTAGATCCGTACTCAAATTGCCTCGTGGGCGGTCGCCCACTACCCCCTTGGGCGGTCGCCCACTTCTCCAGAAACATTTGGTCTCCAAAAACACTTCATGTGCGGCCACCCACAAGTCCATGTGCGGTCGCCCACACTGGCAGACAGTTGTGGCGATTTTCTTCTCTTTCCTTCAGCCGGGCTTCAACACTTGGCCCAACTCCTTTGGCCCAACTGCATTCATGTTTGCCCTTCCTTCTCATCTTGGCCCAGCCACTATAACACTTCAATTGCCTTGGCCTTTATTTGTTTAGCACCCACTTGCATTCGGTCCGTCCCATTTTTGCATAGTAACATTTTTCCGCTTGATTTATTCACAGATTGTTTCCAATTTCCAAACTTGAACCACTGAAACTAAAAACATCCATTAAACACACAAAACTCAAGGATTAAGCAAATAATAACTTCAAAAAGTAGTCAATGGATGAGTGTAAAACTCACTCATCAAATACCCCCAAACTTAGACATTTGCTAGTCCTCGAGCAAACACTAAAACAAACTATAAACATTATAAAACTAAATAGACACAAAACTAAAACCCAACTACTCTACCAAATAATCAACTATGTCCTTCCATTCTTGCATGTTCCACAATTGCATAAATCACATTACACTCAACCGCAGGATAAGACTTTCCACAATGCAAGTATCAATATATTTTCCATTAATTGTAAAATATTACTTAACCATTATAATTACACCATAAATCTCTTTATGCACGATCATCTTTCTCTTTTCTCACAACCACGATCCATTTTTACAAAGCTAAGTACACCAACCATCTTTTATTTTATTGACTCTATTTATCAAACAACAACACTTTTTAGACACAAAGCATGAATATTCCCATGAAATAATTACACCCCCCCAAACTTGATCATTTAAGCACACTTTAAAATCTACTACCGTTCAAGTAGGGAACACTGTAGCAGCGAACTCCATGCCCCAAATACTAAGTAGAGATTTATTTAAAGGCTTTGAGAGTTAGCCACTTCGGTATCGAGCTTGATACGGACCATCACGGCGGTAAAGCTCTTCCTCCATAACGCTACTGCATACCCAGAAATCTGGTTAAGCTAGAATAATCCCTAACCAATTAATCTACGCGTCTGGAGATTTCACCGAGTATACATTGCATTGCCATTGCTCTCATTCTTTTTTTTTCTTTTGTTTTTTTTTTAAGATCACAAGGGGGGTTCCATTCACAACCAAGGAATACTCATTTTCAAGACTTGCTTAATGTTGCTACTTTGATAAACAAATTCATTAACTTAAAAGATGAGGGTGTACTCTAAACTTTATAAAAATGAATCAAAATTATCAACAAAGAGCATATTTCCACGAGTACACGAAACTACAACTAAGAGATTTATGACACAATTATAACTCTTAAGCAATATACCACAATTAACCAAAAATATACCAACTTGCATCTACACATTATCACAACCAATTATCCTCATTAGCGGTCAAAATCAAATCACATGCAAATATGGGGAACACCAAGAATGTTAATGACTATATACAAGAAAGGACATAGCTAATTATTCTTTTTTTCTCATTTTTCAATTTTTTTTTCCTACCAAAACAGTAAATCCTAACTAACATGGTGAATTAAGCATATACAAACAACCAAGTACCCCACACCCCCAAACTTAAATCATGCATTGTCCCTAATGCAACAAAATAAAGTAAAGGATAGGGGTACCTTCAACCAACAAATTACCTCCAAAATTGGTCCCACGGACCAACCGAGCCACTTCCGCTCGAACCCGTGCTATGATGCTGCTGCTGTTGTTGTTGCTCTTGCTGCTGCTGTGCATCCCAAGAATCCCATCCTCTCAACTGCTCCTGAGTACGATATTGCGGCGGCTGGTATGGAATATGCTGAGGCGGTGGAGGAGGAGGAAGCCTGTCCCTCAACTCTTGATACATCTCTGTCTGTGCGTCCTCCATACGCTGCCTCCACATACTAGCAGCGTAATACTCATCCATAGCCATAGACTGCAGCTGTCTCTGACTCTCCTCCATACCCAATAATCGCTGATCCATCACCCCGTACTGTCCCCGGAGCTGCCTAATCACCTCAGATAACGCATCCACATGTCCCCCCACATAATAGGCCGCCTCCGTCGGAGTAAACTGCTGTTCCTCCATATCCTCATCCTCCTCACTCCCTCTCACTCCTCTCGATGAACCTTCTCCCGGCTGCAACTGGGCATGCCCCTTTATAGTGAGGGACCTTTTACTAACCGTTGTCCCCGTCGACACAATATCCCTAGCAATCCGCAACCGAGTAAAATTCACTCCTTTACTCTCAATCAATCCAGATATCAATAACGGGAAACTAAAGTTGCACCGCCCAATAGTCTTAATAGTGTTCACAATCTCCTTGGATATCGCCAATCCAGTATTGAACCTTTGACCGGACAACACCACGGTCATCAACAGTGCTCTCCTCCAATGCACATCGTTGTAATGTGAAGTAGGCATAATACGCTCACAAATAAATCGATGCAACGCACGCATCCTCAAATCCATATCCCTAGCCTTCTTCACATTACCATTCCTCAATAAAGCCAAATCAATATCAACAAAATAAGGCTCCAACCTGTGAAGGTTCCCCGCCACATTTAATTCCATGATCTTCGCACTCGAGTAGTAATCACACGCACTGTTCTCAAACCCCGGCGATTCCATCCCATAGTAGCTATTGATATCCTCACCATTATAATACACATTCTTTCCCCTCACCCACGCACACTTCCTATCTTGCCCTGCCTCAAATGCATTTGCATAGAATTCCCGAACCAACACTTTCGAACCTCTATTAGAGGGACGTCTCGTTAAATTACCCCAACCATACATTGCAAAAATGTCATCCAACCCAAGTTCATCGGGGTTAAACTCATTTTCTACAAAAAAACCCTTTGTTTGCGTATTTATCAAAAAATAACTTCGCTTTTGGACCCACAAACTTTGTTTCATCATACTCAACAACCGGTTGGGACGGGAGCATTTCTTTGTCTAGGCATTTTAAATCAATATACCCACAAAACTTCCACGAAGAAGGTACTAAAGAAGATTGAATTGAAAATCTTACTTTGCCGGAAAAGTCACCGGAGTTCGTCGGAATCTGGCCGGAATCTTGCCAGAATCTTGCCGGAATTGTTGAAGATGAACTGGGAAGAACGACCCCTTCTTTGAACAATGATTCTCACAAGAACCCTTTACTTTGGCCTCCAAAATCAAACCTTTTGCAACCTTTTCCACCCTTTGCAACTTCTCAAAATTACTTCAAAATTCTTGCTCAACAATGGTGATGTGGGTTGAAATCTTTGGCTTAGGAGGTTGGGTATGGTGGGGGAAGGCAAATTAGGGAAGAAAATTGGAGGATTTGGGTGTTTGGGGAGAAGATTTGTAGAGAGATGAAGAGAGTGGGGCGGAGGTTTAAGAGAGAGAAAGAGAGAGTCTTTGAATTTTGAAGATAGAGAGATAAATGAGGGACAGCTGTTTAGGGATTCAAAATTTGTAACGCCTGATTCGTCTTGTGGGCGGTCGCTCACATGCCCTTGGGCGGCCGCTCACCTATCCAGAAGTTTTTCCATGTTTCAAAATTTCAACGTGGGCGGTCGCCCATTTCTCCTTGTGCGGCCGCTCACATGTCCAGCAAATTCAATCATTTTACCAATCAACCATGTGGGCGGTCGCTTATTGACTCGTGGGCGGCCGCTCACCATTCCAGAAACTTCACATATTTTCTCAACCCAACCATGGGCGGTCGCTTAACAAACCATGGGCGGCCGCTCATGTGTCCAGTAGTTTCACATCCTTTACCAATCAAGCATGGGCGGTCGCCCTCAACACCATGGGCGGTCGCCCAACTGCACAGTGTGATTTTTTTCTGGCTCTCAATCTGCACAACACCAAGCAAACAAACACCAAGCATAATATCTATTGATACATTACAATTCGACCCATATTTTGACCGCACTTTCGCTGCCTACGTCCCCATTGATGTGGGCGGACTACCCACAAAAATAGGCTCAGGTCACCGTAGTTCGACACGTTCCCGAAATACAAGAAAAACAATGCTTTTTTTTTTTTAATATGAAAGGCAAACAATAAAATGAAAACTAAAAACTCTCCACCCCCAAACTTAATGATTACTTTGTCCTCAAAGTGATGAAAACAAAGAAAAAATTAAATTTAAGGGCACTACAATTTACTACTTACCTTGGGTTGCCTCCCAAGTAGCGCTTTTGTTTAACGTCGTTAGCTCGACGGAATGACTTTCTCAACGCTTATGGATCCTTCAACTCGATCCACTCAACATCCTTTGATCCCGAAACTCCATCCAAATACGGCTTCACTCTTTGTCCATTAACCTTGAACCTATTCTTAGTAACCGGATTCACTAACTCCACGGCTCCATGAGAATATACGTTCACCACTTCAAACGGACCACTCCAACGAGAACGTAACTTTCCCGGGAAAAGCTTCAATCTTGAATTGAACAATAGCACCTTGATTCCCGGAATAAGTTCCTTATGCACAATTTTTCTGTCATGATACATTTTTGTTCTCTCTTTGTACAATCGAGAGTTCTCATAGGCCTCCAACCGGTGTTCCTCGAGTTCATTCAAATGAAGTAACCTTTGCTCACCGGCTAGTTTCAAATCCATATTCAACTCCTTGATTGCCCAAAATGCCTTGTGCTCTATCTCCACCGGCAAATGACAAGCTTTCCCAAAGACTAGCCGGTAAGGACTCATTCCAATCGGAGTTTTGTAGGCGGTGCGGTACGCCCACAATGCATCATTTAACCTCAAGGCCCAATCCTTCCTGTTTGGCTTCACCGTCTTTTCAAGAATGGCCTTTATTTGCTTGTTACTCACTTCTACTTGCCCGGAAGTTTGGGGATGATACGCGGTTGCAACCTTGTGATTCACCCCATACTTCTTCATGAGTGCCCCAAAAATTTTGTTGCAAAAGTGAGAACCACCATCACTTATAATCGCCCTTGGAACGCCAAACCTGCTAAAAATTACATCCTTGACAAACTTGACAACAATATTAGCATCGTTAGTCCGGGTAGGAATTGCTTCCACCCACTTTGACACATAATCCACCGACACTAAAATGTATTCAAACCCACATGACACAACAAAAGGACCCATAAAATCAATGCCCCATACGTCAAACAAATCCACAACCAAGTTACTCGTTAGAGGCATTTCATTTCGCTTCCCAATGTTACCGGTTCTTTGGCACCTGTCACAACTTTTACTAAAAATGTATGCATCTTTAAAAAGACTTGGCCAAAAGAAACCCGATTGTAACACTTTTTGAGCGGTTTTCTTACCACTAAAATGACCTCCACAATGCAATTCATGACAGAAAGAAAGAACATTTTGTTGCTCATTTTCATGAATGCATCTACGAATAACCATATCGGGACCATGTTTAAACAAATATGGGTCATCCCAATAATATTGCTTAACCATTGACAAAAATCTTTTCCTTTCTTGACCCGAAAAATCTGGATTTAGAACCCCCGTAGCCAAAAAATTTACAATGTCGGCATACCAAGGCTCAAAATCCTTAACAACAAACAACTGCTCATCGGGAAAATTTTCATTCAAAGGAATTTCACTCACACACCCATTTTCAAGTCTAGACAAATGATCAGCCACAACATTTTCACAACCCTTTTTGTCTTTGATGGAAATGTCAAATTCTTGTAAAAGCAACATCCATCTTAACAATCGGGGTTTAGCATCTTGTTTAGTAATCAAATAACGCAGTGCAGCATGGTCCGAATAAATAATCACTTTAGATCCTAGCAAGTAAGAACGGAATTTTTCCAAAGCAAATACCACCGCCAAGAATTCCTTCTCGGTTGTAGTATAATTCAATTGAGCATCATTTAACATTCTACTTGCATATTGGATCACATGTGACTTTTTATCAATTTTCTGACCCAAAACTGCACCCATCGCAAAATCGAATGCATCGCACATTATCTCAAAAGGTTGAGTCCAATCCGGACCCACAAGAATAGGGGCTGAAGTCAATTTCTCCTTCAACAAATTAAAAGAATTGAGACATTCTTGGTCAAACACAAATTCCGTCTCTTTAGCAAGCAAGTTTGTTAACGGCTTACAAATTTTAGAAAAATCTTTTATAAAACGCCGATAAAAACCCGCATGACCAAGAAAGCTACGAATTCCTTTAACATTTGTTGGCGGAGGCATTTTAGATATCAACTCAATTTTTGCCTTGTCAACTTCAATCCCTTTTCTTGACACCACATGACCCAACACAATTCCATGCTTAACCATAAAATGACTTTTTTCCCAACTTAAAGTTAAATTGGTATCACAACATCTTTTAAGAACCAAAGTCAAATTATCTAAGCATGCATCAAACGAATCACCATACAATGAAAAATCGTCCATAAATACCTCAACAAACCTGCCAATCATCTCCGATATGCAAATGTTCCAAAATGGCATGTAAATGTGGTCTTTTCCTGATCTTCCGGAGCAATGGGAATCTGATTATAGCCTGAAAAACCATCTAAGAAACAATAATATTCCTGACCAGCTAGCCTCTCTAGAATTTGATCAATAAACGGCAAAGGAAAGTGATCCTTTCTAGTCGCAGCATTAAGTTTTCGGTAATCGATAACCATGCGTTGACCAGTGACCATTCTAGTAGGCAAAAGCTCATTATCCTCATTCTTAACAACAGTAATTCCAGACTTTTTAGCAACCACATGAACCGGACTTACCCACTTACTATCAGAGATCAGATAGATAATACCTGCATCCAACAGTTTCAAGACTTCTTTTCTTACCGCCTCAAGCATGTGAGGATTCATCCTCCTTTGATTCTGCCGGACTGGCTTGGCATCATCCTCCATATGGATTTTGTGCATGCACATGGTTGGGCTAATTCCTTTTATGTCAGTAATGCTCCAACCAAGTGCGGACTTATGTCGCTTCAACACCTCAAGCAACCTTCTTTCCTGCAATTCTGTTAAATCCGAAGCAATAATAACAGGCAAAGAATCATTTCTACCAAGGAAAGCATACTTTAAGCTAGATGGAAGTTGTTTAAGATCTAATTCGGGAGGCGAGACAATAGACGGCATATGCTTAGGATTAAAATTACCTAAAGATTCCGTAGGAACCTTTTCAGTAACTTCCTCCATATCATCCATCTCATCAAGAATGGCCCTCGCCTCCTTTTTATCAGAAACACCTTCCATAACTAACTCATCCACAAACTCCGAAACAAGAGAGCCCTCAACATCAGGCTCAAGAAACAAAGAATTTTCAGCCACATCACAAAATAGACACTCATTGACCTCATATGGCCTTTTCATGGAATCAAAGATAGAAAAATTAACAATTTCATCCATGACAGTCAAAGACAAACTTCCATCTTTCACATTAATTACCGCATCTGCGGTAGCCATAAAAGGTCTCCCCAACAAAATAGGGACATCATTCACTTCACTCGCCTCTCTCTCCATATCAAGAACCACAAAATCAACAGGGATAATCAGTTTATCAACTTGAACTAAAACATCTTCTACTATTCCCTTTGGATATTTGACCGAACGGTCCGCAAGTTGCAAGGTCATAGTAGTAGGTTTTAGTTCACCCAACCCAAGCTCCACAAACAAAGAATAAGGCAACAAGTTAATGCTAGCTCCTAAATCTAACATTGCCCTCACTTTCTTAGAGTCCCCCAAAGAAATCATCACATTAAAACTACCGGGGTCTTTAAGCTTAGGAGGCAAATTCTTTTCAAAAACAGCACTAACTTGGTCCGAAACCACAATTTTTTCATTCGGGGCATACTTTCTTTTATTTGTGCTCAATTCCTTGAAAAATTTAGCATATGAAGGAATATTTTTAATCACATTGAGCAAAGGCAAATTTACATTCACCTTAGAAAGCATGTCATACAATTCTTTAAATTGTGTTTCGACCTTATTCTTGACCAATCTACCGGGAAAAGGGACAGGAGGCACATAAGGCTTAAGAGGTGGAGTTGGAAGTTTCTCCTCGGGAGTCACTTCAACTCGTTCCTCGGCCACAACTTCATTCTCATGCATATTATTATCATCTAAAGGAGAAGGAGAAGAGTGTACCTCCTGAAGAGTCTTACCACTCCTCAGGGTGACGGCCTTTGCTTGTTCCGGTTGACTCGGAAGTGTACCCGGAATGTGCTTTTGGAGTGCCTCGGCAATTTGACCCATCTGATTTTCAAGCTTTTTCAGGGAAGCTTCTTGGTTCCCCATTCTTTGGTCCATGATCAACTGATTCTGTTGAGAGGCCTGAATAAACTTCTGCAACGTTTCCTCCACACTTGGCCTTGCAGGCCCTTGTTCTTTCGGCCCATTTGCATCTGTGGTTGGTATTGTTGCTGAAATTGCCCCTGCCCTTGATTTCCTCCCCAAGAGAAATTGGGATGATTCATCCAACCCGGATTGTAAGAGTTGGAAAACGGATCATTCCTCACTCTTGGTTGGAAAGCATTCATTGCATTTGCTTGCTCAAGAAATTCCGGGAATTGGTCTCTCAATGGGCATCCCATAATATCATGGGAGTTCACATTACAAATTACACAACTTGTGCCCAAGCTACTCTCTCCTTGTGCTCGCCCTTGATTTTGACCTTGGCTTTGAGCCGTCATCATCCCCATGAAATTCTTCATTTGTGAAGTCAATGCCGAAACTTGTTGCGCTAGAACATCATTAGACTCAACTTCATAAACACCTTTTCTTCCTCCTCTCACACTTTTCTGCTGCGAATTCATGCCAAGTCTCTCATATAAGGCTCTTGTTTCATCAGCCGTTTTCTCACCCATAGCACCCCCGGCTGCATTATCCACTTGTGCTTGACCTTGTTGAGTCAACCCATCATAGAAGGCCTGATTTAAGAGGGCTAAAGGAAACCCATGATGAGGACATTGAACTAGCAACATCTTGAATCGATCCCAAGCTTCATGAAAAGCTTCACCTGGCTCTTGATTGAAAAAAATTATCTTAGACCTCAAGTCGGATGTCTTTTGATGAGAGTAAAACTTTGCCATGAACTTGTTGTAAACTTCCGTCCAAGTGTTCAGAGAGGCAGGAGCAAGTGCCATAAACCATGTCTTGGCAGCATCTTTCAACGTATACGCAAAGCACCTCATTCTCAACTGCTCTTCGGTTAATTGCCCCAATGGAAAACCTTGCACCGTGCTATAGAACTCTCTCATGAAAGTAATTGGGTTTTCCGATGCCATCCCATGGAATGAAGGGAGCATGTTGAAATGGAGGTTCTTCAACTCATAACTCCTTGCTGCTTGTGGGAGCACAATGCATGATGGCGATGGTTCAATTACCGGACGTGCAAAATCATTCATCATTTGCGGTTCCGCCATTTTAACTTCTTCTTCTGAATCGGTATGCTCGGAATGTTCAGAGTAAACCGACTCACTTTCTGTATCACTCGGTTCCGGTTGCTTTCTCTTGTTGATGCGATGAATGTTGTGGTCAATTGGAAACAAATCTGGATGTAGTGACCTACGACCAAACATTCAAATCTGCAACACCAAGTTAAAACAAAACAAAAAAATATATATACAAAATACTATTCACAATAGCAAATAATTAAAACAACTTTAAATTAATCGCGTCCCCGGCAACGGCGCCAAATTTTGACGAACGTCGAAACGTCAAAAGAAAATTTCCAACTCAACTATCTACAGTTGATTTGTAAATAGGGTAAGTCGGGTCGACCCACAGAGACACGAAGCTTAAAGTGTAAAAATTACTGCTATAACAAAAAGTTTGTAAAGTGAAGGATTTGATTGGTTTGTTTTTAAAACTAATTTTTCTGCGAAAATTAAGTAAAGTTGATTGTAAAATAGATTTCAATAATAAGGAGAAAATTCCCGGAATTGGCTTCACAAGTTATGCTCAAGTTTCACAATTCATCAATCAAAGTACACTTGGGGTTTTGTTCTTACAAAAGTATGATTGGGACACTTCGGCGGGTGATTTGCAATCAAGTGTTTCTAACTAATCTATTCCCTTGGCCCGTTCATAGATTAGTTAGAAACCCATTTTAGAATTTAAGAACACAAAATAAACCACAATTCTTATGAATCTTTTGGCGAGGATTCAACAAATTGTGAAAATCAAGTCAAGACAAATTTCAATTGTAAATTTGGCGGTTCACAATTGAAATTCTAAATAATTCAAGAACAATTATTTGATCAAGACAAAAGTTCTAAAATTCCATTGAAAACAACTTGATAATCCCAAGTAATACAAAGATAAAATTGAGAAGTAAAACTTAAAACATAAAATGTTACCTCCAATTCCAAGAACTAAAGAGTTTAGTTATCCATGAAAAAGCAAGAACACCAAGAATTTTTTTAAGAAAATTCTGCAGAATAAGGTATGGAAAGATTGATAATAATAAGCTAATTATATGTCTCTAAAAAAACTGAAAAAGCAATGGCAAGAAATAAATATCCCATGTTCTCCACACACCCACGGCTGCAATTAACCCTTAAATTCCACATGAACAGTCACCATTAATAAGAATTATTTATCTCCCGTCAGTTCCAATCCGCCTAGATCCGTACTCAAATTGCCTCGTGGGCGGTCGCCCACTACCCCCTTGGGCGGTCGCCCACTTCTCCAGAAACATTTGGTCTCCAAAAACACTTCATGTGCGGCCGCCCACAAGTCCATGTGCGGTCGCCCACACTGGCAGACAGTTGTGGCGATTTTCTTCTCTTTCCTTCAGCCGGGCTTCAACACTTGGCCCAACTCCTTTGGCCCAACTGCATTCATGTTTGCCCTTCCTTCTCATCTTGGCCCAGCCACTATAACACTTCAATTTCCTTGGCCTTTATTTGTTTAGCACCCACTTGCATTCGGTCCGTCCCATTTTTGCATAGTAACATTTTTCCGCTTGATTTATTCACAGATTGTTTCCAATTTCCAAACTTGAACCACTGAAACTAAAAACACTAAAAACATCCATTAAACACACAAAACTCAAGGATTAAGCAAATAATAAGTTCAAAAAGTATTCAATGGATGAGTGTAAAACTCACTCATCATATTGTCAAGTAACTGTTTATGTACTTGAATATGGTTATATGAACTGTTGTTATGGGTATAGTGGAATACAATCAAGTATAGATTTATTCTATAAGTGATTGAATTGCATTATACCTATGACTTGGCCCGTCTGTTGGCCACAGACGTGGGATTAGCCACTGCTGTATCGTGCCAGAAGCCTTACAGATAGCTGGGAATGTTACATTATATTGTGACATGGCACGTCTGTGGTTACAGATGTGGGATTGGCCACTTGATGTGGGACTGTATCGTGCCAAAAGCCTTACAGATAGATGGGAGTTATTACCTTATAGTTGGCCACTTCTGTATTGTGCCAACCACCTTACAGATAGCATGGAAGCTTATATGTTTTATATAACTGATGATTCAGGCGGGAAAGGTAACGTAAAGTGTTTACTGTTTTCCCAGTGAGGTCATGAGCAACCTGATTACGTGTTGAATATTATATGGCATATAATTTCATACATAATAACTTATTGAGATTTATTCTCACCCCTTCTCCCTTTATTGTTTTAGATCCCGCTGAGATAGGAGGACCGGACCGGTGAGGCCGGGGAGGAGTTTGGACATCTTTTGGGTTGTCAGGGTATGTTATGGTTTGAGAGTTGGGGGTTGTGGTTGATGGTATTCTTTTGGGGAGTTTTGTATATAAAAATGTGTTAAACAGGTTTTCAGTATGTTGTTTTGTAATTAAACCTGGGAGTTGGTTTGTTTTAAAGTTGGCTTGTGTAAGCCTGTATATATGTACTGTTTGTATTAAACAGAGTATGGTTTGAAAGTAGGTTTTTATATTGCCTCCAAGTAGAGGGGTTATTTTGATTTTGAGTTTCAAAAGGGTGTTATACTTTTCCAGTTAAAATAAAGAAAAGTTTTTTTAAAAGGTGTATATTGAGGACCCTCCAGCTTGGGACACGAGTTTATAGGTTCTAGAGTTGGGGAGAGCCCTCACAATACATGACCTATCGAGGAACCTGATTGGAATGGGTGTTAGGCGGGATGGACTCTACTACTTTCGTGGCACATCTTCAGCATATAATGTCTTTGTTACCGGATCGCCTTCTGTGTTGGAGTTGTGGCATAATCGCTTAGGGCACCCTTCTGAGAATTTAGTAAAGCTTCTTCCCTCAGTTAGTCGTACTTCTGGCAGTTTACATAAACTTTGTGATACTTGTTTTTGGGCTAAACAATCTAGAGATAGTTTTCCTGTTAGTGACCATAAGTCCACTAGAATTTTTGAGAAGGTTCATTGTGATTTGTGGGGTGCATACACTCATTCTTCTTCTTGTGGTGCACGGTATTTTTTAACTTTGGTGGATGATTTTTCCCGAGCAGTTTGGGTTTATTTGTTTGTTGATAAAACAGAAGTTTTTCGTATGTTTATGGCTTTCATTGCAATGGTAGAACGTCAGTTTTCTCAGAAAATTAATGTTGTCCAATCAGATAATGGGACCGAATTTAATTGCATGCTTGATTATTTCTTTTCCTCTGGCATACATGTTGGGTTTAACGGGTCCATGCGCAGCGGAATTAAGCATTAAAAACATAAAACCCAAGAAGCCCTAGGATCCGTTCTATACAATTAATTTAAATTCCTATGAGATAGAATTAAACCAACCTCGAACGCTTTCCGTTCTTGAGCTATCGAACGATTTGATTATGTGATATCGAATCACAAACTTCGTTCTTCAACTTGCTTGAAATCTAGGCCTTGATCGATGAACGAGCGAAGACCCTCTTTCGGTATCCACACCTTTGAATGAATTCAAGAACAACTTCTTGATGATTGCTAGATCTAAAACCTTGAAGAATATTGAGAGTATTTGATTGAGAATTTTGCTTGAAAAATTTCGGCTAGATAATTAGGTCTGACAGACTCCTTGTATTTATACTACAATAGTAAGAATATGTCTCCTAATCGTATTAGGAGAGACAGGCTGTCAAACCGCGTAAGGGCTTATTATGTCGCGCGGTATATTAAGCCATTGGCTTAATATGTCGCGTGACATATGTAGCCAGATACTGAGACTCTCAATCATTCTTCCTCCGGTTTAACCAATTCATTCTAGTTGTGTGTGACCCAATAGGATTACATTATGTTGGCAATGAGTTCGATCATATCGAACCTCATAAGACATAAGCGGACTCTAGCAAGCCATTATGTCTACCCAAATAATGTAACGTAAGAGTTCACGTTTCCATTGGTGTACTTCCATTTCTCCCTTTGTCTCACGATGTTATATTGAACACAAGTCATGGTCCTCGTCAACTTGTTATTGTTCAATGCTTTCTCGATTCTTGAGTATAATGATAATTCCAATCATATTGGGGTACGGCCATACACTTTCATCATTATCACTCATCGAGGGGCCCAAGCAAAACATTTCTCTTCCGAGGGACAAATTCCTTCTTGACTTATCATCCTTCCCATCATGAATCTGATCATGCCAATGATAGTCTTTATAGATATCGTGTTAAGACATCGTTTGACTAAAATCAAACATGACTTTCATCATATGTAAGGTCATGATAATCTCTGGTCTAGGGACTAAATGAAGTAACCGTATGAGATTTAATTATGACATTTGACCATGACATAAATCTCATGCGGGTCATGTCCAGTCACTTGTTCTCTAACAAGTACCCATAATTTCAATGTGCATCTCTATGCATATAATCATCACATGATTATCCATTGACAATTATACTAATTATTCTCTTAACAATTAGGGACGGATATTATTATAAACAAATATACAAAACATATAATAATCAAATGATAAACATCTCATATAATAATAAATAATGTCAACACATAAGTCTATCAATCATAGGCCTAGGGCATAACACCAACAGTCTCCCACTTGCACTAGGCCCAATCTACCATGTATCGAATACCCATGGACCTAACATGACCATCATGTTTAGCTTGCGGGAGAGCCTTAGTTAATGGGTCCGCCATGTTATCATTAGTGTCTACTCTGCATATCTTAACGTCTTCCCTTTCACATATCTCACGGATAATGTGGAAACGTCGAAGTATATGTTTGGATCTCTGGTGTGACCTTGGTTTCTTTGCTTGTGCAATGGCACCATTGTTATCACAGTAAAGTTCAATAGGGTCTCTGATGCTTGGAACGACTTCCAAATCACTAATGAACTTCTTGATCCAAACTGCTTCCTTAGCTGCATCGGATGCCGCTATGTACTCAGCTTCGGTTGTAGAATCAGCGACGGTACTTTGCTTGGAACGTTTCCAACTCACAGTTCCTCCATTAAGCATAAACAAAAATCCATACTGCGATCTGAAATCATCTTTGTCGGTTTGGAAGCTAGCATCCGTGTAGCCTTTGACTACAAGATCTTCTTCTATCCCTCCAAAGACCAAGAATACATCCTTAGTTCTTCGTAAGTACTTAAGGATATTCTTGACTGCTATCCAATGTGGTTCGCCGGGATCTGATTGGTACCTACTCGTCATACTTAGAGCACACGAGATATCGGGTCTAGTACATAACATAGCATACATGATAGACCCAATTGCCGAAGCATATGGAATACCATTCATTCTCTTTCGCTCATCATTAGTCTTAGGACTTTGATTCTTGCTAAGAGATATACAATGTAAGTACTTTGACTTAAACCAATCATCCTCTTGGATCTATCTCTATAGATCTTGATACCAAGGATGTATGCGGCTTCGCCCATATCTTTCATTGAAAAGCACTTTCCCAACCAAGACTTGACAGTCTCTAGTGCAGGAACGTCATTTCCAATGAGTAAGATATCGTCGACATACAACACTAAAAATAGTGCTACGCTCCCACTAATTTTCTTGTATACACAAGGTTCATCTTCGTTTTTGATAAAGCCAAACTCCTTGATTGCTTCATCAAAACGTAGATTCCAACTCCTAGAAGCTTGCTTCAATCCATAAATGGATTTCTGCAACTTACACACCTTGTTAGAATTTTCTGGACTGACAAAACCTTCAGGTTGTATCATGTATACATCCTCAAGTAACTTCCCATTAAGAAAAGCTGTTTTGACATCCATTTGCCATATCTCATAGTCATAATATGCGGCTATGGCAAGTAAAATTCTAATAGACTTAAGCATAGCTACAGGCGAGAAGGTTTCATCATAGTCTATGCCATGAACCTGCCTATATCCCTTAGCTACTAGCCTAGCCTTATAGGTGTGCACCTTCCCATCCATGTCGGTCTTCTTCTTGAAGACCCATTTGCACCCTATGGTCTTTACACCTTCGGGTGGATCAATCAAGTTCCAAACTTGATTATCAGCCATGGATTGTAATTCGGACTTCATGGCCTCTTGCCATTTATCCGAATCAGGAGCGGTTATCGCTTCTTGATAGCAAGTGGGTTCATAATTTTCGATTAACTCCACTTCATCACTTTTCGTAACGAGAAATCCATATCTCTCGGGTTCGGATCGTGACCTACCACTTCGGTGAAGAACTTGTGCATCTTGAACCGGTTCCACAACGGTTTGTGAACTTGGTTCAGTTTCTACCATTGGTTCAATGTTGTTTTCGGGTTCTCGAATTTCTTCGAGATCTATTTTACTCCCACTGGTTCCTTTGCGAAGAAACTCCTTTTCTAAGAAAGTACCATTTCGAGCAACAAACACTTTGTTCTCATTTCGGTTGTAGAAATAGTATCCTTTGGTTTCCTTTGGATAACCCACGAAAACACATTTATCAGATTTAGGTGCTAGCTTGTCAGAAGTTAACTTCTTGACATATGCATCGCAACCCCAAATCTTCATGAAAGACAAACTAGGTTTTCTTCCATGCCACATCTCATATGGGGTCTTTTGAACCGATTTGGTAGGAACTCGTTTATAGTGAAAGCGGCAGGTTTCTAGTGCATGTCCCCAAAAGGATAAAGGAAGCTCAACTTGACTCATCATAGAATGAACCATGTCCAACAAAGTTCTATTCCTCCTTTCGCACACACCATTCCATTGTGTTGTTCGGGTGGAGAGAGTTCTGAAACGATTCCACAACTCTTAAGATGACTGTCAAATTCTTGGCTCAAATATTCACCACCTCGATCGGATCGAAGTACCTTAATAGTTTTGCCAAGTTGATTTTGCACCTCATTTTGAAATATTCGAAATATTTCAAACGATTCACTTTTATGTTTCATTAGATAAACATATCCAAATCTACTATAATCATCAGTGAATGTTATGAAGTACCGAAATCCTCCCCTAGCATCGCTACTCATAGGCCCACATACATCGGTATGTATGAGTCCTAATAAGTCGCCCGCCCTTTCACCGGTTTTGGTAAATGGGTCCTTGGTCATCTTGCCAAGTAAACAAGATTCGCATGTCTCATATGATTCATAATCATGTGAGTCCAAAAATCCATCTTTGTGGAGTTTAGAAATGCGTTTCGCGTTTATATGGCCAAGATGACAATGCCATAAGTAAGTGTGGTTTACATCATTGGGTTTAGATCTCTTGTTAATGTTATAGACATCAT
This sequence comes from Adenophora triphylla var. japonica, assembly GCA_022495995.1. NCBI lineage: Eukaryota > Viridiplantae > Streptophyta > Magnoliopsida > Asterales > Campanulaceae > Adenophora > Adenophora triphylla. The sequence goes on from JAFEMH010002622.1 coordinate 270,017, forward strand.
TATCACGATTTTCAACATCAAGAATATAAAGGCCATTGAATGAAACAAAGAAGACAATAATGCATTTCACTCTTGTAAATAGAAAATTTCTTATCACATATAAGAAAATTAAAACCTTCATTATCCAAACATGAAATCGAAATAATATTCCTACTTAAAGCTGGAACGTAATAACAATTGTTCAAAACAAGTATTAGCCCACTAGGTAAAGTAACTTCATAAGTTCCTACGGCTAATGCAGTAACTCTTGCTCCATTCCCCACACGTAGGTCCACTTCACCTTCCTTAAGCATCCTTCTGTTCTTTAGACCCTGCACATTTAAACAAATGTGAGTTCCACATCCGGTATCCAATACCCAAGAACTAGAAGTAGATAGGAATATATCTATAACAAAGATACCTGAAGTTGAAGCAACTCCTTTGCTCTTCTTCAGTGCTTCCTTGTATTTTGCGCAGTTTCTCCTCCAATGTCCAATCTCATTGCAATGGAAGCAGATTGCGTCCTCTTGGGACTTGGGCTTAGCCTCTTTAGGCTTGGAAGCCTCTTTGGTTTTGGCAACCTTTGCCTTAGGATTAGCAACCTTTGTCTTTCCTTTACCCTTGAACCCTTTCCCCTTGTTAACCATTAGCACTTGGTCGGTTTTCTTCTTGACAATATTGGTTTCCGCAGTGTTCAACATTTGAACTAACTCGGAAAGGTTTTTATTCATTCCACCCATGTTATAGTGCATTATGAAATGACTAAAACTTTTAGGTAATGAATTCAATATTATGTCGGTAGCCAACTCTTGGCTAATTGGAAAACCGAGCCTTTCAAGATGCTCAATGTGGCCCTTCAACTTGAGAGCATGGGGACCAACAGCTTGTCCTTCACTCATCTTGCATGAGGTCAAGACAAAGAATCGTGTTGTACCTTTCTTGCCTAGCTTGAACTTGGAACATTTCCATCGCCCGATTGTTTAAGTCGATCGTCCCCAAGTGCTCAAGATCCTTTTGAAGGTTCTTGCACATGGCGGAGAGCATAAGGCAACCAACATCTGTAGAGTCACGCTTGTGCTTCAGATATTGTTCCCTTATAGCCCTAGCAGCATTGGCAGCAGGTTCAGGTGGAATAGGTTCATCGAGAACGTACAGTTTCTCCTCTTGTTTGAGAACAATTCTCAAACTACGGATCCAATCCATATAGTTTGTACCATTCTCTTCCAACTTTTCCTTCTCAAGGACAGATCGCAGTGAAAAGTGATTATTGTTTGATGCCATTTATTCTACAAAAAGATATACATAAAATATGAACACATATAAGTAAACATATTATATGAGAAGTATAATGCATTTAAATAAATGCTCCCACTAAATTATACACCTTCAATTGCAAACGAGCATAATATACATTTAATGGGCTAAGATCCAACTTTAATTCAATTTCAAGTTTGCTATGGCAAACCGCTCAAAATTAAATTAATTAGGTAGAAAACATCAATCATATCAACTATATGACTCTTAGATCTTTTATGAGATTTATTCAAGACATCATATGTCTAGGCATATTTTAATCTCATCTTATGCCTTGGGTCCAAAACCATTTTGATAACCCAATTAAGTTCATTCACTTTAAAACGTATAGGAACCACCATTTCCTCATCTTGCTCGCATTCGAATAGAATCAAAGCACCTTGCTATGGCAAGCCCACCCAAAACTATCCGAATGGTCTCAAGTGTTTTTAATCATGAATTGGCATAAAGAACTTAAAAGTTAAATGAAGGTTCTTTAAAGGTAGATTATAAGCATATCGTAAAGATAGTCAAAATCATGCACCGAGGTAAGTTCCAGAAGATAGGTGAGCCACAAGGACTTCTTAAGTACCAACTCTTCCTTAGACAATAACTCTCCTAGACATGCATATTTAGAAATCAACTTTGATTAGGCAACATAATCCCTACCTTTTATAAACAATCGCTTCCTTTTAAATTTCGCGTATTTATGACTTGTTTCCATAAACAATCATAAGATCCAAAATTTACAATGTCTAAATCTAAACATATTAGGAAACTAAATATCATGTTTCAACTAAACATCTAATTAAAAAAAAAAATTCTTAGCATGTAAGAACAATTAAAACATGCATCGCAATAATTATTAAAATCACATTTTAATCAATTAATCATGCATATCAATGAATCAATCTAGCATGGCCTTATAAACTTAATTTTATAACATCCAGATTTTCATATGAACATATCGATTGTAAACACAATCACAAAATAGCGTAAAAATTGAACAAGCTGTTTTACGCCCTTTTGGCTTATTATGTCGCGTGACAACATCGCCGCAGGCTTGATATGTCGCGCGACCTAACAAAGCCGTATAACCAGAATTCCACATGGCTCATCATGTCGCGCGACCTAAGCAGCCAAAGTTACGTGATTTCCGTTCGAACCAATACAAATTACATGTAATTAAATCACGTAAAACATCCTTTTTACAGATTTAATTCAGCATATTTCGAAAACGATTTTCACATTGTTTCACATAAACAATTAAAAATTCTATCGCATACAAAACATGCAATAAGCATATAAACAATTTATATCTTAAATCTAGCATGTTAATTCAAACTTAATCATACGAACGGGGCTCTGATACCACTGTTGGGTTTTACGGGTCCATGCGCAGCGGAATTAAGCATTAAAAACATAAAACCCAAGAAGCCCTAGGATCCGTTCTATACAATTAATTTAAATTCCTATGAGATAGAATTAAACCAACCTCGAACGCTTTCCGTTCTTGAGCTATCGAACGATTTGATTATGTGATATCGAATCACAAACTTCGTTCTTCAACTTGCTTGAACTCTAGGCCTTGATCGATGAACGAGCGAAGACCCTCTTTCGGTATCCACACCTTTGAATGAATTCAAGAACAACTTCTTGATGATTGCTAGATCTAAAACCTTGAAGAATATTGAGAGTATTTGATTGAGAATTTTGCTTGAAAAATTTCAGCTAGATAATTAGGTCTGACAGACTCCTTGTATTTATACTACAATAGTAAGAATACGTCTCCTAATCGTATTAGGAGAGACAGGCTGTCAAACCGCGTAAGGGCTTATTATGTCGCGCGGTATATTAAGCCATTGGCTTAATATGTCGCGTGACATATGTAGCCAGATACTGAGACTCTCAATCATTCTTCCTCCGGTTTAACCAATTCATTCTAGTTGTGTGTGACCCAATAGGATTACATTATGTTGGCAATGAGTTCGATCATATCGAACCTCATAAGACATAAGCGGACTCTAGCAAGCCATTATGTCTACCCAAATAATGTAACGTAAGAGTTCACGTTTCCATTGGTGTACTTCCATTTCTCCCTTTGTCTCACGATGTTATATTGAACACAAGTCATGGTCCTCGTCAACTTGTTATTGTTCAATGCTTTCTCGATTCTTGAGTATAATGATAATTCCAATCATATTGGGGTACGGCCATACACTTTCATCATTATCACTCATCGAGGGGCCCAAGCAAAACATCTCTCTTCCGAGGGACAAATTCCTTCTTGACTTATCATCCTTCCCATCATGAATCCGATCATGCCAATGATAGTCTTTATAGATATCGTGTTAAGACATCGTTTGACTAAAATCAAACATGACTTTCATCATATGTAAGGTCATGATAATCTCAGGTCTAGGGACTAAATGAAGTAACCGTATGAGATTTAATTATGACATTTGACCATGACATAAATCTCATGCGGGTCATGTCCAGTCACTTGTTCTCTAACAAGTACCCATAATTTCAATGTGCATCTCTATGCATATAATCATCACATGATTATCCATTGACAATTATACTAATTATTCTCTTAACAATTAGGGACGGAGATTATTATAAACAAATATACAAAACATATAATAATCAAATGATAAACATCTCATATAATAATAAATAATGTCAACACATAAGTCTATCAATCATAGGCCTAGGGCATAACACCAACAATACATTTCCAAACATCTTGTGTTGATACCCCTCAACAAAATGGTCGAGTCGAGCGGAAGCATCATCATATTCTGAATGTTTCTAGAGCGTTTAGATTTTAGGCTCATTTACCTATTTTCTTTTGGGGTGAAGCAGTTCTTACTGCTGCTCATTTGATTAATCGGACTCCCACTCCCCTCTTAGGTAATAAGACTCCCTATGAGGTTTTGTTCGGTAAATTGCCTTTCTTTGACTCTCTATGAGTTTTTGGGTCCTTGTGTTATGCCCATAATCAGAAGGCCAAGGGAGATAAGTTTGCCAGTCGTAGCCGAAAATGTATATTTTTGGGCTATCCTCTAGGCAAAAAATGGTGGAAGTTGTTCGATCTTGAGACAAAGAAATTTTTTGTCTCCCGGGATGTGAAGTTCTTTGAGACTATTTTTCCTTACAGTGATTCATCAACAGTGCCTCATACGCCAGATTCAGTGGAGATTATTACCAAGAGGCTGATTTTGCCTTTATTGATTATCCGGATATGGAAGATATTGTCTCTGAACCTTTGACAGTGGCTCATGCGGACGTACCTGAACCTGTTCCTGCAGTTTCTGCGGATATTGCCTCTACGGAGGTCTCATCTTCTTCTATGACAGAATCCTCTCCATCTGAGCAAGATGCTTTAGGGAGCGGCATGCGTACGAAAGTTCCCTCCGTTCTTCTTCGGGGCTACATTGCTGCTACTGTCACTCCTGCCAGTCCATCCCCCGAGCACTCTACTCCAGTCGGCTCCTCAGGTACTCCTTATCCTATAGCTCACTATATAAATTGTGACAGTTTTTCTGTGAAATATCGTAACTTCCTTGTAGCTATTACCTTGGCTATAAAGCCTAGGACTTTTCGTGAGGCAATGTCACAAGATGGGTGGAAGGAATATATGCAGGCTGAAATTCGTGCCTTGGAAGATAACGGCACATGGACTATGGTTCCTCTACCGCCTGGTAAGCGTGCTCTGGGTAGCCAGTGGGTTTATCGGATTAAGTATAAGTCTGATGGTACTGTTGAACGGCTTAAATCTCGTTTGGTGATTCTTGGTAATCATCAGAAAGAAGGGATTGACTACACATAAACTTTTGCTCCTGTGGTCAAAATGGTCACCGTTTGAGCCTTTCTTACCATTGCTGTCTCAAAGAATTGGGAACTGCATCAAATGGATGTGCATAACGCTTTCCTGCATGGTGATCTTTAGGAAGAGCTCTACATGAAACCTCCTCCGGGCTTTCATTCCAATCAGCCTAATATGGTTTGTCACCTTCATAAATCTCTTTATGGCCAGAAACAGGCCCCGCGTTGTTGGTTCGCTAAACTGGTGACTTCCTTAAAACACTATGGATTCTTGCAGTCTTATTCTGATTATTCCATGTTCACATTCACGAAGGGTACAACTCATATGAATATCCTTGTGTATGTTGACGATCTTATTATAGATAGGAACGATTCCGCTTCTTCACAGTCTTTTAAAAAGTACCTGAGTGAATGTTTCAAGATGAAGGACCTTGGCTCCTTGAAGTATTTCTTGGGCATTGAAGTTGCTCTTAGCTCCTCTAGTCTATTTCTGTGCCAACGCAAGTATACCTTGGACATTATATCCGAGGTTGGGCTATTGGGTGCAAAGCCATCCGGATTTCCTATTGAACCGAATCATAAACTTGGTCTTGCCACTGGTGATCTTCTGGATAACCCAGAACGTTATAGACAATTGGTTGGTCATCTCATTTACTTAGCAGAGAGACTATGCAAGGAGGGAATGAGTGGACAAGGATAGTGTGATTCGAATTGGGCCGCTTGCCCTATTACTAACGCTCTCTTTTCGGATGGCTTGTGTTTCTTGGTCATTCCCCTATATCTTGGAGGACGAAGAAACAAACCACTGTGTCTCGTTCGTCTGCCGAGGCTGAATACCGTTCTATGGCGGCCCTTACCTGCGAATTGAAATGGTTAAAAGGGTTACTGCTGAGTCTTGGTGTTCATCATCCCAAGGCAATTAATATCTTTTGCGATAGCCAGCCGGCTCTAGATATCGCTAAGAACCCTGTCTTTCATGAAAAAACAAAGCACATTGAAATAGATTGCCATTTTGTTCGTGACGCTATTTCGGATGGTCTTATCTCTCCTTCCAATGTTCCTATTAAAACGCAGCTGGCGGACATTTTTACTAAAACACTTGGAAAGCAACAATTTGATTTGCTCATTAGCAAGTTGGGCATTCTTAATCCCCATGCTCAACTTGAGGGAGGGTGTGAAGATTCGGCTGAACAGGTGGGCGACCGCCCAGTCCCTATGGGCGACCGCCCAACCTCAAAACTCAACAACACTGAAACCTCTATACAAGTGGGCGACCGCCCAGGCCCAGTGGGCGACCGTCCAGCCTCAAAACTCAACAACGCTGAAACCTCTGTACAAGTGGACGACCGCCCAATCCCAGTGGGCGACCGCCCAGCCTCAAATCTGGCGTGATTTTGTTTCCTTTTCCTGTCCGGCTTATTTTTAGTTATTGTTTAGAAAACAATCTCCTTGTCATAATAGGTTTCTTTTCCTTTTCAATTGTAACTGATATATATTCAGAGGTTCATCAATGAGAAACACAAGTTTTGGGACCTAAATTGATTTCCTACAATAAACAACTGATAAATGAATTTATCAATGTAAAATGCATTTATCAGTTGTTTTAACCAAAAATCAAGCATAAAATACTATTTAAAAAATTGATAAATGAATTTATCAGTTATAAACAACTGATAAATGCATCATCATTTGTTTTAATTGAAAAGTCAAAAAAAAATTATAATACCACATATTACATATTTTTTTTGTGAATATTATCTTTTTGAGATTGAGATAGTTTCTTGTAAACCTCCAAAAACTAATAACCTTGGACAGAGTAAACCCGAATTTTTTCTCAAATAATACTGTATAAAATTTATTTTCCAAAATGACTTACTGTTCAAACTTTTGCTCAAACTGTCCCACTTTTTGAAACTCGCTACACCGTGTAGCGAATTTGACATTGGACGGGTCAAACTCGCTACACGGTGTAGCGGGTTTCATATAATTAACTTTGCCAATTTGGTCATTAATTAGGGCAATTAATTAAGCAAAACTCGCTACATCGTGTAGCGAGTTTGACCTGTCCAAGTCAAACTCGCTACACCGTGTAGCGAGTTTATCTTTAATAAATTGCCCAACTAAGTTTTCCTAGATTCATTTATCTTCCTCTCCTCCTCTCCCTCGTTCATTCATTCTCTCTCTCGTATCCTCCTCGCAACCCTCAATCTTCTCAATCCAAATTCTATTAAACACAAAAAATGGATCCAAGAGAGCAGCATTTTTTTTTCGCGGTGAATCCTCCTCTTCATCGCGTGTTATTCCTGGTCCCGTCGGTGCTGTAGAGTCCGCCATGCACCAGAGAAATCTCGACCGTCAGAAATTTTCTTCTCAACAAACACCAATCGCAACCCAAGAGTATATACGGAGAGCGATTGAAGATCCGGTGAAGGATGAAGCTTTCCAAGACGGTCCTTGGCTCTCTGCAATGGAATTTCTCACTGAAGCCGGTACATATTATCTGTTGAGCTCTATCAAGAAGAAATGCCATACTATTGACAGGGTGGATCACGTATAATATCAAGATTAATTATAGTTAAATGTGTGTACACTTTGATTTATTTTTTACATTTATGTATGTTCTATTAGGTTGTTGCTGTTATCAAGTCCTGCACACCAAATGGTCTTGGTGATCTCTGGGTGACTTTAAAGGTTAGGATATGAGCTTAGTATGCTTTCTATCATGGGTGAAATGTGTTTTGAGTTACTAACTAGGATAAAATTATTAGGATCCTAGGAATACCATAGATGCTTCCATTCATCATAAAGTGACTGAGAGTGAATTTGAAAAAGATATATCTGTCGGTTACTGCTCTCGATACTTGTAAGGTATGATATATTAAATAGTGGAAGTCAGTACACTTTGGAATCGTCATTAATAATTCCATATAATTGTTTATTTTGAAATATTTAGGTTGTTGTTTGGGCCCCCAACCCATCACGATCAGCACGTTATCTTAACATCACACTCCCTAATGTCTTCAAGGTACATATTTTCTTATTTTTGCTGAATTGTTGGAATCATATAGTAAATAATGTTAAACTCATTTGTTTTGCAGGTATTTCCTAAGAATGATGAAGTTAATCTGGCTGAATTCTAAGCCCATTTTGTTTACTTGAATTTCCTAAATATTTAAATAAATTAATGTAAGATTTCCTACGTGACCGGGATGTGGTCACTAACTTGATTATATTTATTTTGATGTTATTTTAGTTTTTAAAAATTATTTGGTACATTTTGTGTTTGGTTTCGTTGCAATATTTTCTGTCATCATTATTTTTAACACATGTAAAAAAATTGATGTTAGTACGAAGGTATTTTGAGCAATAATTTGAAGTTAATTTAATTATCCAAATTAAAATTTAAAAGTTGTTATTGATACACAATTATAGGTACTACAAGTAACAATTTTTAGATATTCATTATGATAACTAAATTAACCTATATTTATTGCTCAAAATACCTTCGGGAACAAAAAAAAATGAAAATAAGAAATGTTGAATAGAAGGAAATTATTGGAGTGGACAAACTCTGACATAATTCAGCAACATGTCATCATTTATTTTAACACATGTAAAAAAAATATTTGAAACAAAAACATAATTCAGCAATATGTCATTATTTTTTTAATACATGGAAAAAAATATTTGATGTTAGTACAAAGGTATTTTGAGCAATAATTTGAAGTTAATTTAATTATCCAAATTAAAATTTAAAAGTTGTTATTGATACACCATTATATGTACTACAAGTAACAATTTTTAGATATTCATTATGATAACTAAATTAACCTATATTTATTGCTCAAAATACCTTCGTGAACGAAAAAAAAATGGAAATAAGAAATGTTGAATCGAAGAAAATTATTGGAGTGGACAAACTCTGACTTAAAATCGCTACACCGTGTAGCGATTTCAACTTTAATGAAACTCGCTACACGGTGTAGCAAGTTTAATTCAACTGTAATGAAACTCGCTACACGGTGTAGCGAGTTTAAGTCAGAGATTCCACTTTCCAACTACTGAAGTTCAGTTTCCAGCCAGCATAAAGCTTCAATTTCCAGCCCGTGATTCATTACCTTCCTCTCTCTCTCTCTCTCTCTCTCTCTCTCTCTCTCTCTCTCTCTCTCTCTCTCTCTCTCTCTCTCAGGAAAACACAAACACTATATTTATAATCTTCCTCTCTCTCTCTCTCAGCCATTTCACTATATTTATAATCTTCCTCCCACTAATCTCTTCCACTCGTATCTCTCATTCAAACTATCTCACAAAAAAAAAATAACCCAAATCTTCTTGAGATCATTTTATTTCATGAGAATAGTTGAAGATCACGAATCAAGGTAAATTAACATCATCTTAATCATTGTTTTCACTTATGATTAGAAATAAAATTTAAGTATTTAACTGTGTTTTAGTATATTGTAGATATAAATGTTAGAGTTTTGTTATATAATTTTTAACACTTTAATTTCGTAATGTAGGGTTAAAGATGAACGGGGGTCCAATCATTTGCATGGGTTATTGGGGAGGTGATGATGAACAACCGTTTGATGGTCCTCATTTCAAAAAGGGCCAAAATGTGCAATAAGGGCTAATTGCCGATGGAGATACAATGAGTTGATAGATGAGTTATATACAAAGGCGAACTTAGATCGGTCTCAATTTGATTTGGAAGTCATTTACAGATGTCCTCATTCTTTTGATAGCGGGATTGCTGAGTACTTTCCTTTCCATATTGAAGATGATGAGTGTATGGATATAATGTTCGATCAATTTGCTAAATTTGGGGGGATTGGAAATTTACAGCTGTATGTGATTGTAAAATTGATTGAAAATCTACCCAATCCAGAGTTTGAAACACGGCACACAGAGACCATTTATGGGTATTCACCAAGTGGTAACCGTGATGCAGGGGTTGGTCCAAGTTCCCAAACACTTGTATCAACCCAAATAACAAGTTATGATGATGGGGCATTTGGGCATAATGATCCTGTTAATGATGGTTGAGCATTTGGGCATAATGATCATGTTAATGAAGTCAGTTCGGAAGATGATGTTGATTATGAAGAAGAGGAAGTACACAGTGATGTAGATGTAATGCTGGAGGATGATGATGATGAATATGAGGAGGGTAGTAGTGATTCTGATGTCGATTTGGGATCCGGTGATGATGGGCCAATTGATGATGATGTGAAAACACCTCTTGTTCATTATGAAGTGCCGGAAAATCAAAGATATGAGAGAGCGGATTATCCCTTTTACAGTGATATTGGTACTTCTGCTAGACAAGAACAAGGCTTGATTGATTACGATCATGCACATAGTTTTCCAGTTTGGGAACCGGAAAAACATGCGATTGCTAAAGGGATACGCTTTCCTGGCAAGAACGAGACACAATTTAATATAAAAAGGTACCATATTCGCACCAATCGCAGGTTCAGGGTAAGAAAGAGCACACCTTACTCATGTGTAATTGAGTGTCTATTGAAAAATTATCCATGCAATTTTTATGTTCGTGTAAATAGGAGGAAGTTTGGCTATTGGGAACTGACCAAGTATAAGGCTCCTAATTGCTGCTTATATTCTGGAGAAAGTCAAGATCACCCCAACCTAGATGCCAAGTTTATCGGTCGGGAAGTTGTTGGTTTTATTAAGGCCGATTTAGATGTCAAGGTTGGAGTCATTATTGCACACATCTCTAGTAGGTTTGGAAATGTAATTACCTACAAGAACACATGGTGTGGAAAGCAGAAGGGCATTGTAGAGGTTTTTGGAGATTGGGAGGAATCTTATATAAGGTTACCCCGCGTCCTAGCAGCCATTCAAAAATACAACCCGAGGACAATTGTTGAGTGCTCTCTACCTCCTCCTCCTGTCGGTGAGTTACACATGTTTCAACAGGTATTCTGGACATTTGGGCCTTGCATTGAAGCTTTCTCTCATTGTCGGCCTGTCATTTCTGTGGATGGAATATTTATGCATGGTAGATATAAAGGGATAATACTGATTGCCATGGGTGTTGACGCTCAGGACAGTATACTTCCTCTTGCATTTGCCATAGTCGAAAAGGAGAACTAGACAAACTGGTGTTGGTTCTTATATCTGTTTTACAAGCATATTATCAAGAGTCGTGAAGTATGTTTGATATTGATTGTCATCACGGCATTCTTAAGACTATAACCGAAGATACGTGGTGGCCAAATGTGCATCATCAATTTTGCTTGAGACATATGCGAGCAAATTTCTTGGAAAAGCATAGAGGGGAAGGGTTGAAGTATCTGTTTTGGAGAGCGGGTAGAGCAACTCAAGATAGAAAATTGAAATCTATCTTAGAGAGTATCCGTGGAATTAACCCCGAGGCAATTGCATGGTTTCAGAATTTGGATGCCAAAAAATGGACATTGGCACACGATGATGGTTGCAGGTATGGCATCATGACTACCAACATGTCTGAGGTTTTCAATGGTGTGATGAAGGGAGCCCGTGGGATGCCAATCACAGCAATTGTTGAAGCTGCCTTCTACCGTTGTGTGGAGTACTTACAAGTAAGGCATGGATTTTTACTTAATGCCTTAGGAGGTAATCCTAATAACCCTAACATAAATCCCCTAAACCAATTCAGCTAGAAAGTCAATTATCACTACTTGAAGAACACCGCGAAAGGGGCAACACATCAGGTCAGGAGGTTCAACAATCATGAAATGGGGGTATATCAAGTGACAACAGCACGTCAGGGTGATCACCGAGGAAATATCCAGATTGTCCGACTTAATGAGCGTACCTGCACTTGTGGTAAATGGGTTGCCTATCACATGCCTTGTTCCCATCTTCTTGCATGTTGTTCTGCACAACATCTTGATGGTCGAGATTTATTTTCTCGATTTTACACCATTGGGGAATACTACAAGACATGGAAGGGGGCATTCGAACCAATCAAGCATGAGGACTATTGGGGGTGTGGATGGTTTGGTGCCCAGTTTTTTCCCTAATCCCCTACTTCGACGTTCTACGAAGTCGGACGACCTAGATCAAGACGCTTACGTAATTCTATGGACTTTCGCGGATAAACGGAAGACTCTATGTTCATCAGGCCATCAAGAAGGGCATAATCGTCGTAGATGCCTGAACATTAGGGAGTAGCAGAATATTTTTCATGTAATTTATGTTTGGTTTGAATTGGATTCAGTTTCAGCTGCAGTTTCATTTTATGTAATTTTCATTAAACTTGAAAAGTTGAATGTAATTTATATTTGAGTTGAATTTTCCAATATAAAATTTTATGAAGGGAAAAATAAAAGTTAGTTCTTATTTCAGTTTTATCTGTTGTAGTTTTAATTTTGATTTTTGATTGAATTTTAACCAATTTTTAAAAAATTACTTTAGTTATTTTTATGAATATTTAAAAATTATAATTGAATTTTAACCAATTTTTAAAAATTACTTTAGTTATTTTAATGAATATTTAAAAATTATAATTGACAAAATTCGTTAGAAAAGTCAATTAAGAAAAAAAACAGTTAGTTTTTCAGTTAAGTTTTAAGTTTTAGTTTGTAGGCCAGGCCAGGGGAGTTAGTGCGGCCGCCCAAACTCTTCGGCCAAGTTTGTGCGGTCGCCCTAACTCTACGACCAAAAAACAAGTTCAAGTGAACTCGCTACACCGTGTAGCGATTTCACTAAACTCGCTACACCGTGTAGCGATTTTAGTGAAATCGCCACATCATGTAGCGAGTTCACTTGAACTTCATTCCACAGCAGCAACAATCTTTAGCAGCCACCTGCAAATAACCAAATCAAAACATAATCACCTGCTGCAAATAAAACAACCAAACCAAACCAAATAACATTCTACAAACAACAAACAACCTGCTGCAAACAATCAAACCAAACAAAATTCCATATCCAAAATCCCATATCCAAACAAAATACCATAAAACACACCTATACATCTACATAAATGTGTAGAGAGTGTAAAACAAAATAAAATGCAAATATCCAAATAAAAACTAAAAAAATCATAGTTTCAGTTATTACAAATAAAAACATCAAAATAAAAACTAAACTAATACTACAAAGTTTCATTACATCCTAATAAAAAAAGTGAACTCGCTACCTCCTATCGTAGAAAGACGGGGTGTACTTACTCGTCGAATTCCGCTGCCGAGACCCTCTTCTAATCATCTCTTCCTCCCGTTGAGCTGGGGTAGTCTCAGTCAGATCGGAGAAGGGGCGGAGCCCTGCTTGTGATGTAGAAGAAGGAGCCCTAAATCCACTTCCACTCGTATATAGTCTGAAGCCCATAGTGGATGATCCAGGGGAAGGGTCTGCCTGGGCACTCCACCCACTCCCCCTCCCATTCCCACTCTCCCACCCACTCCCCCAGCCACCCCCACTCCCACTCCCCTAGGCACCCCCATTCCCACTCCCCCAGCCACCCCCACTCCCCCAGTCACCCCCATCCCCCCACTGTGACTGCCATTCATATTGTCCATAATCCTGGGTCTGGGTCTGCGCTTGAGGCTCGGGGTTGGCTCGTCATGCAAGTCCATTTGGGGTGGTGGTTGTGCCTGTCCACGACGTCTAACCCGACATTGTGGAGGTTATTCTACCCCCTGTGCGCGATCTACCGGTGGGGGAGGTGATGCAGCAGACTGAAGGCGTTGGAGCTCCCTAACTCCCGTGAACCCGTGTGTAATAGTCGCCCGCATTGAAGCTTGTCTGGGATGCTCCTCCATCCCATTGTCGACATGCAAGCGCTGAAGGGTCTACACCTGTTTTTATATCAAAAATATATATAAGTACGAGAGACATAAGTTAATAATTGATGTTTTGTTTAAAAAAAAATTAGAAATAATAACTTGAAAAATGTAAAAACTTACCATAAGCTCTAAGACAAGGGCAGCCGACTGGTATCCAGCATCCTCTATATGAGTGAGGTTCTGCACAAACATACACGTTATGCTCCGATACCACATCATATATGGATCGGTGTAACGCATATCGTGAATGCCGTAGATCCCGAAAACCAAATATTGTCGCCGCCGATCCCAGAGTGCAATATGTTTTTGATGGCGGACGCTCCAATTAACGGTATTGTTTTAACGGTATTGTTTCCCCGTCGATCACAACTGTGCAAGTTCGGTCTAGTGTTGCACATATCTGGGACCCTTTGCATCAGGCCAAACTGCCTCATAACGCGATCCTGCAGATGCCACTCGATCCTCTCAAAGCATACGAGAGGGACCTTCGCCAACCATACGTCCTCACCCTGAGTGCAGTAGGGCGGAGCGTATCTCCCTGCATAAGGCTGCCACACAACCTGATCATCGGTTAGAGCAGCCAGCTAATCCCGATACCCTTGCAGGTTATATGCAGTAACCTCCGTCAGATTCAGTGATGCCTGGGTCCAGCTGAAATTTCATAAACAGAATAATTATAAGAAAAAGTTTAAAAAAAACAATAACGATGAGAAAATAACGTATGATATATGTATACCTGCATCCGAGGGGCATGAGCACGTAGTCCGGATCTCTGAATCGCTACGGATATGCGGTTGCACACATCTCAGCCGCTCCCAAGCCCAAATTTATATCAATTAAATATATATCAAATACTATAAATAATGCCGCTAATTTGAAATCAAACTTAAAAACAAAAACATAATGAACATTAAAATGAGATAAACATACATGTAGAACACTGAGAAATCCTCTGCACTATCTCGTCCGAGGGTCAGTCGCACTACACAGCTCTCGATATAGGAAAGCGAGCGACGCACTCCCCCAACTGTACTGGCTGACCCTGGAAACATCCGCAAGCAGAGGGAGATAACATAACTTAACCTTGTTGTTCGTACGATCAGGCATGACCGTAGAACCCAAGGCGAGCATGATATATGCCCGTACGTACCTATCCACAATCTCTAGAGAAGTATCATCGGCGAGGTCATCTAAGTGTGGGAAATGGGTCATAATCCACTTGAGCTTCAGACTACTCTCATCCATATCTCCGGAATCAGGGACAGCCCCTAAAAACTTCTGACAGACACCCCGCCAGTCTACACGTGCTGGGAACCCAGCATCAGTAACAACATTCCCATTAATCGGCAACCCGGAAATGATGCTGATATCCTCTAGGGTGAATGTATGGGTCTCCGTACACCATCTCTCGATCAAAGCCTCCAGCAACCCATAATCATACTATACTCTCCCTATATAGTGAACTCCACTAAAGCTGCACTCCGCCAGTCTGGACAATATCCTAGGAGCTAATACGACCGACAAGGAGGCACCACGACAAAAAGACAGGGGACTAACAACCTTCAGCTCGGCCCAAATATACCGAGCTCTATGGTCCTCATGCTGGGTCAGAACAGAGGCATCGATAGGCCCGGGATCAATGAAGGCATCCATCTATTTATTTCAATATCAAGGTTGGTAATTAATAATCATTTTTTTGTAAACTGTGTTTCTTCTATATTCATTATTTCCTACATAGTACAAGTATTGCTACGTCAGTAAAATTTGACTTTTTTTAATATTCATTATTTCCTAAATACTTTATAGGTACGTGATTATTGTTCTACGAGGCAAGGAAATAAATAAGAGAATACAAAAGTGTAATTACTAGTATGTGGCATTGTAATCCAAAGTTATCCCACACTTCCAAGAAGTGCCTGTGGGGAAGGACTTGATCTCCAGCCTATATACTAAGTAATACTTCAAGAGTAATCCTCATGCGATTTTGAAAAATAGCATGCGATTTTTTTTTTAAGTTTGAACAATAAATCATATTTTTAGGATTTGGGGTAGATCTATATGATTTAGGGTTAAGGGTTTGGAGTATAAGTATATGAGATTTGGGATGTAGTTATAGGTGTATTAATATTTCTTAGAAGTTTAATTTATTTTGTTGTTTTTAGTATTTTTTTTTCTTTATTATTATCATAATTTTTCTTTATTATATATTATTATATTATTATTTATTATCTCTCAATAATATTAATAAATATTATTCTTCTTGATATTTACTTGTTTTTATTAATGACATGTATTTTGAACCTGAGGGAGTATAATAATAAATATTTGCAACACTAATGAGTTATCAACAATTATTATTATTATTATTATTATTATTATTATTATTATTATTATTATTATTATTATTATTATTATTATTATTATTATTATTATTATTATTATTATTATTTTAACAAGTATTATTAATTATAGTAGTAAGTATTCACACTAATTATACAATTGTTAATATTATAACTGTGTATTATTTTAACAAGTATTATTAATTAAGTCTTTTTTTCAGTAATTAATAATCATTATTATTACTTTTTTATTACTTAAAAAAGTCATTTTATATAAGAAGTTAATCATTCTTTTTTTCAATATTCTTACACAAATAAAGTAAAAATATTAAATTAAAAATTCTAAATTGCAAGTAAACTAATATATTTTTACAATGTCATCAAAAAAATCAAAAAAAATCCTAAATTGCAAGTAAACTAATAAACATTAATTATTAACTCAAAATTTCGGATTGAAACACAAATTAGTCACATGTTTTAGCTTAAACTAATATATTTTTACAAAACTAAATTTATCAAAAAAAAATAGCAAGTAAACAAATAATCTAATCAAAGCTAAATTAAACACAAAATAAAGTAAAATATAGGAATGTAAACTTACACTTACAAAATTTTGATGATCAAAATGTTGAATTAAATGACAAAATGGCTTTGTTTCTTCTTCTTCTTCCTTCCTTCCTGGCGGCTGCACTTAGGGGTTTTTTTTTTTTGATTGAAGACGGTAAACTGGGAGGGGAAAAGGAATTTTAAATAACTCGCTACACGGTGTAGCGAGTTTGACTTGAACAGGTCAAACTCGCTACACGGTGTAGCGAGTTTTGCTTAATTAATTGCCCTAATTAATTATCAAACTGTCAAACTTAATTATATGAAACTCGCTACACGATGTAGCGAGTTTCAAAAAATGGGACAGTTTGGACAAATTTTTGAACAATAAGTCATTTTAAAAAATAAATTTTCTAAACAGTATTATTTGAGAAAAAATTCGAGTAAACCCAAATGGGTTAGCTTGATTTATATAAATAATATGAAGACCCACTTTCTCTAGGGCCCCTCATGCGAGATTTAAATCCAATTTAAGAAATAATATTTTGAAAATCCCAAAGACACCCCTTCTTGACACAATGACATTAATGCCCTTTTTTGCACATACACAGCAACAACGTTGTTACAGCCTATGACTATGCAAATCCAAAATTCAATTTATACTTTAGTCTGAAACTTTGGGAATTAGATATTGGTCACTAGACATTCAAGTATTTTAAATCGGTCATTAGATTCAGAATAGTTTCAGTTTAATTTTTTCAACCAAAAAAATTAAAAAAATTTAATATTAACAACGAATTAATATCATTGAACATACCAAAAGTGTCGAGTTGGGCCAAACGAATAAAGCCCACTCACAGACAACCTTGACGCCCACATTTTCAATGAAGCTAGCCCAATCAGAACAAGGCCCAAAGCCCGTCTCAAGTATCCGTCGACTGAGTCCATGTCCGACCTTCCAGGTCCCGACTTAACTTAGTCCGACCTCATGATCCATACTACAATTCGGGTACGAACCATGCTCTACCCGTCAGTCAGGTCGACTATGCCTTAAATGGCGACCTCGACCTAATCCACAAGCGTCGACCTAGCAGGCGAATGTACGTGAAGTCAAACCTTTCCATAACCGATTCCCTACGAATCAGGAGCCGTTATAGGACACGTTCACATTACTTGTAACTGTCCCTAAAATCTCGGAGCTCATGTAGCACCACCAAAAATACAACGGTCATCCCCTATAAATACATCATCACTACCAACGGTAAAAGGTAACTGCCATTTTGTTATCTGAATTCATTATTCAATACATTTTGAGCTATATACAACCGTGATCTTACTCTCACGCCCGAGCGTCTTCGCCGGAGACACATCCGGCTAGTCGTGGGTTCTGATTTCAGGTCAAGGAGCCAGGTGATTGGTCCTGCCACGTGGAGGACTACTGATAAGCACAATTCCTGCAGCATCAGTTTGGTTCCATTGCCGGGAATCGTGCTTTAGCTTGACCTCGAAAACTTCATCAACCTACAACAATGGTGACTCCAGACGGGCATGTCGCAGACGCTTCTGAAGAGTTCGAAGAAGTGAACAATAACAACAATACGAACGCTGGAAATCTCAACACCAATGCTGAAAACGCAAATCTGCCTCCTCCCCCACCAAATCGCCCTCATGGTAGAGCAACACGCTCTACCAGTGTTGTTGATGGCAGGGGATTGCCAGATACGAGAAGGGGGAAAAGACACATGGAGGGACAAGGAGCTCCACCTCCCCCTAAGCGTCCAACTGCTCAGGTGAATGTTGGAAATAGGGCAGGTCCCTCATCCAACCCATTGAGCAGGAAGGAAATGTTATTGGAGCGAGCCCAGATTTTGGCCGAGCTATTGGCAATAGAGGAGGCTGAGAAGGCGGATATAAGATCAGAGAGGGTGGCTCCCTCTCAAACCTCAAACAGGCAGCAGGCCAGGAGTGTTAGGCCCAATGAGGGTGTGGGTCAAAATGCTGATCAAAGGATGGTAGTCCGACCTCAATCGCCTGTCCATGTTCCGAGTAATGACTTAAGGGCTAGCCTCACCAGGAATAGGGAGCAGGAGGCTCAATCAGATTTGAGGACACACTTAACCGCCAATAGAAACAGACGTGTTTCCCCTGCCCGGACACAAAGATCAGGATCCCATAGGGACAGGAATGGGCGCAGGTCGCCTATAAGAGACGAGAGGCGCAGGTCGCCACTCGGGGGTAATAGGCGCAGGTCGCCTACCAGAGATGATAGGCGCAGGTCGCCACAAAGGAATGACAGGCAAAGATCTCCAGTTCGATCGGAAAGAGCTCCTTCCCACAGAGACAGGAGAAGCAGACAAATGACTCCACCCAGAAGCGAGGGCCAAAGGTCGAATGCTGTTCCCCCTGTTGGAGAGGACAGACCTGATGCTAGGGAGTGGCTCCAGTGGAAGAGAAAGTTCGAACAATGGGAGGAAGAGAAGAAAAAGGATACTGGAAAGGTTGAACGAGTTGACTTTGCTCTTCGACCTCTATCCAAGGAGATGAGAGACAGTCGACCTCCTCCTAGTTTCAGATTGCCCCTATTGGAAAAGTACTCAGGGGCAACCAATGCCAAGAATCACATAGCACACCTGGAAGCCACGATGTGTTTTGTCGCCAATGAGGACGACAATATGTGCAAAGCCCTCATAAGCACACTCACAGGGGCAGCCTTGACATGGTTCAATGGTTTGGCGGCTGGTAGCATCACCACCTGGACGTGTTTAAGAACAAAATTCCTAGATCGCTTCTCGACTGCTGGAGCTCGAAAAGTGACGGTTACTGATCTAAGCAACTTGGTGCAAGCTAAAAATGAAAGCTCAATGAGCTACTTCACCAAGTTCAAGGAGATGGTGGATAAGATCGAGGAAGATCTCACTGACAGGGAAGTTATCAACTCTCTTCAGAATGGTATTTCCTCGCAGCGACATGGATTATGAACTCACAGTTCGTACAGTCACAACTCGACAGGAGTTGTTCGAAAAGGTATACAATGTCGCGCTAGCCGAGGAGAGAAAAGAAAAGAAGAATGGAAAAGGCCCCAAGACTGAGGTCGCTGATGACAAGAAGGACTCCAACAAGAATGGAGGAAACAATAAAAATGGCAAGAACAGGACAAGGGCGACAGAGAAGGTGCCCGAGACTTTCACTCCCCTAACGGTGAGTCGAACTGAAATCCTGAATGCAGTCGAGTTGGCTCCACCTGCCCCAATGAACCCAGGCAACAAGTTCAGAAGGGACAACAGCAAATACTGTGATTACCACAAGGACACGGGTCATCTCACGGAGGATTGTTTAGGCTTGAAGCGCATTATCCAAAGAATTGTCGAGCAGGGAAGACTCGACGCATATGTGAAGAGGCCTCAAACTGGTGGAGGCGAGCAGCCTGCAGGTGGACAACAAGGACCGAGGCAACCTAGATTGAATCTGGGGGTCATTACAGAGCAAGCAAGTAACACTGCCATCAAGCACAAGATCTTTCAACTCAGTAAAGCCCCACATGTGCCTCCAAGGAGAGATGTCAGAGATGAGGTGATCAGCTTTTACCCCCATGAGTTGGCAACCAATATGGCGGCTAGGGAGCAAGTTCTCGTCATCCCAGGTCTCATAGACGGATGTACGACGAGAAGACTCTTAGTCACACTTCCGGGCCTCGTAAGGATATTTTGTTCTACAAGACTTTCAAAGAGATGGGTCTTAATGACGAGCAGCTTGAGAGATATGACGGCAGGTTGGAGGGCTTCACCAACCATCGAGTCGATGCTAAAGGCCTGATAGAGCTCGACGTCGACCTAGGCCAAGACTCCTTACGTGGTCGTATCAAAGGTACAATTTATTGTGATAGATGTGAACAGCCGACTATGCCGCTATCCTTAGTATTCCCGGCCAGTCGCACTTGGAATGGTGGCATCAATACCTCATCGCCGAGTCAAGTTCCCCACACCTCGCCGGGGTAGGCCGCGTACAAGGCACAACTCGAGCCTACTCGACCATGTTCTTCGGGAAAGAAAGAAGAGAGAGTTAGAAATTGAGAGTGCAGATGGTTACTTGAAGCCGTCCCGCCGGGCCACCAAAACTACTCGACCGTCAACAATCACCAATGTGGAGGAGTCGACCTATCGCTCAAATGACGAGGTCATGATTGAGTCGACACGTCACTCTGAAACCGGAGAGGTCGATCCAGATGTAGTTATGGTCGACCAAGTCCTCATAGGCAACCTATGCCTCCAGATCGACAATAACTCGGGGGCCACCACCAGCGAGGTTGCAAATAAGCTGGATGATATGATAGCAGAAGAAGCTCCACACCTGGGGGCCGAGGAGAGACAAAGGGTCAGAGAAATCATCATTGAAACCCCGCAGCCTCGTAGATGGTCCAGAGTTAGAGGCTGTGGATGAGCTAGAGTCAGTAATCACTAACCCTTCCTACCCCGACCAAAAAGTTCAAATTGGAAAGCAGCTATCTGTTGAGGAGTGAGCAGAAATCATTGAACTACTCAAGGAGAGTAATGACGTCTTCGCATGGAGAGTAGAAGACATGAGGGGAATCAAGGAAGACGTCGCCGTTCACCGACTTGAAGTTAACCCGACCATAAAGCCTAGACCCCAAAAATTGAGAAGTTTTGCTCGTGATAAGGAGGAAGCCATCAAAACTGAGGTACAAAAACTTTTAAGTGCAGGGATAATCAAGGAGGCCACTCACACAACGTGGTTGGCCAATGTGGTCATGGTAAAGAAATCAAATGGCAAATGGCGGATGTGTGTCGACTTCACCACTCTAAATCTCGCCTGCCCGAAGGACAGCTACCCTCTTCCAAGAATCGACAAACTAGTTGATTCTATTGCTGGTCACTCCACCCTCGGGGCTTCCTCGACGCTTACTCGTGTGGTACCACCGCATTAAGATGCATGAGGACGACATAGTAAAGACGGCATTTCAGCGGCTGGAGGAATCTACTGCTACAACATGATGCCGTTTGGATTGAAGAATGCAGGGGCGACTTATCAAAGAATGGTGAACAAAGTCTTTGCCTCCCAAATTGGCCAAAATATGGAGGCGTACGTCGACGATATGGTCATTAAAACTAAGACTGGACGTCACGTAGTCGACTTAAAAGAAACATTCGCCAATCTGCGAGCAAACGACATGAAACTCAACCCCAAAGAAGTGTGTTTTTGGAGTAGAAACTGGAAAGTTCCTTGGATTCATGGTGTCCCGTAGAGGTATAGAGGCCAACCCGAAAAGATCAAGGCTCTAGTCGAGATGAAGGAGCCTACAAGTATAAAAGAGATGCAATGACTCAATGGCAGTGGTGGCGCTCTAGGTCGCTTTATATCCAAGTCGGCCGAAAGGTCTCTCCCCTTCTTCAAATCATCGAGGGGGACGAAAACTTTGAGTGGACGGCCGAATGTCATTCGTCGTTCCAACAACTCAAAGAATACCTTGCTACTCCTCCACTATTGAGCAGCCCGACCAATGGCGAGACCTTGTTTGCGTATCCGTCTCGCGGGAGACAAGTCAGCTTGCAAATAGTCTTGATTAGAGAAGAGGAAGGGCTTCAAAAGCCGCATACTACATCAAGCAAAGCCTTATCGATGTGGAGAGCAGGTATTACAATGCCGAGAAGGTCGCCTATGCTCTAGTCGTAGCTTCAAGGAAGCCGCGAGCTTATTTCTTGGCTCACCCGATCGTAGTACCGACTAATGCACCCTTGAGAAAAATATTACACAAGCCGGAATGTTCGTGTCGATTGCTCAATTGGTCAATTGCCCTTACCGAATTTGACATTGAGTATAGACCTCGGAAAGGCGTGCGCCGAAGGCTCAAGCTCTAGCAGATTTCTTGGTCGAGCTTACGTTCACCAAGGAAGACAAACAACAACGAGCTCCGAAAGAGAAAACTAAAGGGAAAGAGCCGGAGTCTCAGTCGACATCAGCCTACCCGATGATTGTTGGAAGGTCTATTCCGTATGGATCACACCAAGAATAGCAAAATGAGCCGGGATAGTGCTAATTGAACCGTAACTGGGACGGTGTATGAGGAGTCACTAAGGTTCAAGTTCGATGCTTCCAACAATCAAGCCGAATACGAAGCCTTGATAGCAGCCCATAGAATCACGCCAAGTGTTTTGGAGCGACTAAAATCATGGCTTATTGTGATTCCCAACTGATAGTCAACCAAGTCAGAGGGGAGTACGAAGTGCTTAGTTCCACTCTGATCAAATACTGCGACCTGGTGAAGGAGCTGATAAAGGATTTGGAATTCTAGGAGATTCAGAGGATTGGAAGGGAAGACAACGAGCTAGCCGACCTCCTCTCGAAATTAGCCACTTCAGATGAGCCACATGAAGAGCCCATCTCTTTCCTCGAAAATCCGGCTTATGAGAGAATAAATATTCAAATGGGTGTAGAGGACACTTCAAGAAACCGGGCTTATGAGAAGTGTTGATCGAAGAAATGAAGGCGTACATAGAAAGTGGCGAGCCGCCCGATGACGAGAAGAAAGCTCGAGCAATCAAAAAGAAAGCTCCGAGATACGTCATTCAAGGAGGCAACTGCTCGTAAGATCCTACACTCGACCATTGCTAAAGTGCATCCACCCTCAAGAGGTCGCCCTATTGATACATGAAGTACACAGCTGGGATTTGTGGCGACACCCTGGGGCCGTGACTCTTGCAGACAAGTTAATCACTTTGGGGTACTACTGGCCGCATATGAGAGCTGATACTCATAACTTTGTTCAACAATGTGATCAATGCCAAAGGTTTGCCAACTTACCTCATATGCCTACCACCGAGCAGACTCCGCATTGCAACTTGGCCATTCGACATGTGGGGTGTCGACTTGATTGGACCCTTCCCTCCCACCCAGGGAAACTGCAAGTATGTGATCGTTGCCATAGATTACTTCACTAAATGGGTTGAGGCCAAACCATTAGCTCGCATCACAGAGGAGAATGCAATCAACTTCATTCACGACTTCATTTGGTGTCGGTTTGGTTTTCCTCGAGCCATAATATCAGACAACGGACCGCAGCTTCCGTGAGCCTTCGGCGTAGATGAATCGGGTAGGGATCAAGCATTGGCAATCTTCTCGTCGCCTATCCTCAAAGAAATGGGCAAGCCGAAGCAAATAATAAACCGGTTCTATCTCGCACTCAAGACAGTCTCGTAGGTCGACGCAACAACCGGTTGGACGAACTCCCCTTGCTCTTCGGGGCGCTCGCACAACCACTGGGGCCTACTGGGAAACCCCATTTGCTCTTACATATGGATCGAGGCCACGGAACCCGCCGAGCTCGCATTTCCCACTGCTAGAGTGACTTTCTTCAATCGAGCGTAATGACATCAACAGATTGATCGACTTGGATCTAGTCGACGAGAAGCGAGATACAACTTACCTTCGAATGGTCAACTACAAGCAAATAACTAAAAGTTAACACGACAAGAAGGTCAAGGCAAGATCATTCCAAGTAGGAGACCACGTGTTGAGAAAGATTGAAGCAACGGGAAGGAGAACTCAAAGAAATAAAATGTCTCCCAACCGGGAAGGTCCTTACATAGTCACTCGAGTCGTCAAGGAAGGAACTTACATGATAGCTCATCCTCGGGAGAAGAGTTGAAGCATCCTTGGCACGCCACTCACCTCATCGTATATTACTTCTAGTTTCCAAATTCCAAGCTCAAAGTTTGTCCTAAGTTCTAGTTTTCTATGTAAGCATGCTTTACTTCAATGAAATTATAAGTTCTATTCGACCAAACATTGTACTACACTCTATGCAATAAGCTCGATTCTTAATCGCCTTTGTACCTTTAAGTGAGTTCAGCTCTTAGTCAACTTCACTTCAACAAGCTCGATTCTTAATCAGATTAGTACCTTTAAGTGAGTACGACTCTTAGTCAACTTCACTTCAACGAGCTCGATTCTTAATCGCCTTCGTTCATTAAGCAAAGTCCGACTCTTAGTCGATCGAACTCGAACAAACTCGACTCTTAGTCGGGCCTCGTTTAATTAGCTCGACTCTTAGTCGCCTCGTTGTAACAAGCCTCGATTCTTAATCAGCTTCGTTCATTAAACAAAGTCCGACTCTTAGTCGACTTAGCTCTAACAAACTCGACTCTTAGTCAATCATGTTTCCAAAAGCTACATAAGTCTGAGGTCAACTTAACCGTCATAGGACAGGTCGACCTTAGTCTTAGAATGACTCACTGGCCCTACTATATCTAGCTCGACATCTACATGCTGACATCAAAAGCATACACCATATAATAAAGGGAAGTCAGCTACGATTAAATATAAGTAAGTCTCCCAAATTGGGCCAAGACTTAGGCAAATAAAGTTATGATGTCTCATGCCTCCCTAAAACCCGGGCCAAGGCATATGAATAATTACAGACATAAAAAGCAAAAAATTGTTTGTGACTTGTTCTTTACATCATCCACTTAAAAAGCGACCTAAGAGTTCTTATCATTGGTAGTTTCCCCATTCACGTCGCCTTCTTGTTGCCGCGGCTCGTGGGTTTACCCGACTCGAGTATAATTGCCGATCGTGCTCTTCCTCCATAATGGCAGCATCCTCAAGCTCTTGCAGAACCACATCAAAATTCCTCTCGGCAGTTGGGGGAGCTTCCCATTTCTCGCATCCATCATCTTCATCTTCCTGAGCAATGAAAGCCAAATCATTTTCAAGGTAGGGAACGAGCGAGTGACCACCACGAGCTGCCATGTCGTACTGGGATTCAGAGAACCAACGAGCTAATTGCTCGATGGTAACTGTGGCTGATGAATCCACCAGTGCTCGATGCGCCATGTGTCTCTTGCCGACCTCCAGAAAGTCCTGTGCCTTGGCCACGATGGCATTGTAGTACTCATCTCCCTCCTTAAATTTATCAACTGCAGCCTTCGCAGCATCCTTAGCAAGAATAAAGAATCGGCAGCTGAAGGTCTTCTTGCCACTTCACCCGCGCTCGCCGATGATCCTCATTCAGCTCGACCAAGAAGGTGTCCTTCTCCTTCAGAAGTTTGGAAACTGTTGCCAGCTCCGTCTTGGCCTTCTCAAGCTCTTTCTTCTCAGCATCCTTCTCCGCCTCCACCTCCTTGAGCTTGGACTCTGCAGCTTCAAGATCTGATAGAGCCTTCTTCTTCACCATATCCGCAGCTTCGAAGGAATTGTCAAGATCATTGTATTTTTCCTTCATATCGGCCAACTCCTGCGCCTTCTTGGCATAATCTTGAAGAGCTTGTCTCTCCCTCTCAATAGAGGCTCTCCAAGAGCTTTTAACTTGCTCGACCATGGTGAGGTTCTACATTTAAAGGAAATCAGATAACTGTTAGCTCGAAAGTCAAAGTTGTTTGATTAAAGGAATAAGCGACTAGACAGAAAGGGAAAGTAAAAAGTTACCTCGCATTGAATCATTCCAAAACGAGCAGAAAACTCTTCAGGTGTTATTCCTTTATCAGCAAAGTGAGCCAACAGATCCACATCAATGGCCCTTCTCACAACCACCTGACCCAAGCTCATATCTGGGTAACGGCGGCTCAAGCTGTTAACCCCAGCTAGTGGAGGAACATCACTCAACCTCCTCATCTATTCCTCAAGAGACTCTTTGGTGGGAAGAGGAGAGACTGGTGGAGGCATTTGACTTGAAGAAATTGACTTCCCTTTCTCAGAGCGCAGCCTTTTCCTTGCATTCCGAGGTTGGTCGTCGGCATCTATCTCCATGTCATCATCTTCAACAACCACAAAATTCAAGGGGCTGGCCCCTGCAATCTCAGCTCCAGAGGTCACAAAGATCAACCTCCCGAATTGGGTCGGAGCTTAAGCTTCCTTAGCCGACTGGCGGACTCGTCACCTCCATCAAGCAGCATCCACAGATCGGGTACCACTTTGCGAAGGTCATCTTCTTCAACCCCTCCATTGGCACCATCCCAATGTTATCCTTTGACAAAGAAGTCGGTCCTTACCGCAGCCTCCTCCGCCTATGAAGCTCGAAATGCGTTAGCAGCCACGAGCTTTTTTAGCTTTCTTCTTATCGAGACGCCAACGATGCGACCTATATTAGCTTCTTGGTCGGGTGTTAGAAGCTACTGACAAAATCAAAATAGAAAAGTGTTAGATCGACATACGAGCAAAAGTTCTATATACGAGCAAAAGTTCAATATACGAGCAAAAGTTCTATGTGCGAGCTTATTATGAGCGATTTGACCATATTATACGCGAGTTAATAAGCTACGAGCTAATCATGGACGAGCTAATTATTATGCAGGCAGATCTCTACGTACGAGCAAGCTATGTACGAACTACGGGTCCAAATTTACGACCACTTCATCCAAGACAAATCATTCATACATACAAGTATACCTATAAAAGGCAAAGAAAGAAAAGCTGAGCAGGGATATCTTACCACCAACATGCTCCCCATTGTCCTTGCAATAGTTTGCTGTCTTCCTACAACGTTGACATTTATCTCCAAATCTACCTAGAGAATGAGTAACCCAGTCAGGATATACTTGGCCTCTCAACACAGGAGTAAGGGGCTCCACCACTCCATCTCCAGACATCATTCCAGCCTGGATGAAATTATACTTAGTAGTGAGCAGACTCTCCCAGCTGATGGGCCTCCTGGCAACTAATCGACATAAGACCTTGTACAAGTTAAGATGCCAGGATGGCTCCCAATAATCCCTCTCATCCATGGTCTCTGTTTCATCGTTGGGCAACGGGAACTCCCATCCTAATCTGCTCTCTACCACCACTACATGGGAATTCCATCCGCTATGCTTGCTGGGAAGGTTAGTAAAAAGTTTGGGAGACTTGGGTTTAGAAGGAGTGCTGATGCTCAGGTCCTCCCCACTATACTTAATACAGAAAAATTCCTTGAATACCCTCATACAAGGTTCATACCCGAGGAATCTACACACCATAGCAAAGCACACAAGGACCCTACAAGTATTGGCTCCGAGCTGAAGGGGTAGGGCATTGGCACATTCCAAGAACTCGTTGATAAAGGGGTCAAGTGGCAACCTAAGGCCAGCCACGAACTGACCATAAAAGAAAGCTACCCTGGTGGCATCCCTGGTGAAGGTCGATCTAAATTGATTCATGAATTCCTTCTGGGTATAGATGGTCACTTGGTAGTCCTCTTTGCTGACTTCGCAAAATTCCCGAATCATGCTATACCTAGAGGGCAAATTTTTCTTTCCACGCAATGGCCCAGAAGGAACATAACCTCTCTCATTCTTCCCAGGAACAACTGAATCGTCAAATGCGTCCACAATTCTGGGACCTGAAGAAGTCGAGGCAGCATTTCCTTCTCGAGTTGTCATATATGTACAAGAAGAAGGAAAAACAGGGAAGTCAGTCCTACGATCACATTCAGTCGACCTACCTAAGGGCGACCTGGACTCCCCTGGAAAACCTATTCTGTTCCTAAGAAAGGAGGGTTTGTGGACATCCCTAACATAAAACAAGGTGATATGGTCGAGTAGTTCATGGAACAGATGGAAAGTGACAATATTTGAATCATCGACTACTAGGTTTTCAACGTCCTCTACAATGGGCAAACTTATCTCACTGAAATTCAACTCCCACCTGGTCAAAATACAGGCGCATTCATCCAAGGACATCACTCTCCACTCACTGTTCACGTTCTTATATACCCTACTGGCCAACAAAGGCAAGATCGATACCAAGCGCCAGGTTCACTACGAAAGGTTCTAGCCATGGCGAAAATGAAAACAGAGCATGAATTAAAGCCCTAAATACAAGATAAATACCTCAATTGATTGCAAAAGGGGGAGTCGTAGACAAAGACGCAAGTCTGGGTTAAATCCTGCTGCAATTCCACAATTATCGCCGGAGAAAGAGAGTTTGGAGACGGTAAGAATTCGTTTCAAAAGGGGATTTTTGGTATTTATATTTTCCCAAATTTGGAATGGGAAAAGAAATTCGAAATTAATTTTCCAAAATTAAACGCTGGAGCGGTTTTTGAGAAAGACTACCAAGCGTCAGAATAGTAATCATTGCTGAAAAGCGGCGCTCCTTCATCCCTGACCGTTCATCGCCGATGTCCAGGATCATGCCACGTCATTTTAGTCGACTAAAGTATCAATACGAGTAGCGACCTGCGAGTAAAGCAATTCTCATCAAAGATTTCCTTAACTTCCAAGCCGACGAAGTCAACTCGAATGTTGGGGGCCACTGAACATACCAAAAGTGTCGAGTTGGGCCAAACGAATAAAGCCCACTCACAGACAACCTTGACGCCCACATTTTCAATGAAGCTAGCCCAATCAGAACAAGGCCCAAAGCCCGTCTCAAGTATCCGTCGACTGAGTCCATGTCCGACCTTCCAGGTCCCGACTTAACTTAGTCCGACCTCATGATCCATACTACAATTCGGGTACGAACCATGCTCTACCCGTCAGTCAGGTCGACTATGCCTTAAATGGCGACCTCGACCTAATCCACAAGCGTCGACCTAGCAGGCGAATGTACGTGAAGTCAAACCTTTCCATAACCGATTCCCTACGAATCAGGAGCCGTTATAGGACACGTTCACATTACTTGTAACTGTCCCTAAAATCTCGGAGCTCATGTAGCACCACCAAAAATACAAATCTGGCCATCCCCTATAAATGCATCATCACTACCAACGGTAAAGGTAACCTGCTATTTTGTTATCTGAATTCATTATTCAATACATTTTGAGCTATATACAACCGTGATCTTACTCTCACGCCCGAGCGTCTTCGCCGGAGACACATCCGGCTAGTCGTGGGTTCTGATTTCAGGTCAAGGAGCCAGGTGATTGGTCCTGCCACGTGGAGGACTACTGATAAGCACAATTCCTGCAGCATCAATCATAATTTACACATTTACAACACTTATAAGTTCTCTTATAATTGACTTATAAATCAAAATTTTCAACAAAAGAAAATCAAAAATTTCAATAATAACAACGAATTACTCTCATAATTTATATATTTACAACTCTTATAAGTTAATTAAAGTACAAAAGTCATTTTTTTCACTTTTTACAATTTTAAAGAAAAAAATATAATATTATTTGGTCAAATCACGGTCAAACTCATATAGTAGGCGTATAAGACCAATTCGCATCTTATAATTTAACTATAAAAGTCATTTTTTCACATTTTTTCACAAAAATAAAATAATTTTTTTTTATGTTTTATTAATGTTGACTCTCATATTCGGTCAAACATCAATCAACTCTTATAACTAACATATAAGACATGTTCACATCTTATAATTAAAGAACAAGAGTCATTTTTTTTCACTTTTTTCCATTTTAAAGAAAAACAATCTAATATTATTTGGTCTAATCACAGTCAAACTCCTATAATTAGCGTATAAGACCAATTCGCCTCTTATAATTTAACTATAAGAGTCATTTTATCACATTTTTTCACAAAAATAAAATAAATTATTTTATTTTTTATTAATGCTGACTCTCATATTCGGTCAAACATCAGTCACTCTTATAATTGACATATAAGACCTCTCATAATAACACGAATTAATCTTATAAGACAATTAACTTATAAGACTACTTTAAAAAGTCTTATAAGTAACATATAATACTTTTTAAAAGAGTCTTTATATAAGTAACATATAAGACTTTTTAATAAGTCTTATATGTAACTTATAAGACTTTTTAAAAAGTCTTATAAGTTACTTATAAGACCTATTTGAACATTGGGAACCGTGTTGTAAAAAAGTCTTATAAGTAGTAACTTATAAGACCTTTTTTAATAAGTCTTTTTACTTATAAGACTTATTAAAAAATTCTTATTATAAGTTACTTATAAGACTTTTTAATAAGTCTTATATGTAACATATAAGACTTTTTAAAAAAGTCTTTATATAAGTTACTTATAAGACTTATTAAAAAAGTCTTAGTCTTATAAGTTACTTATAAGACTACTTTAAAAAGTCTTATAAATAACATATAATACTTTTTAAAAAGGTCTTTATATAAGTAACATATAAGACTTTTTAATAAGTCTTATAAGTAACTTATAAGACTTTTTAAAAAGTCTTATAAGTTAATTATAAGACCTATTTGAACATTAGGAACCGTATTGTAAAAAAGTCTTATAAGTAGTAACTTATAAGATTTTTTTAATAAGTCTTTTTACTTATAAGACTTATTTAAAAAGTCTTATAAGTTACTTATAAGACTTATTAATAAGTCTTATATGTAACATATAAGCATTCATCAGTATAATAACAACTGATAACACATTACACACACAAGCACACACTGAACCACGTCATCTCTTAATCGACTACTCAATTCTCAAAGCATCCAGATCAAACGCATCAATAACCTGCAAGTTAATACACAAATATTAGCTAGCAATTGCTAATTTTGATAATGGGAAACGATAAATAAAGATCTGAATTGCAGCTTACGTTGAACAAAATCGACGGAGGTTGATAAGAATTGATGAATTTGAGATTCGACGGATCAGCGAATGCTGTGGAGTTGGGGATCAAATTGTCCGCAAATCCACTTGTATGTGAATTGGCAGTGACGAAGACAGATTAAGAACGCCGCATATGGAGTACAGACGAGATCGAGACAGTGTAGATCTGATCGGATTCCTAAGGAGCAGCAATAACAACGTTGACGACGGCGACGACGTGAAGGAGGAGGCATTTCAGATGTACGATCTGAACAAAAACGAGTTGATCTCGTTGTCCGAGTTGCATCAGATCTTTGATGCGGAGATGGAGAAGGTGAGGCAGAAGGTGATGGCTTGGCGACGGCAGGTGTGAGGTCGGGGAAAGGAGCGCCGGAGAGGGAGACGGTGGCCGGAGGTAGGTGAGGAGCCGAGGAGGTTTGCCGGCCGGAGAGGGGGCAGTAAGTTGAGAGAGGAGAGAGAGAGTGATTGAGTGTGTGTGTATGTGTGTGTGTTTTTTCTGGTGTAAGGGTGGGAGGAGGGAGGGGAGGGGTGGGTTTTGTTTGAAGGGTAGGGGTAGTTTTGATATTTAAGAATTTTATTTAACTGATCAACAGAGATGAGGAATGTATATGAAATTATAATCTTAATTAACTGAACTCTTTATTTAAGATTTACAAAAAGAATATCCTCACAAAAGATTAAAATTTGAATAGGGAGGGCCTAAGGAAATTTATCCTAATATGAATATAAAGCGTCGTGCAGTAGTCAGTCAGTGAACGTAAAAAGTGGGGGAGATAGGATGTGTGGCAGTTTTGTTATTTAATCATAAACAAGAGGGCCTTTTCTGTCGGGAAAAACTAGGCCTCATCATCTTTATAGATAGAGAACGAAGAATGTGTGTGGTGGGACTGGGACTGGGACACATTTAGGCAGCGCCAAAGGCGCAGGCCTTCTTCTCTTCTCCCACGCTACTCTACTCTTCCTGCGCGCGTCTATTCCACTTCATCTTCTCTTTATCGGGCCATTTATGATTTAACCCCAAAAGGCCAACTATATTTTTTTTACTTCTTTTTTTTTTTAAATATTTTCCTAAATAACAAATTTTATTTTTATTTTGTAAAAATGACCATGTTCACTGAAACTCGATACTAGCATTAGCAAGTCTATTAAAAAAATATATTTATTGTCAGTAGCGAGTTTCACAAAACTTGTTACTAAGAATAGCGAGTTTTAGGAATAATTAGTTTTAGCATTTTTCAAGTCTTGTTAGTTAGGAAAATAATTAAAAATATTAAATGAGAAAAAAATGGGCCAACTCGATCTGTTTATACTTCTTCGATTAGTATTTTATGATTTCTTTTATTATTACTAACAATATACTTTAATTGATAATTTAAGTTAATTTATTTATTTTAATAAGGTTTAATTTATTCTTATAAATAATATTTATAATATGTATAAATAGTTATTTTTTTATTAAAATAGTTCGGTTTCTATGAAACTAATAATCAAATTCATTTAAAATAAAATTAAAAAAAAAAACCTAGACGGAGTATTTTTAATGCTTCACAGACCCAGTAAGATTTCATCCCAATCAACAACAACAACAACAACAACAACAACAACAAAGCCTTAGTCCCAAAATAATTTGGGGTCGGCTAACATGAATCCTCATATGTTATCGTGAAAAAAAATAAATAAAAAAAAAATTAAAAAAAAATTAAATTAAATTAAATTAAAAAAATAAAATAAAAATAAATAAAATAAATAAATAAAAAATAAAAAATAAAAAAATCAACCCCCACATGGATTTTTGCCCTCCACTCCGGCCTCTTCAAAACCATACTTTCATCCACTCCAAGTAAATTCATATCATTTTCAATTACTCTAATCCAAGTTTGTTTGGGTCTTCTCCTACCCCTCGCCATTTTCTCATTTCTCCACTGTTCCGGCCTCCTAACCGGTGCATCACTCGGTCTCCTTCTCACATGTCCAAACCACCGTAGACGATTTTCCCTCATTTTATCCTCAATGGGCGCAACTCCTACTTTACCTCTGATCACCTCATTCCCCAACCGATCCTTTCTTGTATGACCGCACATCCATCGAAGCATACGCATCTCCGCCACATTCATCTTATGCACGTGACATTTGTTTCACGGCCCGACATTCGGTCTTGGTAAAGCGATGCCGGTCTAATTGCCATGCGGTAGAATTTTCCCTTTAATCTATTGGGCATGCCGCGATCACATAGAAACCCTGTAGCACTCTTCCACTTCAACCAACCTGCTTTAATCCTATGAGCCACATCTCCATCTAATTCTCCATCCTTTTGGATAATGGATCCAAGATAGCGAAAAAACTCGAGAAAGCTTGGATAATATTTCCATCAAATGTGACCGCCCCTGCCTCCCTACTTCCAACTCTGCTAAACTTACACTCCAAATATTCGGTCTTGCTTACCTTAATCGAAAACCTCGAGATTTCAAAGTGTGTCTCCACAACTCCAATTTACTTTCAACACCCTCTCTTGTCTCATCAATCAGCCTGATATCATCTGCGAACAACATACACTTTGGTATATCATCTTGGGTGACCTCGTCAATTCGTCCATTATCAAAGCAAAAAGAAAGGGGCTAAGTGCGGAACCTTGATGCACTCTGATCTTTATAGGGAACTCTTCGGTCTTCCCAACACTAGTCTGTACACAAGTACTAACTCCATTATACATGTTCTTGATAATATCAATATATTTCTTTGAAACACCCTTCTTTGCTAATGCCCACCAAAGTACCTCTCTTGGCACTTTATCATATGCCTTCTCCAAATCAATGAAAACCATATGCAAATCTTTCTTTTGATCCCGATATTTCTCCATGATTTGTCTCATAAGATATATTGCCTCCATAGTCGATCTTCCTGGCATAAACCCAAATTGGTTATCCGAAATATCCACAATTTTTCTCAGCCTTTGTGCAATCACTCTTTCCCAAAGTTTCATAGTATGGCTCATTAGTTTGATCCCCCGATAGTTGGCACAATCTTGGACATCACCTTTATTCTTATACAAAGAGATCAGAATACTCTTCCGCCACTCCAATGGCATTGTGTTAACTCTCCATATCTTGTTAAATAGCGTTGTTAACCAATCTACTCCCCTCTCCCCGAAACATCTCCAAACCTCAATTGGTATACCATCTGGTCCAACGGATTTCTTCAATCTCATCTTTTTCATTGCCATTTCCACTTCACTCTTTCGAATTCTCCGCATAAAATCTCGATTAACCATACTCGAAGAGATATTTAAATCTCCAACATCCTGCTCTTGACCGCCATTGAACAAGTTATCAAAGTACGAACTCCATCTATCTTTTATCTCTTTATCCCTGACTAAAACTCTTTGGTCTACATCCTTCACACATTTAACCGTCCCAATATCTCGTGTTCTCTTATCCCTCATACGAGCGAGTCTGTAGATGTCCTTTTCCCCTTCTTTTGTATCCAACTTATCATAAAGTTTCTGATTCACCTTTGCTCTTGCGTCTCTTACTGCTTTCTTAGCATCTCTTCTAGCTTTCTTATACTTCTCATAGTTCTCGTCGCTCATACATTTCCCCAATAATTTGTAGCATTCTCGCTTGCCCTTTATTGCTTGTTTTACTTCCTCGTTCCACCATGATGTGTCCTTACTTGGTGGACCATTTCCTCTAGATTCTCCAAGGACTTCTTTCGCCACCTCCTTTATGGTATGTACCATCTTAGTCCAAGTCGAATCTATATCTATATCCTCCATATTATCCGCCCAAATACCGGTATCGACCATCTTAACTACAAATTTCGGTTGATTTTCCCCTTGAAGTCTCCACTACTTGATTCTAGGGTCTACCTGTGATTTTCTCTTCCTCGAAATTCTCTTACTTCGAAAATCAAGTACCACCAGTCTATGTTGAGTTGCTGTGCTCTCGTCCGGAACAACCTTGCAATTTGTATAACTCTTTCTACAAGTATTTCTTACTAAGAAGAAGTCAATCTGACTCGCATTACCTTCATTCCTATAGGACACCAAGTGAGATTCTCTCTTCTTGAACCAAGTGTTCATTATACTCAAGTCATATGCCAACGCAAAGTCCAGGATACTATTTCCTGCTTCATTCCTCTCTCCAAAACCAAAACCTCCATGTATACTCTCAAAGTCATATCGACTAGATCCCACATGTCCGTTCAGATCACCACCAATCACTAATTTCTCACCACTAGGTACTCGTTGCACTACCTCCTCCAAATCTTCCCAGAACACTTGTTTAATAGATGCATCCAACCCTATTTCATCCCAATCCCATAAATATTTTATTTTTTATTTAGTCAAAAATAAATTTTTATTTTCATTTTGAATAACTAAAATAAGTAAACTTTTTAAATTGTATTACTAAAATATTCGAATAGTTATTTATTATTAGCATAATTTTTATTTTCATTAAGAATAATAAGGAAGGAAATTATACACTTAAAAATTGAATTATCACATACTCCCTAGTCACTCCATTCCATAATATTGTGCACATCTTTTGGGACGCACGAAAATTTAGGAGAGAGTATATATTTTTAAAAGTATTATGATTGTCAAAATAACCCTAATTATAATAATGAGAAAAAAAATTATAATCAAAATAAACCCAAACGGGGCAAAATAAACTTTAGAGCATATTTTTTTTTGACAAAAACTTGGTTGAGAACAGCATGACCCGTCTCATCCATGAGACGGGTCGGTTTCATACCCATCACCCGCCCAACAAAGCCAACCCACGCCTCCGCCCAAGCTTTTTGCATATGGGCGGTCGCCCAAGCTGAAATCAGCGGCCGCCCAAGCTGGAATCAGCCCACATTTGCTTTGGCCCAATCCTTCAGCCAACATAAAGTAATAGTTTGTATACATTAAAGTAATAGTTTGTATACATTAAAGTAATAGTTTGTATACATTAAAGTAATACATATATACTGAAAAGTAATAATGTTTTTTCCTATGTTTTCTTCGTTTGGCAAAAGTAATACTTATTATAACTAAAATGTAACAAACGTGTTATTTATATATAATAGTATTTGTACATAATTGTAACACATATGTATAGGTATCTATATGTTTTCATGTAAAAGTATTACATTATCTATAGAAATATGTTACAATTTCATCTATCAAAGTGGTACATTTACTTGTATAAACTATTACATTCATATACATAAGTTATTACATTTCAAAAATAATACATATAGTTTGTATTACATTTGAAAAAAATGGGTAAAAATGAGCTTTTATTTTTTTTAAAACAGGTATTACGTTTACTTATGACCAATGTTACTTTATATGTATACAGTCATTACATTAAGAGATGGTAACTATTACTTTTGCTCTGAAAAAAATAATATAAAAAAATTAAAAAAAAAAATAAAATAAAAAATAATTAAAAAAAAAAATTGGCCTATAAAAGGCTGCCACGTGCGCGGGTCATGCCCCATGGGTCATGGGTCGACCCGTCTCATGCATGAGACGGATCCCATATTCTCACAGGAGACCGGCTCATTTTTTTTTATTATGTAAAATGGGCTAAGTTTCAATAAATTGAACTACAATCCCTAATTAAAGTAATGCACCGCTAGTTTTATTTTCTTAAAACCCAAACGGGAGCAGTTGCCCTCATCTATATTATAAATCACACCATTGTTTTGAACAGTGGTGTGAATAGTTTCATTCGCGGAAATGACCATTTTGCCCTCTATATTCATTCCCTTTCCCATTTTGCCCTTAAAAAAAAAAAATTAAAATAAAAAATTTTAAATTAATTTTTTTTAAAAAAAATAGTTTTAAAAAAATGTGGCCTTGGACACGGGCATATTTAAAAAACAAAATAGGAAAAATAAAAAATAAAATTAAAAAAAACAAAAAACGTGGCCTTGGACACGGACTTAGACTAGTAAGTCCACAAGTAGCTCCTTTTCTGAATTATGATTATGTTAAGTGAAGTACGATTTGTAAGTAAATTTTACATTATGTATAACAAGTGGATTATAATAGCATAATAATAATGTAATTTATTATTTTGGATATTGAGCTTATCATTGAGACAAAAAAAAAAAAAAATTAAAAAAAAAAATGTGTTCACGTTTTAGGGGAGGAGATGGTACTAGTTGTATGCCACATTTTATACCATTAGATAACCCACAACAGTGACTTTTCGTTGTGGGTCAGGGTCATAGGAAAAAAAAAAGAGAAAGTCAAGAAAATGGCATGACTTGGGCGGCCGGCCAATCGAGGTTGGTCCAGGTTGGGTCACAAAAATGTTTTGATTTTGCACACATGTCATTCTTTCATTGGATGACATGTGTTTATATAAATATATTTTTAAAATTATTATATTTTATATAATTATATAAAATAATAAAATAAAAAATGTATCAAAATTAATTTTTTTTATAATTGTATCGATAATTATTTTTTAATAATTGTACGAATAATTTTAGAAATATTATTACTAATACATTATTTAAAAAAATAAAATGATAAGTATTTTAGGTAAGTTGAAGTAAAGAAAAATAAATATTTTATTAAAAGGTTGGGTTGGATTGGGTCACTGATGAGAGTATAAATTATATAAGGTTGGAATGGTGTACTCCCTCCGTCCCATTACAAACCACAAATATTTCTTTTTTTCCGTCCCATTACAAACCACAAATTCACTATTCCCTTCACTCATTCTCTCTCCTATCATTATTTTAATACTCACAACACCATTATAATTTACTATTCCCTTCACTCATTCTCTCTCCTATTTTACTTTTACACTCACAACATTTATATCATTATTTTTTTCCTTAATCTCCGCGCAAACAGTAAATTTCCTTTTACTAATGGGACGGAGGGAGTATATGAAAGTGAGAGAAATTAATATTTTATTAGAGGTTGGGTTGAATTGGGATCACTGATGAGGATAGTCTTAAAAGACTTAATGGACATGAAGTTTTAAGATCTAATATCATAAGAGATATGACTTCTAAAGATTAATACTCCCAAAGTAATGTAATTTTGATGTATTAATGATTATTTTTAAAATTTCATATTAGAATGTTTTAACATAAATTATTAAACGAAATTAAATCGAATTTACAACTATAAAAAGTAATATTATCATTGCAAAGATGCAGGAAATATATATTGCGGTAATAAGAAAACAAATATTCCCTCTTTTTGAATATAAGGCTCCGTTTGTTTCCGTTTGTTTGAGGGAAAATATTTTTTGAAAATTTCGATGTTTGGTAAGTACCGAAAATGAAGAAAATATTTTTTGCAAAATACTTTCCCCACTTTTCCAAATAAAATTACTTACGTATTTTTTCTAATTAAAATATTTTCTGAAAAATATTAACACCCTCACACACACATGCACACATCTAACTTTTCATACAACCCCACATTATCCACCCCACACATTAACCACCCCCTACCCCTCCCCTCATAAAAAAATTATTTATATTAAAATTAGATTTTACAATTCTCCCTCAATCACCACCACCACCCCACCCCCCGCCCCACTCACCACCACCACCACCCCAACTACACTCACCACCACCACCCCCTGACCCCCCACCCTTTCGGGTCAAAAAAAAATTAATAATTTTAAATTTATTTTTATCAACTCCTCACCACACTCCACTCACCGCCACCACCCCTGCCCCCCCCCATCGGTTCAAAAAAATTTAATCATTTTAAATTTATTTTTAACAACATCCCACCCCACTCACCACCACCACCACCTGCCCCTCAAACCCCCAGTTGGGTCAAAAAATAAATTAATCATTTTAAATTTATTTTTAACGACTCCCCACTCTCAACACCACCAACAACACCTCAAGATCAAAAAAATATTTTTTATTTATTTTAAAATTATATTTTAACAACTCCCCCACCAACCACCAACCTCCCTCCCACGATCAAACTTTTTTTTACTTATAATTAAATTAATTTTTTTTTAACAACTCCCCAACCCAACCCCACTTTCCTACTCTCGGCCACCCACCATAACCCCCCCCCCCCACACTCTCGGCTACCCACCCTACCCAACACCTACCCCACCCCTACCCTATCACCACCCTAGCCTACCATCATTTTATCCTTTATATTTACCTCACCAACCTATCATACCCCTATCCTACCCTACCCCACACCCACCCACCTCACCCCTACTAATCCCCACCTCCATTACCCCACCTCCATTACCCCACCCCACCCTATCTCTTTAAACATATCTCAAATTGTGTTTTTATTGAAAAATATTTTTATTGAACATGATGCGGCGAATTTTGTATATATTATTTTCCTCATTTTTCTATGTATTTTCATTCATTTTGATGTATTTAGACTAGATTTGATGTACTTGGGGCATTATTTATCATTTGAGCTTTTGTTGTAATCCGGGGGTAAAATAGTCATTTATTTAGTTATTTTTTCGGATGTATTTTTGGTGAGCATCAAAGTCATGCCTCGAGTATCAAAGCAAAATCAAAGTCAAACGAAGCGGAGAAGAATAGTATAGGTTCAAGCTGCAATTATGTGAAGTTCAGGGACCAAACAGCAAAGCAGAAGACTTCAGTGACCAAAATGAAAGTATGAAAAGCTGGGTGATCAAAGTGAAAAGTGGAAAGTAGGATACCAAAATACCAATACTATGCACGCGTGTGTTGACAAGGACGAAGGCGTACGGACCGAGGCAAATTGGCTTGTGACCGGCGTGTGAGAGGAGGAGTTAATGTTATTTCTAATTTCTTTCTGCTTTAGTATTTTATTATTCTTTTAGTTTTAGGTTTAGTTTATTTTTGGTGGTAGGAGTATCTATACTCCTTTAACATTATTTTTTTTAGGGTTATCTAGTTTTTGAATTTTCTTAGAGAGAGCTTGAGTTGTTCCATGGAAGCTTAAACTCATTGCTTTGGGTTTGATTTTTTGAACCCCTTTTTATCAATTTGAGGTATTTTTCTTTTCAATCTGTTTATCACTGTTCATAATTTTACTTGTGTTTATTTTAGGTTTATAACTAGGGTTTGTGGATCTGGCCAATTCACTAGTTCTTTTTATGAATCTTAGCTAGAATTTTCTATGACTGTGCCAGTGTAGGAAATTCATGAGTAGCATCTTTACAATTTATGCATGTGCCATGGTAAATTGTGAAGTGAGTAAAATTAGATGATTATCTGTGTGAAATAATCATAGAAAGCTTTCTTGATCTTAGTTTCTTAAACCGTTCATCAATTAATTCTGCGATGTAGACTGTGCCAGTTAGATTAATTTATTAATTAGGGTTTCTAGTGAGTGTGTCACTGCTAGTAACTATTCTGAAAGAAGAAACAGAGATTGAAACAGATCTTATGATCAGGTGAATAGGGTTATAGTTAAAACAGATATCAATGATAATTGACTAATTAGGTGGGGACGGAATCAAATCTAAAGTGTTTCGAAATTATTGTTTTTGCTCTTAATTAGTTTAATTTCTATTTTTAGGATTTAATAATCAATCTAAACCCCCAATCTGGTCAAGTGACTGTTCGTGAACAAATAACCGTTCATGTGGATTCGATCCCTGACTTACCATAACTGCATTATTATTACCTAAGTTAGGTAAATTTGTAGGTGTGCGATTTAGCCTATCAAATTTTGGCACCGTTGCCGGGGAACGGTGTTTATTTGTTTACGTTCTTATTTTAATTCTTGTTCTTTTCTTTTTATTTTCTTAGTACTTAATTTTCTTTTTTTTTGGTTTAGTTTAGTTAATTTTATTTTCTTTTTAGTTATTTTTAATTCTGTTAATTGTTTTTAGTGTGGAACCTTGTAAAGTCCACACCTATTCTACTAACAATCTGCTTGGAAGTCTTGAATTAGTAAACAGATGGCAAATCAGACATTGAGGCAGAAAACTGTCCCGAATTGAAGCGAGCAACCTCATGCAGTTCAGTTCCCCACTCTGCCTACTGGGGTTACATTTGAGTTGAAGTCGGGTTTGTTGAGCCAGTTACCACACTTTACTGGGATGCCCGGTGAGAACCCGAATCAACATGTATCCCAGTTTGTGCAGATTTGTCAGAGCATGAAGCCAGCAGCACTTCCGATTGAGCATCTCCCCCTTAGAGCATTTTCTTTCACTCTGAAAGATGAGGCTAGTACATGGTATTACCATCTGCTGCCTAACAGCATTACCACATGGCAGCAGATGAAGAAGGTGTTTCTTGATGAGTTCTTTCCTCCAGATCAGATCAATGTGATGAAGCGGGACATTAGCAACATGGAGCAAAAGGTAGAGGAGACGCTATATGATTATTATAACAGGTTCCATAAGTTGTGCAAAAGTTGCCCGTATCATGGATTTGATGATGATCAGTTGATAGTATACTTTTATGGAGGGTTGACAGTCATGGATAAGCGGTTGGTGGATTCTTGTTGTGGGGGCAGTATACTCAACAAGACGACTGAGGAGGCTAATGAGATTATAAATGAGTTGGCTAAGAGCACTCGGACACATGGCAGGAGGTCGAGTTTCAGACAGGTTAGTGCTGCGAATTCTTGTAGTGGTGTGAAAAATAAGCTTGAGACAGATGTTGAGGACCTTAAGGGGATGATGAGATTGATGGGTCCACCACAGAGTCAGCAGTATCCCACTAATCACTACAACACTTATAGACCACCATATGGACTGCAGCAGCAGCCACCGCAGCAGCCGCAACAGCAGGGACAGTCTACAGAAGATATGTTCCGTACACTGGCTCAGAGTATGACCACTTTATCCAGCAGTTTTCAGCAGTATCAGCAAAGGACTGATACGAGTATCAGTGATCTTGAGAGACAGATGGGGCAGATTGCAGATGCTGTGGGTAGGTTGGAGGCTCAGAATTCGAGAAAGTTGCCATCACATACTGAACCTCAGAGTGCATGTGCCATGACTTTGCGCAGTGGAAAGGAAACTGGGAAGGAAGTTGTACCGGAGGAGCCAGTAATTGAGGTTGAGCAGGTTGTGCCTGAGGAGAAGACCCCGGAGGAGGAAAAGAAAGCTACACCAGAGCCCACAGTTTTTGAGCCAGATGTTCCATTTCTTGAGGCCTTGAGAGAGCATCGCAAACCGGAGCCTGACAAGGCTATATTTGATAATTTCAAGAGGCTTGAGGTAAACATCCCATTTTTAGACCTATTGCAGACTGTCCCGAGATATGCTAAATTCTTGAAGGAGCTGTGTAAATTGAAGAGGGATCAGAAGGCAAGAAGTCAGAAAAAGGTGAAGATGAAAGAGCATGTGTCTGCTGTCTATCATAAGAAGATGCCCAAGAAGTGGAGTGATCCGGGTATGTTTGTTATTCCTGTGTCTTTGGGTGATGATTCTGAGCATATGGCCATGCTTGACTTGGGTGCTTCAATCAATGTTATGCCTTATGCATTGTTTGAAAATCTTAAGTTGGGCCTCTACAGGATACTAGGGTAGTAATTCAGTTGGCGGATAGATCCAATGCCTACCCTAAGGGGAAGGTTGAGGATGTGCTTGTTCGGGTTAGTAAATTTATTTTTTCCGCAGATTTTTATGTGCTAAATATGGATACGGATCCTAAGGCTCCCATTCTGTAGGGGAGGCCATTTATGTCTATGGCTCATACTAAGTTGGATGTTTCCAACGGATCTTTGATTATGGAGTTCGATGGGGATTTAATGGAGTTCAACATTTTTTACTCCAATAAAGACCCTAAGGATGTTCATAGTTTATGTTTCATGAGTGTAGTTGAGCCGAAGGTAGAGGATGTGTCCAAGGTTTGTAGTGGGATTGATGATATAAAAATGGGTTGAAAATACCGGCGGTAAAACATGCACCAAGAAAGGTGAAGAATCTTCCTGAGCACCGAAAGCATGCATTTGGAGGTGAGGAAGAAGTGATGATGGCTAGTGGTCCGATGGAGACAGAGAAACATGGAGGTTTGAGAACGATGAACAAAAAGACTAAGGGATTTATATAGATAATTCGAGCTCAAACGGGATGGAGTGTGCACTAATGAGGTACCATTTATTCCCTTTCGTTTAAACTGTTTTTTTTTTAGTTTAAGCGTGGGGGAAGGATGATTGTATCATTGTTAGCTATGGGTCTGAGTCTTGTCAAAGACTTAAAATTTGATGCTCGCCGGGGGCTTACCCGGCATTTGGTCTAGCTAAAGACGGTAAAGAAGGGTGGCTCACGGGGAAGCAACCTGAAATTTTCTTGCTTTTGTCTTTGTTATATTTCTTTTTACTTATTTATTTATGTGGAATTAATGCTACTGAGATATTTCGTTTGTGGTGTTGTGCAGGGAAAAGCATGAAGAAAGGAGAAAAATATTTTGAGGCTTGTTTCCTAAAAAAAAAAAAAAGAAGCCAGGCGTCCGCCTCAATTTCAATGAGGCTCCCGCCTCAAAGACAGAAGGAGCGGCCAAAAGAAAGCAAAAACCAGGCACCTGCCTCAAGAATAACAAGCGGCCGCCCCACTTGGAAAGTTCATGGGCCGGTGAAACTGCTTTGGAGGCGCTCGCCCCACTTTATCTCAGGCGTATGCCTTCTTTAATGAAAAAAAAAAAACTAAACTAAACTGTTGAAAAAAAAAGGGCCTAAGAAAAAAAATAGAGGCCTGTTAAAAAAAAAAAGTAATTTCGAGACGAACGAAAGGACCAGGCCAATGCCCCAATTTCCAGGCCTAGCTTCTCTCGGCCAATCTTCC
The DNA here is from genome assembly GCA_022495995.1 of Adenophora triphylla var. japonica. Classification (NCBI taxonomy): domain Eukaryota; kingdom Viridiplantae; phylum Streptophyta; class Magnoliopsida; order Asterales; family Campanulaceae; genus Adenophora; species Adenophora triphylla. The sequence goes on from JAFEMH010002622.1 coordinate 314,032, forward strand.
CCAGCTCGGCCTTGCTTGGCCGGCCAACTTCCTTTTCCGAAGCAGCCCCCTACTTCCAAGCAACTGCATTTTAGCCCTCCAATTTCCATATCTTTCACTTTAGTCCCTTTTTTTTTCCAAAATTTTCAATTTAGCCCTAAACTTTCTAAAACCAATTTAGTCCCTTATTTTTCCATTTTTCCACTTTGTCCCCTAAACTTTCAATCCAAGCTTACCTCTCCCATTTTCTTTTTATTTTCATTTTAGTCCCTGTACTCTCAAACCCTTGAAACTTGGCCATTATTCACCCATTATCATCAATAATTTGGGAGTAGCTCTAGCCAAAGACCATTTTGGGGGCCAGATTTGTTTCCACCACCTCCGTAGTCCCGAAAGGTATTTCTATCCCTTTCTTATTTGTGTTGTACTTATATTGATGCATATGAGACTATGCATTGTTTAGTGAGGGGGTGTGGGTTTGTATAGTTCTTTTTGATTTGTTTAGTGGTTTTTCGTGATTCTTTCTTAAAAAAATGAAAAATGAAAAAAAAATAATAAATAATAAATAAATAAAAAAAAATTGAGAGGCTAAGTGAAAACTCGAAAGGGCGCTTAAGCAAAAGGTGAGGTTTTGAGATTATTATTATTTATTCACCGGTGTTGGTGTCATAAGGGGGGTTTGGAGTCTCGGGTTAGAATTTTCATACTTGGTGTAGGAGGCTCGGTTAGAGGTGATTAGAATAGAAACCCTCGTTCTTTCTTGGAGTAATAAGGGGCGTTGGTGCTTTCATGAGGTAAGTTATGTCCGGAAACAATTTCTAGGCATCAACTTCTTATTTTTACGAGGGCGAGAGTAGTGTGAGACTAGCGTGGGGGAAACTTAGGGCATTTTTAGTTCCCCGAGGCTTTTATGTGTGTGCCTTAGTCCGGATACTTTATTATTATGGGAGTTTGTATCAGGCTAAGGCCATTGATGTATTTTACTTTCTGGAGTTATATGGGTGGACGGAGTTTCTTATACTCCGAGTTGTTTGAGTTTGTTGACTTTTGACTTGGAGGCTTAGATGAGATTAGGGGTCATTTTCTCCCATGCTATGCTGATTAGACCGGTGCTTAGAGTGGGGTTAGGATATTATACAGGGACGAGTAATGGTCTAAGCGTAGGGGAATTTGATGCGGCGAATTTTGTATATATTATTTCCCCTCATTTTTCTATGTATTTTCATTCATTTTGACGTATTTAGACTAGATTTGATGTACTTTGGGCATTATTTATCATTTGAGCTTTTATTGTAATCCTGGAGTAAAATAGTCGTTTATTTAGTTATTTTTCCGGATGTATTTTTAGTGAGCATCAAAGTCATGCCTCGAGTATCAAAGCAAAGTCAAAGTCAAATGAAGCGGAGAAGAATAGTATAGGTTCAAGCTGCAATTATATGAAGTTCAGGGACCAAACAGCAGAGCAGAAGACTTCAGTGATCAAAATGAAAGTATGGAAAGCTGGGTGATCAAAGTGAAAAGTGGAAAGTAGGAAACCAAAATACCAATACTGTGCACGCGTGTGTTGACAAGGACGAAGGCGTACGGACCGAGGCAAATTGGCTTGTGACTGGCGTGTGAGAGGAGGAGTTAATGTTATTTTTAATTTCTTTTTGCTTTAGTATTTTATTATTTTTTTAGTTTTAGGTTTAGTTTATTTTTGGTGGTAGGAGTATCTATACTCCTTTAACATTATTTTTTTAGGGTTATCTAGTTTTTGAATTTTCCTAGAGAGAGCTTGAGTTGTTTCATGGAAGCTTAAACTCATTGATTTGGGTTTGATTTCTTGAACCCCTTTTTATCAATTTAAGGTATTTTTCTTTTCAATCTGTTTATCCCTGTTCATAATTTTACTTGTGTTTATTTTAGATTTATAACTAGGGTTTGTGGATCTGGCCAATTCACTAGTTTTTTTTATGAATCTTAGCTAGAATTTTCTATGACTGTGCCAGTGTAGGAAATTCATGAATAGCATCTTTACGATTTATGCATGTGCCATGGTAAATTGTGAAGTGGGTAAAATTAGATGATTATCTGTGTGAAATAATCATAGAAAGCTTTCTTGATCTTAGTTTCTTAAACCGTTCATCAATTAATTCTGTGATATAGACTGTGCCAGTTAGATTAATTTATTAATTAGGGTTTCTAGTGAGTGTGCCACTGCTAGTAACTATTCTGAAAGAAGAAACAGAGATTGAAACAGATCTTGTGATCAGGTGAATAGGGTGACAATGAAAAGAGATATCAATAATAATTGACTAATTAGGTGGGGACGAAATCAAATCTAAAGTATTTCGAAATTATTGTTTTTGCTCTTAATTAGTTTAATTTCTGTTTTTAGAATTTAATAATCAATCTAAACCCCCAATCTGGTCAAGTGACTGTTCGTGAACAAATAACCGTTCCTGTGAATTCGATCCCTGACTTACCATAACTGCATTATTATTACCTAAGTTAGGTAAATTTGTAGGTGTGCGATTTCGCCTATCAGAACACATGAAATTTTTTTCGAAAAACATTTTCCTTACCAAACATGCGAAAACATGTTTATCTCATTTTTCGGAAAACATTTTCATTTTTCGAAAAACATTTTACAGAAAATCATTTTTTGAAATTTATTTTATGCGAAACAAATGGAGCCTACGAGTGGACAGTTTTTATACCACATTTTATACAATAAATTAAGTTTCATTATTGTGTCATCAGTTTTATACCACAATTTATACTATAAATGAGAGTGTTCACAAAAAATTTGTTCACAAAAAAAAATTGTATTTTTTATGCCTAAAATAACAAGTGTTATTGTTATATTGTATCACAATTAATAGTATTCTCAATAATAATTTTTAGATATTTATTGGGATAATTATTTTTATTTAAATTATTGATCAAAGTATAATCTAGTTGATCAATTTTTTTTTTGTAAAATATAATAATACATAGAAAATATATACTAGTGATAATAAACAGGAAAAATGGAAAAAAAAAAAACTCAACTATTGCTCTTTTGTGAATTTTATCACCAACTAATTTTTTTTGTATCCAACAATCACACTTTATTTTTTTTTGCATTCATTAGCACTATCACTAACGACGTTAGTTTTTTCTCAGTTAAATTAACATGTGCCATTGTACGTGCCATTTTCTCAGGGGTATTTTCGATAGTTTGGTCTAAAAAGTAAATATTATAAAATAGGGGTTTAGTTGTTCTTTTGAAAACTTTAGGGGGTAAATTGAAAAAAGAAAAAAAAACCATTAAATCAAATCCCCTCCCCTTCTTCTTTATCCATCAGTATCTAGAGCTGTCAATTCGGAAATACGGGATGGGACGGGACAAAATTATGTTGTCCTACGACGAAAACGGGATGAGACGGGACGGGACAAAACGGGACGGGACTAAAATACTCCGTCCCATCCCGTCCCATTTGCGGGACGCGGGATCCCGCGGGACAATGCGAAACCCGTTGACTAGGAGGGATAAGCGTTGACTAAAGCAAGAAGTCCCAAAGTTTTGTCTTTCTTCTCATGAAACGTAAATATCGCCATTAAGAACGACCATTGAAATGTTCCGGGGAAACAAATGTTAAAATAGGAGCACGAAAATGGCATAAAAGCTCCAATAGTTCACAAACTTTTAACATTATCGCAAGAAATTCAAACAGCTTTAAGATCTTTCATTCAGTTTACTGACTGCTCCTTTAACTTAACTACTGTATTTTATTGAAGGCTATACACGGAAATAAATTATCGCTTGAGAAACAAGTATTTAAATTTCTCAGCTACACAAATTAGATCAAAATTTAGCCTCCCTTGGTACCCAATTTGTAACATTCCATCCAAGTCGTTTTTATAAATTATTGGAAGAAACATGAAAGTTTAAATATCATTATCAAACGTGCATTTGTGAAAGGTCCAGGTCCTAATGTTCTTATAGCATACTCTTATTTATATTTTTCCTAAAAGCTTATGATACCTAAAGGGGTTTACCCAAGCATATTTGATATCAATACGGAATAACGGGAAGGGACGAAACTAAGTTGTTTCGCGACGGGAACGGGACGAAACGGGACGGGACAAAACGGGAAGGGACTAAAATAGTCTGTCCCATCCCGTCCCATTTGTATGGCGGGACAGGACGTCCAACGGGACCGTCCCAACTTGACGGCTCTATCAGTATCCCAGATACCACCACAGCCGCTGCACACTCCGACAACATTAGCAACCACAGAAACTGCTTCCGCCACCGTTCGATATCGAGAATGCCTAAAGAATAACGCCGCCAACATGGATTCCCACGTAGTCGACCGCTGCGGTGAATTCATGTCGAGCGGAGAAGATGGAACATGGAACAGTCGAAGCATTGAAATGCGCGGCTTGTGAATGCCACCGTAACTTTCACCGGAGAGAAATAGAAGGCGAGGCGCCACCCAATTCCTCTCACTACCCACAAAACCCCACAATAAATAACGCAAGAAGAAACCCATTCAACGCAATACAAGCTTCCCACCCACACCCACCTCCGGCGACGCCGGCTGCACAGCAGTAGCAGCCAAAGTACCACCAGGGTTTCGCTGCCTTCGCAAACAGTCCCTCCGACTGAATCGTCAAATGAAGATCTGAATTACACAAGAAACCCCCCAAATTAACTTCGACGAAAACCCTAATTCAACAACCAGTCGACAACATAAATAAAACAGATAACGCAAGAACAACACAGAGGACAAAAAGAGGGGAAAATCACTGAAAATTTTCCCGAGAAAGAACGGGAATGGGAGAATCAGAAAGACGAGACGATGGATGAAGAAGAAGGGGAGGGGATTTGATTTAAGGTTTTTTTTTTCAATTCACCCCCTACGGTTTTCAAAAGAACAACTAAACCCCTATATTTTAATATTTACTTTTTTGACCAAAATATCGAAAATACCCCTGAAAAAATGGCATGTGCAATGGCACATGTTAATTTAACTGAGAAAAATTAACGTCGTTAGTGATAATGCTAATGAATGCAAAAAAATAAAGTTGGATGTGTTGGATAGAAAAAAATTATTTTGGTGGTAAAATTCACAAAAGAGCAATAGTTCAGTGCTTTTTTTTTTGGTTTTTTGCATATTTTCCTAATAAAAACATGAAGGCTTCCTAGAAAATAAAGTAAAACAACAAATTGATTGTTAAATTTTGGACAACTGCAATTCTAGAAGTCGAGGCTTGTGTGGCAACCATTTCCAAAAAAAAAAAAAATGTTATCATGTAAAAATGCAATTTTACAATCACCAATAATAGAAGTACTCCAAAATGACAATTTCATCGAACAAAAAACAGTGAACAAAACATATGAACTCCAAGGAAGTAGAACACTTCAATTAATATGCTTTTCACTTTAGCGTAGAGGTGTAAATGGTTCGATTTAATTTGGTTTGGGCAAATTTAAAAGTCAAACCGCTGTAGACACCCCATTCTGAATCAATAATTACATGATTACACTACTCTTCGTCTCTCTTTTGTATTTTGATGAAAGCATATTAGTTTCGTCATGTTTCGTTAAGTTTCTAACTAACTTTGTTAGTTTTGAACCTAACTGACTAACGGAATAACCGAAGAGGACAGAATAGTCAATTGACTAGTTGTCCCGCGCGGACAGAAAGTGTCTCGCGCGAGACATTTCCTTTGCAGAATGTGCAGATTCACTTCCCTTGTCTATTTCAACCTCTTTTCTTGATAAACTCTTATTCAATCCGGGCTCTACTGATTGTAGAGTTACAGAACCTTCTTTGGGAGGAATCCTAATCCACTTGAGTCTCCTAATCTTGGTGAACAAGTAAATCAACCCCTATAAATACTAGATGACTTTCAGTATTTCGGAGGAAAGACAATTTGCTGGTTTCTCTCCTTGAAAGACTCCTGCAAATCACTCTATAACAACACTCAAAATTCGTCCATCAACCTTGTTGATCGACGAATACCAAGATTCAGGCCTAGAATCAAGGCGGAACTCCGTCCAAATCATTTCTCGATGGAGGAAGAGGAGGAAAAAATACAAGAACCACGTTCTAAACCCAATACTCCCTAAATTCATTTTTTATCATCTTCCTACGAAGATCTCGAACCTCTGTCGAAGTTATTCATTAAAATCACTCAAGACCACAAGGTAAACTCCTATACTTTCATATTCTTCTTCTCAATCCCTCTAATTATTTTAGAGTAGTGTGATCCCATCAAAAGGGTTAGTCTAGAGTCCCTTCAATCCATGGAGGTGATCTCGAAGCATACACCCGATATTCCTAATTAAGAAATTAATTATGGTTTTCTTGTTCTTAGTTAATTATTATATTGTTTTGATTGATAATACTCAATTGTCAAGACCAATCTTTGGATTGGGTGGAATGGGTGCTCCACGACCTTTCCATCCCATAAATTAACTCCCGGACCTTCGAATCTCTTTAAATTATCAAAAAAGTTTTTCTTATTGTTTTCCTAAATAAATAATAAGTGATGACTATGTGTTCATTAAAAGCGCATCGCTACAGTTTGGTGACTTCATTTGGGAATAATTAATTAAGAGGGTTAGACTTGCGCACAATTGAATATTATCAATCTTTTTATTCTCTCTCATATTTTGATTATTTTAATTTTTACTGGTCATCGGTTGATTCGGGCTTTGTATTTAATTATTTTATTTCTCTCTCTCTCTCTACTCCTTATGTAGAACTATGACGGCCTGAGTCTTCCTAATTTGGAGAAACGTAGGCAACCACTTGGTGCGGCCACTATCTGTTTTTCTTTTAGTTTTCAAAAAAAAAGCTTTCGATTTTACTCTATCACCTAGAATTGACTCTCACACACGTGCACATCATGATATAACTGTCAATGCACTACATACCTTTGATAAAATCCAGGATCCACACTAAGGACGGATGACGGTAATCACCTAATCGCCGGTCTCTTCAAAGTTGGATCATCCCATCTCGTGTTTTCAATCCACCTAGACTGTCAATATTGCGAGGAGCCTAGCCGTAAACCCTGCAGACTGCATCAACCACATATCATGTAGATTTACTTTTTAGGACACTCCGTGACCGGTTGTAGCGTTGATATTTTTATTTAATAACAGAGTCGCCACTTATCATTTACTTAGAAAAACAATAAGAAAAACCTTATGATGATTTAAAGAGATTTGAGGGTTCGGGGGTTAAGTTATGCAATGGAAAGGTCAAGGAGCATCCATTTCATCAAATCCGGAGATCGGTTTTGCCAATTGAGTATTATCAATCAAATTAATACAATTAAAGAAGAACAAGCAAACCCTAATTAATTTCTTAATTATGAATGTCGGATTGTATGCTTCGAGATCACCTCCATAGATGAAAGGGACTCTAGGCTAATCCTTTTGATAGAATTACATTACTTTAAAATTAATTAGAGGGGTTGAGAAGAGGAATAGGAGAGTTTACCTTGTATTTAGAGAGTATTTGGTTTAGAACGTAGTTCTAAGTGTTTTCCTCGATGAAATGATTTGGACAGAGCTTCGCCTTGATTCTAGGCTTGAACATTGATGTTCGTCGATCAATAGGATTGATGGACGAATTTGGGAGTTTATTTAGAGTGATTTGCAAGAGTATTTCGTGGAAAGAAACCAACAAAGTGTGTGTTGTGTGTTTTCGATCGGGGATCGGGGACCTTTGAAATGATGAAAGTTATCAAGTATTTATAGGAGGTTGGAGAAGTAAAGGTGGAGAGGGAAATCACCCTAGGAAGGTTCCAGAACTCAACTGCTATTGAAAAACCGGATTGGATAAGATTTATCAAGAAAAAGTTTGAAACGGAGAAGGAAAATGATTCTGCACATCCTGTAGAGGGGTTGTCTCGCACGAGAAACGTATGTCCCGCGCGGGACAACTAGTCAATTGACCATTTTGTCCTCTTTCGTTGTTACGTTAGTCAGTTAGGTCCAAAACTAACGAGGTTAGTTAGAAACTTAACGAAACATAACAAAACTAATATGCTTTCATCAAACACAAAAGAGATATGAAGAGTAGTGTAATCATGAAATTATTGGTTCAGAATGGGGTGTCTACAGAACCCCTCGACGACAAGACTTATGGAAGAAGTCATGTCGTCGATAGAAAAGACATCATTCTGAACATAGGGATGGTCGTGCCGCACGGCTGCCAACGTATCTCTATCGGAGAATCAGACCAAAACGTAGTCGACTCTAAAACACTAAAAAGGCTATTTTAGGTATTTTGAAAAGCATTTTTGAAAATCGAAGAGGGATTTTTTTTTTTAAAAGTGAATGTGCGCTCGCCGAAAAATAATTTTTTAGGAGTCGCCACGCCGTTTTAAAGGAAAAATTGAAAACCTTTGAAAGAGAATTTTGGGATTGGGGGTCAGGTTACTTGTTGGGAAGAACCGAGAGTTCATCCAACACGCCTCGTTCGTAAACGAGTCTTTCTATGTTCAACATTCAAAACATTCATAAGTGTGTGCGAATGTGTGTGACAAGATATGTAAATGAATGCACATTAATGCTTTGTTTTATTGCTCAACAAAGGGATTACAACTTGTGAGCCATTTACCATGGGAGGCCACATCCCACTTTACAATGCTACGAACAACTTACAACTGAAAGGGATCAGCTGCAAAATGTTTACATGTGTCGCGTGACACAGGACCTGGGATGGTAAAGTATGTCGCATGACACATCGATACCAGTTTGCAGAGATCTTTACAGAGCTCAAATTACAGCAACACCAAATGATCAGAATACCTCACTACAGCCTGAATTGAACACAGAGATCCACAAAAATCACTTCAAATGAGTGTGGATATTTAGGATCCACACTCTGTTTTGAATTACAAGTGCACTAGATGAACAAATTACAATTGAAATGATGGTCTCTGCAGAGGGCCACTTGTGTCACGTGACACAGGACTCCACATGTCCAATTGTGTTGCGTGACACAGGTTACCACTCTGCAGGAACCTTACAATTTGAGAACAGATTCAACAGAGAACCAAACAGATCCAATGATTACACCAAATCAACTCAGAATGACATGAACCAACACCAGATTGACCAAGGGGGTGTGGATATGGGGAGATCCACACTCCCTTGGCAAACAAGTTACAAATTCACTTAGATCAAGCCATGAATATTAATTAAAACAAGTAAATCGAGTTAAACTGAGAGATGGCGATTGCCACTTGATAATCAGAAGCGGATGGAGCTTGATTATCAAGTGGAGGAATATAAATTGAACTGAATTATGCGAATGGCAAGTGAATGAGAGAGATATGAAGGGAAGGGATTTGTTACCCTTGTAGATCCACCACCACTACACCAAGTTAGATGTAATGGCCTTCTAATCAGCTGCAGGACACGGATTTGAACACAGGAGGAGCTTCTGAGCTTGGATCTTCAGTAGTGTATGTGTGCGGGTATTGAATTGGTGTGGTGGAGGATTAATTGATTGAGAGAGAGGGATTGGATTGAGGGAATTGGTGTAGGTTTCAGTGGAAGGAGGAGAGAGACGAGTTTCTGAGGGAATTTTGGCGGGGTGACAGTAGGGAGTCGAAAAGGGATCCTGAAATGAGAGGTACAGGGCTCTATTTATAGCTATAAATGAGAGGCCAGTTGTGTTGTACGACTTCACATTGTGCATTTTCCATAGCTCGAGTTGTCGCGTGACACAACAAGGCCATAACCGTTTCTGGCGCCAATTTGCCATTCTGAAACCTTCCAAGGTAATTCCTCTTAGGTCCAAAATGGTTTAATTCCCTGTAGGTCCTTCTGTACGTAAAAATGACTTAAAAGCACTTCCTTCACAAAAACTTATTAAAAGTTTTCGGAAGTCTCGGAATGGACCGGGAATTTACCAAAACGCCCCTAGTGCAATTTTATCATATTAAAATGCACCTAAAAAGGGTCACGAATTGGATTGGCGTACTTACAGAGCCCCTCGGCAACGTCACTTATGGAAGAAGTGAGGTTGTCGACAAGAAGGACCCAATCCCAATGAGCGGCTGGGGATATGGCGGATGGCTGGACAATGATTGATGAGATCGGATGGCTGGACCTTTGGAGAAAGGATTCCTACGTATCCCGGGTGGGAAACAACAAGCCGGTCGTAGTTCGAAAATGCCGACAAGGAGCAAAAAATAGTAGAGATATTGCTTTTCATACCTTTCTTTGTGCTTACCTATGTACCGGCTTAGAGAGGACCGAGGGCTATGGGCGATGATCATGGAGGGTCGTAGCCGCTAGCACAGGAGGGTCTTGAGAGCTCACAATTCTGCGGTGATCGTGGCTGCCGGAGGGACTTAGACCCCTGTTGTTGATGATGAAAGGTTGTAGCTGCCGAAGGGTCTTAGGCTACTGTTGCTGGTGAAGAGAGGTAGCTGCCAGGGGACTTAGGCTACTGCTTAATGATGAGAGGTGGCTGCCGGAGGGACTTAATTAACCAGCAGTGATGATAATTGTGGTATCCGTCACGGAGGGTCTTGGGCCATCATGTGATGATGACGAGTAAACGCGCGTGGGTCTGTAGCCACTGCATCGATGATCGTAATGGCACCGAGGAGGACTTAGACCACTTTGTTTGATGAAGAGGAGCGGTAGGTTGCTAAGGGACTTAGGCTACATCGATGAAGAGGAGCGGTAGGCACTTGAGGACTTAGGCAACTCTCGATGATCGTAGGCTGCTTGGAGGGAGAGCTTTAGACCAGCATTTGATGAGAGAGGAACGGTAGGCGCGAGGGACTTGGGCTACTATTGATGATAATCGTGTTCTTGGGAGGGACTTAGACCCTTGTTGTGACGAGAGGTGGCTTACGGAGGGACTTAGACCATTATTGATGATAATCGTAGGCTATAGGAGGGACTTAGACCTTTGTTTGATGATGAAGAGTAAATTTGCCGCAGGGGGACTTAGGCTCTTATTGCCCGAAAGGTGGCTTCCCGAAGGGACTTAGACCCTTTGTTGATGAAGAGGAACAGTAGGCGCCAAGGGACTTAGGCTGCACTTCTTGTTGATGAAGATTTATTGGATTGCGGATTACGCGGGACGGTCTTTGTTAGTGATTAGTGACTTTGGGAGCATTGTCGGATGGGACATGAACTTTGCTTGTTAGATTGCCACGAAAAAGCGGATTACGCGACGATTTTGGTGGCGGGGCGATGATCTTGAAGAGCATTACGGAAGGCTGCTAGATTTGAATTCTTACGCCTCGATTGAGGGACGATCTTTGTTGATGATTTGCAGTATAGAATAGGCTTTTGATAAAGATCCCAGTTGAGAGCAGGCTTTTGATGAGAATTTTGCCCGTGAGCCCAGGTCTTTGATGAAAATGCGCCCATGAACGGGCTTTTGATGAAGATGCGCCCATGAGAACGGGCTTTGATGGTTTGCCCAGGCGGAACGAGCTTTACGTGTTGACTCATCGTGCGGAACGGAGGAGGGCTTTGGCGTCGGCGGGGCTGATGAGCATTATTGCTTGGAGTTGGGGGCGAGTGAAATGCTTTCGAATAATGTTGATGTGAGTCCGAAGATGGAGTGGGTGATGAAGATGATAAAGACGAGAACATGCCCACTGCCCGGGATTTGAAATCTTTGTCCCGGATTGTGATTTGAGGGAAATCCCTACGATGGGATTATGATCACTTGATTGTGTACCTGTGTGGGGGGGAAACTGACAACGCTCTAGGCGCTTTGCATTTATTTGAACACGATTATTGTTAATCTTATGCACGTATTAAACTTGATGCACGACCATATACGTGTATGGCAAATGATGGATTGTGTGCAGGACGAAATGTTTTTATGTATGATGGGGTAGACCCTCTCGTATGAGGTGGGGAAATGTATGAGTGGTGATTGAGGAATGGTGCAGAGCCCTAGGCAGAGTTGGGGCCGCTCAGGGAGTACGGATACAGCGGGTACATTGTGCGCAAGGAGCCAAGTGTATCGCGCGTATGGAATGGCATGCAGCGGAAGGTGCGAAGAATGCCCTAGTTTTGAAAATATGATTAGGCGGAGCCCAGGTTGATAATGTCAATCAAACC